>OY992536.1:162933541-163316024 GCA_963921195.1 Pegoplata infirma | reverse complement strand
GTAATTTGGTATGTGTTTTTAATGAAGTTTTCAGGAGAGCAAAAAAACCGTTTTATTTTGCCATTTTGCCATATTTTATAAAAGTCAAGCGTCTTTAAAATACATAAAGATGTTTTATAGATGTGTACCACAAAAAAAAAAGAATGATTTTTTAGCTAAAACGAAGATATTAACGAATTACATAAAAAACTACACATAACACATTTTGTTGGAACATTTTTGGTATTAATTTTTTTATTTTTGGACATTTTTATACACATGACCGTTTTTGTTCATAGAACTAAGTTATAAAATTTAATAATAGTGCAAAAAATTGTCATATTCATTAAAGTGATAGTAAATACACTTTTAAATCCCATATTTTGTACAAATCTGCATCCAAGTGCTGTTGCTTCAATGAATTTTGTTTTTTTTTAGCGAACAAATTTTACTCAAAAAAATGTTCCTGAAATTTGTGCCATGAGATCTGACCATCATTTCTATATAATTGGGGCATGCTTATTTCAATGGTGAAGTCCGTTTTTGAATCAATGGAACAGTTTTCATGGAAATCATCGTTAAAGTTATGCACATTTTGTTGCAGTTTTTTTATTAAAAAAATTCTTCTTTTACAAATGCAAATTTGTTTGGTATGGGAAATGGGAATTAGACTCATAACGATATAATAGTACAAATTTGGATAAAAATGTTTGCGTTAAAATGTTGAAAATCGCGATTTTTCTCATATTTTAATGATTTTGCGTTTTTTTTGCAACCCTATAATTAATTTTCCGAATTGATTTCATGTGTATGAAAAGACTAATGTATGTAATTAATTTCTGCAAAAAAACTTTTTAGATACATATAACTTTTTTTTGAAAATCGCGAAAAATGTTTTTTTTATAATGGCAGCATCCCTTTAAAATGTGATCTCATACTTCATTTTTTAGTATAGTATGTAAGCATGCCTAAAACCGTTATGTTAAAAATTTTAAGCAAAAATGTTTATATTTGCAAAAGTTTTCTTAACAAAAACTTGTTTTTAACTACACATACCATTTTTTTTTTTTGAACATTTTCATATGGACTTCATATAGCTACTTTTGCTAACTTTCAAACCATTCAAGATATCGCTAAACGGTTTAGTGGGCAGACGGATGCCGTATAGAGGTTTCATATTATGCAATAAAAAAAAAATCCAAAAATGTCACATACCAAATCACGACGGAGCAGCGACGATATATTAAGTAAACTTTTCTTAAATTAAATTGAAATAAATTCAAAAAATGTATTTAATTAAATTAATTACAGTGTGACTTAATTTCTGCACTCAAAAACAAAAAAAAAAAAAAAACGCCTGGTAAAATGCCTTGTAAGCCCGTTCTACCAATATTAAACAATTTTAATGGTTTTTTAACCAAAAAGCTTGTACTTTGCTCAAACAGTTTTATTGGTAATTTTACAAATTTATTTTCGTTGTTGTATTCTACCAATTCACAGTGCAACACCCAAAATCGGAATGGGATGAAACCAAAAGCAAATGAAAGTTGACATATTCCATAACAAACCCCTCAAGACTTTTTTCTAGTTCAGAGCTAGATTTTGTTTTACACGCATTTGAAGTTAGTGCACTTTTATTATAATTACAATAATAAATGCTTGAAAACTGTATTAGTGGCGAATGATTAATATTGTAATTGCCTTTAAATAACAATCATACGCAACGGTGTCCAGTGATTTATTATAATAATTGCCTTTAAATAACAATCATACGCAACGGTGTACATTAGACCGACTCACCTTATATGGGCAAAAAAAAAGTTAAAGTTGTACCCCCCTCAAAATTTAGTTTGACATGTTTTATGAAGATTCCCAAAATATTTGGGCTCTAGCGATAATCTCCCGTGAGCTAAACCGCGTCAAAAAAGGGTCCAAAAATGGTATTTTTCATGAATAAAAAATTCAGTAAATTTTTTTTTGTCCATTGAATGACCAAATATAATAGATATTCAGGAATTCTTGGATTCTGCATTAAAACATTTTAAAAATCTAACCACAGACTCGAGATAACGAGATGTTTACGTCAGTTTTTCGATGCTTTTCAATTCGATTTTAATGAAAACTTAAATAACTTTGGTATTTTTTGTCCGATTTTCACTTATAATACATCTTTAGAAAGGTGTTGACCACCACTTGGGATTTTAGTCAAAAATTAACCCTTAACTGCACTGTCTAACTTTTTTATAACATTTTCTTCGACATCATTAAAAACCGTTTTATAACCACAAAAAGCATATCTTTGTGCAGGAAACACGTTTAATTATTATATTTGGCCACAATTAATTTAACCCATGCATGATCAAAATATTTTGGCAAACATTTTTAAAAAACTTTTTGCGGAAATTATTGAAAGCGAGTTGTAATACCTTAAAAAAATATAATTAAATAAGGTTTTTGTTTATCTAGACGTGCTTATTATTATCAAATAATTATTACGTTTACCACATTACCGGTCAATTTTTTTTTTCGAAATTTGTATGTGCAAATTAATTTAAAAATAAAATATAAACAAATTTTGTCTTAATCGCATATATTCGTGCAAAAAACGCATCCAATAAATTGAAATATCAATTATATTATTTTTTTTAAGCATTACAACTGGGCTTAAATTTTTTCCAATTTTTTTTTAATTGGTAATAAATGGGTTAAATTAAAAATATAAAGATCTATTTATTAGATGCGTTTTTTGCACGAATATATTTGATTAAGAGAAAATTGGTTTATATTTGATTTCTAAAATTTATTTGCACATACAAATTCCGAAAAAAAAAAATTCACCGGGAAAGTGTTACACGTAATAATTATTTGATATTAATAAGCACGTCTAGATAAACAAAAACCTTTTTTATTTTATTATTTTAAAGTATTTCAACTAGCTTTCAATAATTTCCGCAAAAACTTTTTTAAAAATGTTTGCCAAAATATTTTGATCATGCATGGGTTAAATTCATTGTGGCCAATATATTAATTAAACGTGTTTCCTGCACAAAGATACGATTTTTGTGGTAATAAAATGGGTTTTTAATGATGTCGAAGTAAATTTTATAAAAAAGTAAGACAGTGCAGTTAAGGGTTAATTTTTGACTAAAATCCCAAGCGGTGGTTAACACCTTTCTAACGATGTATTATAAGTGAAAATCGGACAAAAAATACCAAAGTTATTTAAGTTTTCAGTAAAATCGAATTGAAAAGCATCAAAAAACTGACATAAACCTCTCGTTATCTCGAGTCTGTGGTTATATTTTTAAAATGTTTTAATGCAGAATCAAAGAATTCCTAAATATCTATTATATTTGGTCATTCATTCGACAAAAAAAAATTTACTGAATTTTATATTCATGAAAAATACCATTTTTGGAGCATTTTTTGACGCGGTTTAGCTCACGGGAGATTATCGCTAGACCCCAAATATTTTGGGAATCTTCATAAAACATGTCAAAGTTCATTTTGAGGGGGGTACATCATCAACTTTTTTTTTTGAGTCACTCTAGTGTACATGGTTTATTTTAATAATTTGGCTATTCAGTAAATAGGTACTGGACCGCAGCAAAATTCATACCAGTTATAGCTGAAGTAATTTTGAGCTTAAGTTTGGAAACTGGACCCTACATGTCCAATAAGGGCACCACCAGGGGTCTTTAAAGTTGGACACGTTTAGTACACAAAAACTTTAAATGCTTTAAAATCACCAACTTTAAATGAGTGTAAAATAAAATCTAGCTCTGACCTAAAAAAAGGCCTTGAGGGTTTTGTTATGGAAAACGTCAGTTTTCATTTGCTTTTGGTTTCATCCCATTCCGATTCCGAAAGTTCGATTTTGTATCACTGTGATTTTAGCGGAATTTTACCAAATAAAACTGTAATTTTTAAAGGAAGTTTTTAATAAGAAAATTCTAGTTGATTTACAAAAACAATGTAAATTTACAAAGTATAATTTATTTTCTATATTTTTAGAACGTACCTACATCAAAATTTGTTTTTTTATCTCAATTCCTTTATCGATTTTTAAGTGGTAATAAAAATAATAAAAATTTTGTTACATTTACAACTTTTTTTTTAATTTACTATTTCATTTAAATTAACATTTTTTTTTTGTAAATTTACCATTTTAGTTTGTAATTTTAAATTTAGCTTAAATTTTACCAATTTACTATTTTTTTTTTGTTGAAAATTTCGTAGTTTGAAAAAAATTTTTTACCAATAACATTGTTTATTTGGAATTTTTTTACGAAACAATTACAAGGAATCCTCGTAGTTATACGAAGATTTGAACTACCTCCTAGTTTACGAGACTAGCCTCGTAAAATCGGGAGATTTTTTTGGTAATTTTACAAGTTTTTTTTTTTTTGGAGTTTGGGTACTATTTTTTTCAGTACATGAACTAAGGAAAATTTATGTTGTTACTTTTCCAGTAAAAAGGCTATTACGCTTATATTTAGTCAGGCCAGACCAAGTTGGTTATCAAAGTGTTAAAGATTACTATTGATTATATGACCTTTTGAACAGCTGTATAATATCAGATTTTTGTTTGCCACACGCAATTCTCTTATAAAGAGCATATGAAGAAAAAAAAAAACAAACTCCATTAGAAAAATAACGTATTTATAACTAATACATCCGTCTATTTAGTTTATTTGTTTCTAATGTGTCCTTTGACTTTTTTCAAATAATTTATTTGAAAGCGTTACAGGTGCGTGTTGACCTTCGACATCAGGTGTTTTATGATTTGCCCGTAAATATAAAACAAGCAAACCACCCAAAACACCCACTTATAACAACTGCAAATTACTACCAACCTTACCTATATAAATATATTTATGCCCTACACTACTTTGTGGTATAAATTAGTTTATGCTGATGTATGTAGCTAACCTAAATATTGGTTCTAATTTTTTAGTGTAATTTTTTTTTGTGTAAAAATATTTTTGAGTCACTAAAATACTTTTTCAAAATTTTTAGATTTACCAATGATTTTTAAGCTTGGTTTTTTCAACACGTGAATTTAAGGCACGCATCAGCAGCCTCAGACTTGCTTTTCGAAAGATAGCGGGGTTTTTACACGTAAATTCGCGAAAACCACATGCTGAAGTCCCCGAGTTCGCTTATAACTATAACAACCACTTGGCCGATTTTGCTGCAATGCATCACCAACCTGGCCAGGTAACTTATTAATATATGTGCTAAACTTTAGCAGCCTCGGTAAAGTGTTTTAAAATATAACACGTTTTTAACAGACAGACGGACAGACATAGATCGACTTAAAATCGAAAGAGGATCATGAATATATATGGGGCTTTCCAAGCCAAATCACTCACTTTTATACCCGACCCCTTTCGATTTATTTTATTTTTGGATATGTTTTAGTACTTATTAAATGCAACTTTGACACCAATTTTCAGCCTTTTATTTCAAGATGGTGTTGAGTAAATAATTTTTCAAAATGGCGATTTTTTCAAAAAAATTGAGGCCAAAAAATAAGTGATAATTACTTCGAATAATTTTTCCAATTTTTTTTTCTAAAACTACATTTAAATACCAACAAAACCCTATCCAATTTTTTTTAAATATCTTTTTTTTTAATGGTCAAAATTGATTAAAAATTTCAATTTTTTAACTTTTTTGAGAAAATCGCCATTTTGAAAAATTGAATACTCAACACCATCTTGAAATAAAAAGCTGAAAATTGGTGTCCCAGTTGCATTTAATAAGTACTAAAACATATCCAAAAATAAAATAAATCGAAAGGGGTCGGGTCTAAAAGTGAGTGATTTGGCTTGGAATGCCCCATATACTTTGTGGTTTCTTGGCCAATATTATGATGTGTTACAAACGGAATTACAAACTTATATATTCTATCACAAGAGCAGTGGGTATAAAAAATCACTGATATAGGGTACGTTATTGCCGGTTTTGGCCGACTATAATTTGTGTATTTATTTTATTTGTATTCGTACGTACGTAAGTGAGTAATTTATTTTGATTTTCATAATGCAAAAGTTACTACAACTATTATATTTATGGCTTAATTAAGTCCACTTAATTGGACAGAATTATATGTTTTTCAAATATTATTCATATAATTTCTGTTTTTCTTTTTATCACATGTCACTCCCCTAACTTTACTGTGTATGTAACGCGGTAGGTTAAGTTAATATTGAAAGACAAAAGTCTTGTTATTTTGAACTATTATTTTTATTTTCTTAGAATTAAAAAGTACAGTCAATATTTGGAAATAATTACACAAATTCTGTATTTTAGTACTTTTAAAATACTAAAAATAGTAAAATAATTAGTAGCACAAACTACCAGAAAAAATTATTCATAAACAGTAAAAATTACTAATTTTAGTACTTTGAATATACTAAAAAAAACTACTGTACTGTTGGTAATCAGCAACTTATTAGTAGATTTGGGTTACCAACGCACTTACACATTTTTTTAACTGTAGAATTATTTTGAGTGTAAAACTAATAAAATCTATGTAATAAATGTCAATGTATTTGGGACCTCGCCAGATTCAAAAGTGCACACAAGCGCTGCTACTTTCTGGAGGGAGATTCTACACAGATTTACAAGCTGGATGATTTAATTCGGTTAACTGTCACCAGTTGAGCTCCTACACTCAACTGCTGAGGGCTGAGGGCTACAACAATTGTGTCGGCAATATTTACCGAGATATGAGCATTTTAAAATTTTCGGAAATGGCAACTTTTTTGGATCCAAAGTTAGAACCCATTAGGGTACACACATGTGAAGAGGACCGGCGATAAAGAAGTGGCCACTTAAAATCGGTACGTATTAAAGCGACCATAAATTTTAAATGAAACAACATATATTAACATGTTATACATTAAATTAAAGGTAATTTATTAACCTTTAAAAAAAATATAATTGGAAGTTTATGGGTCCTTTTTTAGTATAAATTTTCTGGCTTCTCTTCTAATGCCTCCTATCAACTTCTGCACAACTTTTCTTTTCACTCTCAAGATAATTTATTCCACTTTGTTCTCCTCAAAATATGGTTATTTACTGTTCCTGAACACTTTTTCAATTTGCGTTTAAAAATTGCCCAATATTTCTTGATTGGACGAAGATTTGAGCAATTTGGTGGATTGATGTGTTTTCATCATCCATAACAATGCAGCCCTAAAAATTGGTAAAATCCTGATCACACAGCAATCTGCTACACTTTTTTGCTACTGGTTCTTTATTTTCTGTTCTATTTGGATATTAATTAGCACGGTAGGACTTTAATCCAACATTTTTACTAATTTGACGTACAATACTTCTGCTAGTTTCATTTTTTTTGCACGATTATTGTTTGATAAGCCTGGGTTTTTTTTTGAGAGACCTTAGCACTTTCTGCTTTAATTTTTTGTCTCGAGTTCCTGTTTTTTTTCACAATTTTTATCTTTATTTCAGTGTATAATTTTTTATTGTACTTTTTTTAAAAATTTACACACTGTAGATGTAGCCATTTTAAATGATTTTGCTATATTTGAACCCGCCAAAGTCGGATTTTCTAGATATTTGTGCACAATTTTATTTATAGCTTCTTTTTCCATTGTGTCTACACTTTTTAAAATTAAACTTAATCAATCGAAATTAATTGTAGATTGACGGTAGATTTGTTGTTAAAAACGTATGTTAATGTTTTTCCATTTTGATAACAGGGGGCGTCGTTACGATTACAACCGTGCGTACCGATTTGAAGTGGCCACTTCTTTACTATGCACTATAGGAAATTTTACCCTTTTTTTGGCCAAAATTATTTACAGCCAAACGGCTGGACCGATTTGACTGATTTTTTTTATTTGACTTTTGGAAGACTCTTTAGAGGGAGGGAGTGACTCTTAAAGGTTTTCATACACTCAAAAAAAAAATTAGTAAAGTTACCTAAAAAATTACCTAATAATTAGTTCCAAACAGGGTTCCCGGGTTATAAGTTGCCGCATCTAAGATTTTTTAGATCCTTGATAGATTATATGGTTTTCTAAACTGTTTTTACAATATTTTTTTTTTGAGTGTACACTAACTTTCGAAGATAACAGTAGAAATTTATTTTAACAATGTTAAGAAGTGTCAAACAAATCTACTTTTTAATAAGGATTTTATTCAAAAATTTTATTTTTGAGTTCCAAGTCGTCAACTACATTTCAAAATGCCACTACGGGCAGCCGTAGATGATGCAAGAGCTAGGGGCTCAACTTCCCTATTTAGATCTTTAGAGATTTCTGCTGTAACTCGTATTTTTGTTCTCGCAGATTTTGACAAAAAAGTTAATTGCGGTCGCCCAGGTTTCGATTTAGTGGAGGCAGGCTGCGTTTCAAGTTTTTTTTTAGCCAAGTATTGCCTGTAAGCCAAACAGCATGCTGTCTTTCAAAAATTTTCAAACTCCTACAACTTTTAATCCTTTTCATATTTATATTTGAACAAAATATTCTTAATTCCTCCTTTATATATTGTTTAAAGTTTTCGAAACATTCACTCTCAGCAATGTATGAAAAGAAATGGTCAGAAATAGCGGCTCCTTATCCACCTCTGCTTTATTTCTCTCGCCATGTATTAAATAACTCTGAATTTGGCACTCAGTAGTCACCTGGAAAAATGGGTATAAAAAAAAAGTTTGCACATATCCGACCTTGAAATTTTTTAAATTCGGAAGGTAATTGATTGTCCTAGAGAACTTTTATGGTTTTATAGCTAACATATGCTATCATTTTTTTTAAAGTCAAAATAAAATTCCAATTCATACTTCAATAAGTTCATCTTAAGGTCACTTCAATTTTTCCAATAAAATCGATCTAATAGATGAGTTCACCAACATTTCACTATTTATCATTAAAGTACTCACCTTTGACATTATTTTCCATTTTTTAGTTTTTAAAAACTATAAATTCTTAATATAAAAACTTTTGTTAGAAGCTATCACAAAATTCGCTGCTCTCAATCGTTATTTTATAACTAAGTAAGAAATTGCAAGAAAAACTACTGATAAAGTGACAGTACATCAATTCTGTCGAAAAATTGAGAAAGAATTGTTTACTTTGTTAAGTTTTTTTTATATTAATGTGAAAAAAAATAATGTTTGCAAAAATTTTAATTTTGACTTTTGGCCAAAAAATGGGTAAAATTTCCTATAGTGCTATGGTGAGCTCAAGAACCAAAAATGGCCTCCATTTTGCTCTATCTGGCTTAGTTTCCGAGATAGCACCATTTTAAGTTTTCTTAAAAACAAAATTCACAATTTATTTTTGCTAATATTAACAAAAAAGCTTGTAAAAATTTGGTCAACTCAATTTAAAATTTAGCAAAAAAAAATTAGTTAAAACTTTGTTTAAAATTGCTAATGCGCTAAATGAAGTTTACAACATATTTTTGATAACATGCTAAATTTGCTTAAGGTTAGCTTACTAGCATTAGCAAAAAAATAGTAAATCTAATGTATTATTTTGAGTGTATAGGGCTATTCATACAACCTCTTCAGAAATTAACGGGACACATGTTTTTCTGTAGCGGGACATCTGGTGTGGAGTGCCTCATATAAAACAAGTGAGAGTGTTACATTCGGCTGTGCCGAATCTTTTATACCCTCCAAAAAAAAAACAAAATAAATAAATCCAGGGGCGTCTATTTTTGGGGGGGGGGGGGGGTTGGTGGGAGACGTTAGGGAGCACCTTCCCCTTGCGATTTTGAACTTTATATGAGATAAGAATGTTGCATTTGCTTAGCAAAAGTACATACAACCCTGCAAAAAATGCGGTTTTTCTTAGGTTGGTTTAGTTCTCCAAGTGGGAACTTTTTCCCCTTGGTCCGATTTTGCCCATTTCCGAACTTAGTCTGCCTAGGAATATAAGTAGAGTTTTTCTTTTCCCGGACTTTTTCATTTCCCGGGAAAGCGGGATTCATTTTTAAATTTCCCGGGATCCCGGGAATTCCCGCAAAAACTAAAAACCCTAATCTTTTGTCAAAAAAATATATAAAAACCTTATGAATGCAATTACACTATTTATAATGTTTACTAACACCATAAAAATCGTATTTAGTACCTTTAAAACAAACAAAAAAAAAATTTGAGAAAAAAGAAAAATTTTTGTTACCGTTAAAAACAAAAACGGCCCAAATATTTCGAAGTCATTCAAAAGAATTTTTAAGGGAATATGTTATTTTACATCGCTTTATCTGTTTAATTAATACAAGTTCATCATTGAAACTAAATCAGAGGAATTCGTCAATTATGTTTTTGAAACTGAATGTAAATTTTTCAAAGAAATTAAATTATAAGAAAATTTACCCCAAAAAATTATTAAAAAAATTTAAAAATTCTGGTTTCCAAAAGAAAAATCCGTTAATTTTAGAGTCATTCCTTACACAGATTTTATATCAATTTATCGATTTAAAAAGAATAATGTCCAGAGACATAAATGTTTTCTATAGAAACAAATAATCATGCTGCAAATTTTTCTAATGCAGGTCTCAGAAAGAAAATTTCTCAGCTTCTGCAAAAAATTATCAGGTTCTGATAATTATATCCTATCGAAGATTTAGATATTGTGAGACATTTTTCATTTCGTAAGTCTCAGATTTTATGAAATTTTTAGATAGAAGGTCTTTCTTGGAATACTTTTTGGGCCCTCCCGGTCCTTGCATACGTTTCTGCCATCAATTATCAAGAATTTTAATAAAATCTCTAAAAAATCACATACAAAATAATCAATAGAAGTCGAAAAATTAACAATTTCAAAGAAACGAAAATTCCCGGGAATTCCCGCTCTATTTCCCGGGATTTCGGGATCGAAAATTTACGGGAATTCCCGGGAATTCCCGTCCCGGGAATTCCCGTGAAAAACTCTAAATATAAGACATATTCGTGCCAAACTTCGGAAGTCTAGCTCTTTTATTTTGGACTGTATCGTGTCCTCTACAGACGGACAGACGAACGGACAGACAGACGGACATCGCTAGAATGTCTTAGAACCGATCACTGATCAATAATATATATGGGGCATTCCAAGCCAAATCACTCACTTTTAGACCCGACCCCTTTCGATTTATTTTATTTTTGGATATGTTTTAGTAGTTATTAAATGCAACTTGGACACCAATTTTCAGCCTTTTATTTCAAGATGGTGTTGAGTAATCAATTTTTCAAAATGGCGATTTTCTCAAAAAAATTAAAAAATTGAAATTTTTAATTAATTTTGACCATTAAAAAATATAGATATTTTAAGAAAAGTTGGACAACGTTTTGTTAGTATTTAAATGTAGTTTTAGAAAAAAAATATTAAAAAATTATTCGAAGTAATTATCACTTATTTTTTGACATTTAAAATTTAAAATCGACTTTTTAAAAAAGTCCGAAACCTTCGATTTTTTTGTAAAAAACTATAAAAATTTTACTCTCAATTACGCAACTTTTAAGCCATACTTCGAGATGTATCACAATTCTTTCTATTTTTTTTTTTTAAATTTTAAAAATTGCACCTTTTATTTTTTGTCTCTGATTTATTTTATATGGTGCTCCAAAAAAAAATAAATTGGTAGATATTGACCCTAACTTACCCCAGATATATTTATTTCAAGGTAAAAATACGTCTCACAAAAATTTAGAACGATCGGAAATGGGTAAGGCGTTTAGCATGGTCCTTGAAGTTTAAAAAACGGATTACAAGGAAAAATATGATTTTTTTTTCTGTTTTCGCAATATTTTTGGTATTTTAAGTTAATTTTTATTTCATGCAATTACAGAATTATGATGTAGAGTAAAATGCCTTTCTAATAAGGTACTAAAAACTAAAATCGGTTGAAAATCAGCCAAGTTATTACAACTTCCCCAGGCATCTAGCGTGTGTCATCCCGCTTGATTAAAGAATACGAGTCCCTTTTTTTACTTTTATTGAAATTTTCTACTGTAATAACATTTCTTCATTATTCATGTTTCAGTGTAATATTTCTTTGGTTTTTCCATATTTAAAAAAAAAAAAAAATTTTAAATAGAGATTTTAAAAGGGTGTTGAAAATGCAGGCATTTTTAGCATTAATTTAAAAAATGTTAGAAAAACACAATATGAAAAATACTTGCCATCAAATTAACCTTGAACTTGAAGAATAAAAAAATGTTATTACAGTAGAAAATTTCAATGCATTTCAAAAATCGTATTGTATTGCTTAATCAAGTCGTCTGCCACACGTTAGATGCCTGGGGAAGTTGTAATAACTTGGCTGATTTCAACCGATTTTAGTCTTTAGTACCTTATTAGAAAGGCATTTTACTCTACATCACAATTCTTTAATTTCTTGAAATAAAAATTAACATTAAATACCAAAAATATTGCGAAAACAGAAAAAAAATGCATATTTTTCCTTGTAATCCGTTTTTTAAACTTCAAGGACCATGCTAAACGCCTTACCCATTTCTGATCGTTCTAAATTTTTGTGAGACGTATTTTTACCTCGAAAATCTGGGGTAATTTATGGTCGATATCTACTAACTTATTTTTTTTGGAGCACCATATAAAATAAACCAGAGCCAAAAAATAAAAGGTGCAATTTTTAAAATTAAAAAAAAAATAGAAAGATTTATGATCACATCTCGAATTATGGCTTAAAAGTTGTGTAATTTAGAGTAGAATTTTTGTAGTTTTTTACAAAAAAATCGAAGGTTTCGCACTTTTTCAAAAAGTCGATTTTAATTTTTAAACGTCAAAAAATAAGTGATAATTACTTCGAATAATTTTTTCATATTTTTTTTTTTAAACAACATTTAAATACCAACAAAACGTTGTCCAACTTTTTTTAAAATATCTATATTTTTTAATGGTCAAAATTAATTAAAAATTTCAATTTTTTAATTTTTTTGAGAAAATCGCCATTTTGAAAAATTGATTACTCAACACCATCTTGAAATAAAAGACTGAAAATTGGTGTCCAAGTTGCACTTAATAAGTACTAAAACATATCCAAAAATAAAATAAATCGAAAGGGGTCGGGTCTAAAAGTGAGTGATTTGGCTTGGAAAGCCCCATATACTTTTTGGGGTCCTAGACCGATATATCGATGCGTTACATACGGAATGACAAAGTGAGTATACCCCCATACTGTAGTTGGATGGTATAAAAACAAAAGGGATCATACAGATATCGCCTTTGAAAGTTGAACATCGTAATTTTGGGAAATTTTAAATGCCGATATGACAATATATTTTGAGTAGGGTTATTCTAGCCTGAGGTGATTTTTTCTTTACTAATTAAAGACATGATCATCTTATAGAATAAACTTTAAGAAAATGTTTTATCTGCTTTAAATTTATTCGTGTTTCGATCTGTGTCAAGACTGTTTAGCAAAAATAAAATCCCTATACTACAAGTAGCATAGTCGTTGGTGTCAAAATAAAAATCATATCGCTCATTTACTTGTATAGTGTCATAACTAAAAAAATGTGTTTTTTGGGTTAATGATACAGATTTATTCGTTGTATCATGCTTTATATTGTGTCAAAAATTCGTATTAATATCTTCAAAAATCATCGTTTAAGAAGAGAACTCGCCATGATTACATTTTCTATGTACCGGCCTTTTTCAATGAAAAACAGTTTTAATGGTAAACTTTAGACGCGTTTTCTGCAAAACCATATATTTTGAGTTATGACACTTTACAAGTAAATGAGCGATATATACGAGGGGGTTTTCGTGTCAAATGACACAACTTTTAAAACCGATGTCTTCCGATCGGATAGTAGTTCAGACACAATTTTTCAACGAGATCGGTTAAGGACTCTCTGAGTTAGAAGGGGGTCGAAATTTGACATTTTGGCCAAAGAGGTGTTTATCCATGTAACTCGTTACCTACTGTTTTTAGCAACATGTGCCCCAAAAAGTTTAGATAGCTATTTTTTTTTTCAATTTTTTGAAAAAAAATATAAAAAAATAAAAAAAAAAAATTTTGATTTTTTTTTTTAATCCAAAACTTTTTTTTGACTTTTTTGTCAAATCGGGAGAAAGAGAAGGATCTCCACTATTTTTTTTGTCTTACTATATCGGGATAAAAGGATGTGAATAAAGTCCTTTGAAAACTTTATCAAAATATTTTGTGGAAAATTTTGAATGATTTTAAAGGATAAAGTTTGATAATAAAATGTGAAAATTAGGGGATATCCTCCTCTTTCATTTGCTATCACTAGTGACATCCTAGGACCAGTACAAATACTAAAAATGCCTGCGAATTTTGTACTCTTGCCCAAAACATTAAATCATGATAATGTTTTGCGGAACATTTGGGTGTACTTGCCAAAGCAAAGTTTTTTTTAGAAAAATAATGTTATATTACTTTGGTATTCCATGCAAAACGAATTGAAATATCAGTGGAGGACCCCATTAAAAAACCATAAGAGCTGTACATTTCGTAAGTGAGTGAAAAAATAAGTTTTATGTACATTTGATAAACAAATGTAAAATTTTTATACGAAAAGCTTAGACTTGGTGAAAAGTAGTTTTTGTAAAACAAAATTATGTTAAAAAAAATTAATGAACTCAAAATTTTTGGCGAACAAAAATTTTGATAAATAAAAGTTTTTGATGAATTTTTTTGATGAAAAGAAAAATTTTTTGATGTAAAAAAAATTGATGAAAAAGAATATGAAAAAAAAAAATTTTTGGTGAAAAAAAAATTAATAATAAAGATTAGGTAAAAAAATTTGATGAAAAAAAATATTATAAAAAAAAAATTACGAAAAAAAAATTTGATGAAAAAAAAATTAATGAAAAAAAAATTGATGAAAAAAAAAATTGATGAAAAAAAATATGATAAAAAAAATTATGAAAAAAAAATTTTTTTTGATGAAAATAAAAAATTTGATGAAAAAGAAAATTAATGAAAAAAAAACTTTATGAAAAAAAAAAAATTGATAAAAAAAAGTTTGATGAAAAAAAATAAAATTTGATAAAAAAAAAGTTTGATGAAAAAAAAAAATTTACAAAAAAAAAATTGATGAAAAAAAAAATTTGATGGAAAAAAAATTGATGAAAAAAAAAAAAAAAAACAAAATTTGATGAAAAAAAAAATTGTTGAAAAAAAAAAAAATTTATGAAAAAAAAATTTTTTTGGGTGAAAAATAATTGTGTTACTTTTTATTCACCAGCTGGTGAAAACCGGTTTTATTCTCCACGAGGTGAATTATTATCCAAGTTACAAACCCAAGTTATTAAAATTTTTGGTTTTAAGAAAATGAAAATAGTAATTCTTGTTTTCTTTTTCGTTAATTGTTAGCTTAAATAGTCAAACTGAGGTGGCGTCCTGCAACTTTTTTAAAATTAGACACCAGCCTAAAAACATTATCATGTTAAAAAAAATATTTTATAAAATTTTGTCCTCTAAAACTTTGAAGTCCTTTTAAAAGGAAACGGGATCCCGAAATGAAAATCTGAAAATGCAGTTTTACTACATTTAGTCTCTAGTTTCAAACGTTTATTATCCAGTTCGTGTTTAATGACTTTTTTTCCATTTTTGTCGGATGGTGTTTCAATTAAGTTTTTAAGTGTTTTTAGTGTACTACTCATTAAAAGGCAAATATTTCTATGGGATTTCCAGATTTGCAGATGTTTAAATATTTAAGAAAAGAAAAACTTGATGGCATTTGTTGTATTAATGTATAAACAAAATTTTTGTGGTTTGCTGACTCAATTGTAACTAGACTCTAACCTAACCGCAATATATTTAACTTTACTTTTGCAACTTTAAGCTTTTATATAAATTACTTACCTACGAGTTTAAGCAAAACATTTTTCAAATCAATTTATCGAAATGAACTTAATGCCAGCTGAAACATTAAACTAATCCTAACGTAAAACCATTGACATGAGTACACCTATTGCATTGAATCAATTTACTTTAAGTACAAAAACACACACACACACATGTACAAAGTTTGTTGCTCCATCTTGTGGTAAAGTAATTTCATATGCGGCAGTAACATCCATATGACCTCAAAATTGATGGAGAAACCGACAATTGACAATTGAATTTTGTACGTGTCCATTAAATGGAGAGAGATGAAAAACCAGTAAGGAATGAATATCATGCAAATAGCCAAAATCGGTATTAGGAAAACACTTACAAAACAGTTTATCCGTAAATATTTGTGAGTGTATATGTGAAAATGTAAGCTACTGAACAAGATGAGAAAAGTTTTAAGGCAAAATAAAGTTCAGGAAACATTAACATGATGAGTTTGTATGTGTAAGTTATTGTTACTGTATGTGAGAAAACATTTAACTAAGCCTTCAAGGTAAATTCTCATAACTGTAGATTACAATACATTGAAGAATGCTTTCTTAAAATTAAATTTCTTTAGAATATATTACTGATATGAACATTTTTATCAGGATTTTATTATTAAACATAATTTTCTTAAGTGAATTAAAATTTTTTTTTAAAGACGTAGTGAATCTGAATATTTCAAAATTGATTTTATTTAGAAATAAATTTATTAATTTTGAGGTTGGATCCATTAAAATTTCTTTTAAGGCCCTGCACTAAAAAAAAACCCTCTTCAAATTAATAGAAAAAGTCTCGTAATCCCATATTTCCAATATTCCTTGGTTTTAAGCAAACAAATTTGTTTTTTTGTCGATTGAAATTTACATTTTTTGTAATTTTACAATTTTTTTGTAAATGTCCAAATATTCAGGGTGATTTTACACAAAAAAACTAGAGAATCCCTTGTATATTTAATTGCGTCAAAAAAGTTGTAAATTTAAATTTTTTTTTTGGTAAAAAGCTTGTAAAATTACAAAAAAGCTCGTAATTTTTACTAGAAATTCTCCTAAGGTAAGGACGTAGCAAAAAAAATTTAAAATTTTCCTTGCCATTTTACAAGTAGTTTGATATTCACACAGACTTTCAAATTGATTTTTTAACATGATAATTTTTTTAGGCTGGTGTCTAATTTTAAAAAAGTTGCAGGACGCCACCTCAGTTTGACTATATAAGCTAACAATTAACGAAAAAGAAAACAAGAATTATTTTTTTCATTTTCTTAAAACCAAAAATTTTAATAACTTGGGTTTGTAACTTGGATAATAATTCACCTCGTGGTGAATAAAACCGTTGTTCACCAGCTGCTGAATAAAAAATAACATAATAATTTTTAATAAAATTTTTTTTTTATCAATTTTTTTCCATCAAATTTTTTTTTCCATCAATTTTTTTTTCATCAATTTTTATACCCTCCAACCACAGTATGGGGGTATACTCACTTTGTCATTCCGTGTGTAACGCATCGAAATATCGGTCTAGGACCCCATAAAGTATATATATTATTGATCAGTGATCCATTCTAAGACATTCTGGCGATGTCCGTCTGTCCGTCCGTCCGTCCGTCCGTCCGTCCGTCTGTGGAAGACACGATACAGTCCAAAGTAATAGAGCTAGACTCCTGAAATTTGGCACGAATATGTCTTATGGTATTGGGCTGGTTAAGTTCGAACATGGGCAAAATCGGATCAGGTGGAAAAAAGTTCCCCTCTTAAGAACTAAACAAATCTCTAAAAAAAGCCATTTTTTATAGGTTTTTTGCACATTTGCTTAGCAAACGAAACATTTTTATGTCAAAAGAAGTTCGAAGTCTTGAAGTTGGATCCAGGAAGGTTGCCCCACCGATGTACCCCCCCCCCCCCCACAAAAAAAAAAAGACGCCCCTGTTTTTTTAACGTGTTGGAGGGTATAATAGATTCGGCACAGCCGAATTTAACACTCTCACTTGTTTTTTTTCATAATTTTTTTTTTTTTTTTATCAAACTTTTTTTTTTTCATCATTTTTTTTTATCATTTTTTTTCATAAATTTTTTTCATTAATTTTTTTTTCATATTTTTTTTTTTATCAAATTTTTTTCTTCATCAAAATTTTTTTTTTATAATTTTTTTTATCATATTTTTTTTTCATCAATTTTTTTTCATCAAATTTTTTTATCAAATTTTTTATTATCAATTTTTTTCTCAACAAAAATTTTTTTTGTTGATTTTTCTGTTAGTACAGATCGGTCACGGGCTCTAATTCTATTTGTTATAAGGGCTTGAGTTGAAAAATGTAGAAGAAAAATTTTAATTTCTATAAGGTATTTTCTGGTATTCCTATACCGGTTTCGGACAATTCCAGTTAACTGTCTTCATCAGTACACAGAACAAATTCTGTGCATAAATAGTATAGCTGTCATTGATTTCACTTTAGAATGGCTGTCATTGATTTCACTTTATACTATGTATTAATAAATTCATACTATTTATGAATATTTCAATAATGTTTAAATTTCTAAAAAAGTAAAAATAACAAAGTCAGCCTAAAATAAAAAAAATAATTGTCACAGATTTTCTTTTTTGGTTTTATTTTGGGAAAAATATACAAAACCTGCAGTTTTTTGGCGAAGAAAAGGTATGTAAATTAAGTTTGCTATTATATTTTAAAATCGGCATATTTTCGATTTATTTGCTTGTAATTTTTTCCAGAAACTCCAGCGGTTGTCTTATACAAATGTGATTTGGAATCGGGAATTTTATCATTCAAGTCAACATTTTTCACGGAAAAAATAGATGAGTCTTTTACAACTATAAAATCATTGATGACATTAGAAATTCAGCAAGGATATGCGAAAAAATTTTCCGTTTAAATCTTTTAATAATTTACATTGTACAACATCTGTATATTTAGAAAAATAATCCAATTAATAAAACCGCAGATATTCATTTAAATATCCACGAATTGTTGTAATTGATTTTAATTTACATTTATTGCAAAAAAATTGAGAAAAATCCAAAAAATCAAAAAGAATATCCAACAGGAACTTGTTCATACTATGTATGACCCAATTCATAAATAGTATGAACAAAGTTTGGGAAAAAAAAGTCATGTACGATTCATACTATTTATGAATTAATTAATTCCAAGTATGAACTTTTTTTTTCTGTGTAGGATTTAAATGCCAGTTTGTTTTGTTAATGGTATGTAATTGTTTTTCTAATATGTGATTTTTATTAATATCAATGCCCAGTCCAGAATCGAACCACGAATATTTTCATACCATTAACAATACTGGTGGGATGACACTCTAGACATCACCGCCAAAGCATTGATTAGATATGTGTTGGATAAATATTCGTTTTTGCTATTCGTTACCAGTGTTGCCAGAAAATATTTGGCTCTTGTCCCCAATTCGAAAAATAAAATCCCCAAAAATTCCCTACAAATTATATAAAATCCCCAAAAAAAAATTTAATGAATATTCAAATATAAACTCTCTTTTAATTAAAAAAATGGTGTTTATTACACAATATTTTATATTAATTTTAAGTTTAGACCTTTTTATGATATTTATAGAGCCCGACCGAACATTCGGTTTCGGTATCGGTTTTGACCCTTATTCGGTATTCGGCAAAATTTTGGCCGAATATTAGCCGAAACCAAAACTTTTTTGCTATTTAAAAAAATATATACAAAAGTCCCTGAATTTTTTAATTTCGTGTTTTATTCCACTTGTTTTAGATCACTTGAACAACAAGTAACAAGGTTGTCCAATAAATATGAAACTGTTAGTTCAAATATTTTTTTCTCGTGATCGTCAAATATACAATTGCATGAGTTCTTTATAAATTTTTTTTTTTTTAAGTTTAGTAAAATAAATATTTTATTTTAATAAATACAACTTATTCCATGGTTTAAAAACATTTAGTGCTGTATTTTTTTCTCTTTTGTTTAAGTTTTGGTTCGGTTTGTTCGATTTCGGCCCCAAAAAGTGGTTTCGGTCGGACTCTAGATATTTTAATATTAAATTTTAAATAAAAAAACTTGTATTAAATCGCCTTCTCGAGATAGGGAATTTGAATTTTTTGTGAATCAAGCCCCCAAATCCAAGAAATCTGTTGAAATTAAAAAAGTGTAAAAGTGTTGTCTTTTTATTCCTCTTCCCTACAAAATTATGTACATACATAGCTTTTGGGAAAAAAAAATCCGGCCTCGATAAGATCAGGAATACCATCAAAACATTGTAAGGATGTTAAAAATGTAACTTTTTTGGTCTTATAACAACTATTCCAATTTTGAAAAAAAGAAAAAATACTGTTCAAATCAGATTTTTGCTTTTGCAAATATTTCTGGATATACTCAACGAAATTTGAATTTTAACCCCACGTTTTCTTTATTTAAATATCTACAGGATTTTTTTCTCAATTCGAATAGTTAAGGATAAAACTAAAAAAATACATTTTGAACCTCCTTACATGTCCTTATGGTATCGAGACTGGATTTCTTGCAAAAAATAAGTAATTTTATTGGGGGGGGGGAGGTAATATAGCTTTAACACACACTTTTCCAATCTTAAGAAATTTCTGATGACTGATTCGTATTCAGGAGGCAGGAATACTTAAGAAAATGTCTTTTAAATTTTTTCTCTCAATATTACCAAAAAAATATTAAAATTGGTACAAAAAAACTTATCTTTAAAAATATGCATATTTGGTTCATAATTTTGACTTTTTTGCAAATATTTTTGGATATAATCAATGAATTTTATATTTCAACCTCAGGTTCTCTTTATTGGAGTGTCCACTTTACATATCTGGTTGAACAGAAAATTTCTTGCAAAATTTGGATATTTATTGCAAAAAGGACGTTGTCAACTTTCTTGACATTACCTGATGTTATCCCTGATCATATCGAGCCCGGATTTCTTGGATATGAAAGGATTTTTTATAAGAAATTTGAATAAAAAAAATATATTCCCTTAACATACACTTTTCCAATATTAAAAGAATTGTTGGTTTTGAAGGCTTGGTCCACGAAATATTAAAATGCCCATATCTCGAGAAGGCTATTTGATACAACTTTTCTGATGACAGATTCGTGCTTGGAGTTAATGCTTTAAAAGTTTCTATTCGGTTGTCAAATAATTTTTTTAACCGCCCACGAAAATTCTAAAAGTCAATCAATACAGTTGGAGACGCCAGTACCTATTTTTTGGCCTTCAATACTTTTGACCACCAATTTTTTTGTAAACAAAGAAATATTTTTATATTTTGATATCTCATTACATTGCACTTAAGTAGATGTTCTAAAATAAATAAACATTATTAAACATATTGTTCCCAAATATATTGGTGGTCAAAAGTATTGGAATTCAAAAAATAACACCGCTCAACACTCATTTTCCGGTTTGAATTCTGATGATCAATTTTAGTAGACTTTGATCTCGTGATTCCAAATCTGTTCTCCAAATTTTCCCATCACGTCCAGATATTTAGTTATTCACGGTTGAAAATGCGAAAAATTACGATTTTTGCATTATTTGAAAGCCTGCACAGCAGCCATTCAGTGGAATACAAATCTGGTATAAAGCGCAAAAGTATAATTTGTCTATGGTCTCCAACATAGAACACAATTTTTTTCAAATTATTACGTTTGGTTGGGCTTTACTTGCGTTTTAAAATGATACTGTTAAAATTACCATTTTTGTAAAAAAGGTAAGTTTTTTTTGATATTTTTCAAAGAAAAACTAAAAAAAATAAATATTTTACAAATTTATGATTTCTGTGTTATTTTTCGCATACACCGGAAGATATATTTAATGGGTTTAAAAGTCTATAAGAAAGAATGAACTTTTGTCTAAATTTTAAGCTCATCACAGTAAAGATTGATCATCTGGTTATTGTATTAGAGCCTTTTAAAAATGGTGCTTTTTCTAATTTTTTTGACAGTGTTTTTTTAAAATGCATGTTTGGCCAATAATAGTGCAAAAACTTGAAATTTTTTTGATCATATTTTTGAGATCATAGTTCAATTCTACTCTCACTCTTTATACCTGATTTTTATTCCACCCAGCGGCTGCTGTGCAGGCTTTCAAAAAAGGCAAAAATCGCGTTTTTTCGCATTTTCAACCGCGAATAATTAAAATTCTAGACGTGATGGAAAAATTTGGAGCACGAATTTGGAATCAGCGAGTCAAAATCTTTAAAAATTTTATATCAAACTTCAAACCGGAGCCAAAAACCTTCGATTTGTTGAGCGGTGTAATAGTTTCTTTAGCTGTACTTTTAGTGTTTTTGTATGATTATTTGACAACTGAATATAAACTATTCTGAGATTGAAAAAAAATAACTTTGTTCGACCCTCGTAAAACATTTATTATTTACTAAAATTACTCCCGACCTAAATTAATTTATCTTGCCCAATCTAAATGATGGAATTAGGAACAGTTTTACGTGGAAAATAACAAAAAAAAAAAACAGTTGTCTACCAGCTTCTAAAGACTGCAATCTAAGTGCATTTAAAAACAATATTTTTGTTTTTCAAAAAACGTCAAAAAATAATTACAGCATTGTTATTCCAATTTTACTACTTTGACATTCACATATGAATGCTGTTGTAATTTTTGACTGCATTCTGTATCAATGTCAATCTCATTAATTGGTAACAGTCTTAACAATTTTAAAAATTAAATTTTTAATTTTTGAAATAAAAAAATCCTCAAATTTTAGAAAAAATCCCCAAAAATTAGCGAAATCCCCAAATCTTTCCCCTGGAAATCTTGTCCCCAAACCAAACTCGAAATCCCCATTTTGGGGACAAATCCCCTTATCTGGCAACACTGTTCGTTACTGCTTGCATTCAGTGTTGCCAGTTTAGGGGTTTTGTCCCCAAATTGGGGATTTTTTTGGGAAATTGGGGATGAAAAATTTGATTTGGGGATCTGGGGATTTCATGGGGATGACACTAATTTTTTCGGGGATTTTTTGGGGATGAAATATTTTAGATAAACAAGTATTTTTTAAATACATCAATCAAAAAATAATGCTAAAATCGGTAAAATGAACTCAACTTTATTTTTGATCAATCGTGGACATTAAAACATAAAAAAAACGCAAACGTAGGAATTATGTGAGGTTAATAAAGAAAAATCTAAAATTTTTTATGGTGTCTGTCAAACATGGATCGTAGTGGTATCATGTTATCATGATTTTCTTTGTCTTTAAACCAAATTGTAGATTTTCATACATTTTTCCTAGCACATATATCCTTTAAATCTATTATGGAAATTATCCAATTTGGACCAATAAAATACTCTATCGGTGGTATGTAAATTAAAAATTCCTGAGTTATCCATCCCTGATAAAACATTTCCGTTGGTTTTTGAATTTTATCATAATACTTATTGACGGTTTCAAATGATGTGCTAATCACTCAACATGCAAAATACACTTACACTTTTTAGCCAAATTTCTGTGTAAAATACAACCCACCATGTGTTTGTGTGTAAGTTAACCAAGTTTTTGTTCTAAAAAATTGGCTAAATTACTCAAAAGCATGTGATGGGTTGCAAGTGTTTTTTGCGTGTAGTAAATTTTGAGAAAAATTTTTTTGGGGATTTTTGGGGATGAAAAATTTTAAGTTGGGGATGGCATCCAAAAAAAAACTGGCGACCCTGCTTGCATTGCATATTAATAGTTTTTCTACACAGAGATTGACAATTATAAAAACAACAGTTCAGCCGCTAGTAATTTCAACTTCACCACATCCATTTATTCAACTCTTGTCTCTTTATAGTTTTTTTGCAATCGTGTTGCCACATGGTCTGGATTTTTCAGACACATGCAGGAGATTGCATTTTTCATATTTTTTTTTATTATTTTTTTTACATCAAAAAATTTTTCTTTTCATCAAAAACTTTTTTAATTAAATTTTTTTTTCGCCAAAAATTTTAGGTTTATTAAATTTTTTTTAACATAATTTTGTTTTTCGTGAAAAAAAATCATTATTTTACCAATCCTGCTTTTTACCAAGTCTAAGCTTTTCGCATAAAATTTTTACATTTGCAATGAAATTTTCCATTTGTTTATCAAATGTACATAAAACAAGTGAGAGTGATATATTCTTTGGTGCCGAATCTTTTATACTCTCCAAAATGTAAAAACACTTTTTTGAACTTATTTTTGCACTCAATTAGGAAATTTACAGCTCTTTTGGTTTTTTAATGGGGTCCTCGACTGATATTTCAATTCGTTTTGAATGGAATATTTTTTCTAAAAAAACTTTCTAAAAAAAACTTTGCTTTGGCAAGTACACCAAAATCGTCCGCAAAACATTATCATGATTTAATGTTTTGGGCAAGAGTACAAAATTCGCAGGCATTTTTTTCTAATCCAATGTGTTTATACACTCAAAAAAAAAAAGTTTGTAAAATTACAAGTAAAAGGTCTTGTAATTCTGTATTACTAATATTTTTGTCTTTTTACAAAATTCTTGCACTTTTAATAAAACGGAAACTACAGTTTGCTTTGTAATTTTTTTACTATTATATGTTGGTAAATTTATTTAATAAATTTTTAAGGTAAATTTAAAAAAAATTTATTATTTTACAAATTAAAAAAATGTTACATGGTGTTTAGTTTTTTTACTCAAAAAAAAACTGTAATTGTACAACAAAACTTTATTTGATAGTACTTAGTCTTTCTACAAAAAAATCTTTTATTACAAACAATTTTTTTTTTAAAGATTTTTTAAATCGTTTACAAAATTTTTAGTTTTTTATCACAACAAATGTAGAGTTGCTGTTTTAGAATACTTCGAAAAACCGCCTTTTGAAAAAATCGGTTTTTTGGTTTTGTAAATAAAAACCGGTTTCAAATAATCGGTTTTTCGTATTTTTTTTTAATTATTTATTTAGTAAAAAAGTAAAACAAAACAATAAAAAAGGAAAACAAATCAATCATGTCCATCTGTATTAAAACGATTCAATCCAAAATAAAAATTTCTCATGGTCATAGGCCGGCTACGTTCGTTAATGGACAAAATAGGACCAGGGGGAAAAGTTCCTCCTCGAAAAACTAAACCAACCTCAGAAAAACGACACTTTTTTACATGTTTTTTATATTTTTGTAAAACAGAAATATTTTATGGTAGAAGAAGTTCAAAGTTTATCACTTGGGGAGTAAAAAATTTAGTTTTTTTCGGCTAGTCCCCTTTTGTGGGCGTGTATATAAAAAATAGTTTAAATAATGATAAAATTGTATTACTATAGCATCAAAAGCATTGTATATCAACTTGAAAAAATTTACCGCGAAGACCAAAGTGTCCGCCCAATGACCCATTCTAAACAACCCACCAAAAAAATAAAAATAAAACGCACCTCAACATTTTTATTTTGTGCATCTTGGAGGGTATAATAATACTGAAAAAACAAGTTCACTAATCGTTGAGGTTGGGTTATGGGTGTTACAAGTTGCTAACTTTATTATGGGTTTTCTTTTGGAATTGCGATAAATTCAAAATTTTTTGTAAAGCTATCGAAATTTTCATAGAAAACCCTAATAAAGTTAGCAACTAGTTCAGTGGTGCGCACACAAATACTATAACATTTATGCTTGTGTGTGTAGTAGCAAGCGAAAAGTCAACAAATTTGCTCAAGCAACAGAATTTTATAGTGTACGTGTGTCGACAGCGCACAAGCAGCATTTTTTAGCCTATTCCCGCGGGAATAGGAATTACAAAAATGACCATCACTGAACTACTTACTTGAAAAAAGCAAGTATCATACGCCCATTACATTTCAGTAATGCCTTGTAAAGCAGATCTAATTTGGAAGATTTTTTAGATAATTTATCTATGTAGTATCTAGTAAAATCCTCTTTCAATTCAGGATTTTGAATTTCTTTCAAGGTATAATTAAACTGTTCTTCAAAGTTTTTAGATGGCTACTAAAAAACGACACTGAATGCAAAATAACGAAAAAAAATTAATTAAATATAAAAAATGTCAATTATTCGAGACAAAAAAATCGGTTTCTCGAATACTTCGAAAACCGGCCTTTTCTAAAAACCGGTTTTAAAAAACCGGAAAAATGGAAAAAAACGATTTTTCGAATACTTCGGAAATCGGTTTTGACAACTCCACAAAAAATTTAATTAAACAAAAAAATATGTATTGAATAGTACAAAATTCCAAGGTAATTTTACAAAACTTATTTTATTACGAGAACTTATATTGTTTTCCAAAAAAAAAAAAATTACTTGTGCAACAATAGGACGCACACAAGTTTTCTAAGTCCGGATTTTTTTTGCGTTTTAGAGTAAAAAATTTTGTTAAAAATCATTTTTTATAAATAAAAAATTTTTAAATTTTTCTTAGTCCTGGACACAAAATTTTAGCAAAAAAGTTGTAAAAATGTAACTTTTACACCATTTTTTTGTAATTTGCTATTAGTAAAATACAACATTTTATATGTGTTTTTACTATATTATTGTGATAGTTTTTTTTTTACTTTTACCATTTTTTTGGTAATTTTTTTTTTTAAATCTGGCAACTAAAATGACAATAAAAAGCTGCCAATTATGAAAAATTAAGTATTTCTTATTTTAACAGGTACTTAAATATCCAATCTACAATATCCAAAAGTTTTTTTTTTTTATATTTTTTAAATACTTTTGAAAATAATTTAAAATTCAAATAAAATTGTTTTTTTTTACTAATTTTTCCTAAAAATATAAGAAATTTTTTGTGTAGCCTCCTTCGCAGTTCTCATATGTTCTACTTAAAAAAAACACATTTAAAAAGTGCAGTGTTCCCAGCAAAACTTAGATTACTTAGAAAAACTTAGAAATAAGTCATAAATTTACAACGAAGAATACGAGTAAGGTGTAAAATATATGATATTTTATAGGTTACGAGAAATGAAATAATATAGCATAACAGAAGATAATATATAAGGTGTTACGAGTAGTGAAAAAGTAATTTTGTATTAAATTTACTCACGTGATTGTAAGTAGATAAAATATGCTCGTGAGTGTGTGTCGTTAGAAATTTACTGTCGTGAGCCCATCTCTAGTTTAAACTTATGCATTTTTTTATAAAATAATTATTTTTTTTGTTATTGTAATGCATTATGCATCCAATTATAAATAATGCATTATTTCAAACTTTCAAATAATACATAATGTAACCAAATATAAGTCATCCATGATTTAATGTTTAGAAATAATAAATATGAAATACATTTTTTCCAATAATCATGCATTACGTAGCAAATTATTAGTAATACAATAATTTTCACTTGAAAATAATTCGTTGTGGAACAAATGTTTGGTAAGACATCATAAAATAATGCTACAAATAAGTTACATGCAAGACCTGGTAATTACCAAAGATTTGTTGGGTTATACTCTAAAAAGTTTGTTAAAAGTGTTCAAGTGAAAAAAATAATCATTTCAGATTCTGCTGTTGTTGAAGTGCTACTCCAGCTGCCGAGAAGAAGGAAAAATAGGATGCACCAACGCAAATTAAAAAACAAATATGTAAATATACCAAATTTTTTGCTAATTTACAAATTACTTAATTTTGGTCAACATCACGGATATATATGAGTGAAATCAAAAAATGTCAACAAAACTATGTTAACAATCCGGATATTAATCAGCTATTTTAAACAAGCTCTTTTTATTTTTGTAGGCCAAATGTAAACTTTGTCGGCAGTAACCAGTTCAGTTTTTTTAAACTTTAACCGGTAATATTTTAAAAACCAAGATCATAATAATTGACTACATTTTAAAAGAGGGAATGTTAACGTTCTTAAAAAATAGTTTTATATTGTCATCACTAGGGTTCGGACTTTTACGCAGTTAAAATCGCGTTTTATGCGCATAAAACATGCACCAAAAATAGAAAAATATGCGCTAAAAATGTAAAAAATATGCACTTAATTTTTTTTTTTAAAAACATTAATTAATGATAAAAAATAAAATTAACAAGAAAAATTTATTAAATGTATACCAAAAATTTTTAGTAAATTTTTAATTTACACAATTAAAACTTTACTCAAAAGTTTTTATTTGTGTCAAGTAAAAATTTACTCAAACTTTATCAATTTTTTTTAAAAAAGATTTATAAATTTTCTAATTTTTTTTACAAAAAAAATATTTTTTTTAATCTTTTACCAAAAACATTTAAAACATTGGAAAATACAATAAAAATGATTTCAAACTTTGATTTACATAAACAAAAAACTATAAACTAAATGAGAATTGAAAAAAAAAAAAACTACGAGAAAAAAAATATAAATTTTTTATTAAATTATTTACTCAAATTTTTTAAAAAACTGTTAAGTAAATTTTTAATTGTGTTAGTTAAAAAAATACGCAATTTTTTTTTTGAAATTAAAACCAAGGTTTAAAAAACCAGCCCAATGGTAGTAAGAAACACTGAAATTGTACTATAGCACTGGTAAAAATATCATCAAAAACAAATAGCGATCAACTGGTACACTTCCAAAAACACACACATTTCAATAGTAGCTAGCTAGCAGGTGGTTGATTTTTAAAAATAACAAAAGCAATAAGTAGCAGCACTGGTTGTGTTTGCAAAAACGAAAAAAACACAACCAGCAGAAAAAAAGAAACTAACCATTTGTAAAAAAATAAACACACAATGTGTGCTAGACAAAAGATCAAAAAACCATCTAGCAGCATCTAGCAGTAAAATTCAACTGCTAGGTGAGTATTGTGAGTAAGTACTAAGCAGAGAAAAAAATGTTCAAGTTATTCAAAAAAAAGACACAAAATGAAAACAAAGGTATTAATAAGTTTTAAATTTATACTTCATATAATTTTCAGAAATGATGGTTTGGCTTGTGAACAATAAATATAAAAAAAGGAAATTATAAAATCTGACCTTTTTGGAAGCCAATGTGGCCAAATCCCTCTCATAATATTTCAAGTAAATCATTGTTAAAGTTTAAAGGTTTTCCAAAATTCCCTGTTAAATACTTATTGAAAATCTCATGAAAAATTAACTTTACAATGCTAACTCACTTATCATACTAAATTTCTAATTGAAACGATTTAGAAAAAAATAAAAAAAACCCTAAAAAAATGTTCATACCAAAAATCGATTTTTTAAATGTTTTTCTTTTGCCACTTTGGCCTCGGAAAAAATTGAAAAATTTTTCAGAGAAAATATTTTTTTTTTAAATAAATTTTATATTTTTAACGTATTTTGGTTTGCTTTAAGATTTAGAAAAGAATAAAAAAAAAATCTACAAAAAAGCTTCTGACGAACACTTTGGCCTCGGAAAAAATTAAAAAAATTTTCAGAGAAATTTTTTTAAAAATTCGATCCACCCTAATATATATCCTTATCAGTAATAAGAAGGATTCAAAGATTACATGCAAGTATCGATCAATCAATCACCTGTGTATTTTTCTATTTTTTAGTAAAATTCATACATAGATGCTACAACATTATTACTTAAAATTTTTTTGGTTTTCTTAGACAATTTTTTGTAAATTACATAATTTATACAGTTATAAAACAATTAACAGCAAAAATTGTATGAAATAAATTAATTCGTACAATTTTTTATATAAACATACACATGTGTATATTATTTTTTCTTTACACTTGCGTAAAATTTTTTATAAATTTTATTGTTCATCACAATGTACCAGACAATCATCTAGCAGCACTTGATAGAATTTCTTCAAAGTGCTAGTAGCAGCTAGTGCGTATTTCGACATTGTCAACTACTTAGTAACCAGCTCTTCGTTTCAATTTATGTGCTAGTGCTAGAGAGACAACTTGTGTGTGTTAATCATTTTTTTACTAGCAACACACACGCAAAAACAAAAGCAATCAAAAAAAATACTAAACCGTTTTGAATGAAATAAAAACTAGACAATGGTTGTGGTAATATTATTTGCAAATTTTGCCTAGTAGTGGTATTAGTATAAAGAAAAATGTGTTAGCTGATCTGGAAATTTAAAGCCTTTTTAATTTAAAACAAGTGATTTCCCAATATTTTTTTCCCATATTTTCTTCTCTGTACGTTAACGCATCTATTATAAAATAAAAAATATATGCAGCAATGTAAAAATATCATAAAAAAACACTTTTTTCAAAATATGCGACAAAAATATGTAATATCAGCAATATATGCAAAAATATACATTAAAAGCAAAATATGCAAAAATATGCACTAACAAATCAATGCCATTTTACTGCAAATTTCTTGATTCGCAAAGATATTTAGTTTTTGTTGCTTTCAGAATGACGACAACAAATATGCATTTGCATAAAAATCCGAACCCTAGTCATAACTATGTCTTTTACCCATGCAAACACGGCTTCAATTGTGTAATGTTTTTTCGACACTTTTTTTAGAAATTGGGGAACCAGACAATTTTGTTGTTTTTGACGTATTATATATAGAAAAATAATAGGTTATTGCCCCATTTATTGAACGCGAGGCTATAAAGTATCATTGTGCATCATTGGTTTCAAGTTTTTTCATTAAATATTAATTTTTCGGTATGAAAAGCTAATTCATTAATGAAAAATCGAAAAATGCTGTAAACTCCGTCTCCACGTTTACAACAAAACTACTTAGCGTGTATATGAAATATCGTCATATTATGACGTATGTAGATGACATCCCAGCAAAACTTTGGTAATGGGTAGTGATTATATAACACATTACCAGGTAATGCATATAACTTATTTGTAGCATTATTTTATGATGTCTTACCAAACATTTGTTCCACAACGTATTATTTTCAAGTGAAAAATAATGCATCACTAATAATTTGCTACGTAATGCATGATTGTTGGAAAAAATGTATTTCATATTTGTTATTTCTAAACATTAAATCATGGATAACTTATATTTGGTTACCTTATGTATTATTTAAAAGTTTGAAATAATGCATTATTTATAATTGGATGCATAATGCATTACAATAATATAAAAAATAATTATTTTATAAAAAAATGCATAAGTTTAAACTAGAGATGGGCCCACAGCAGGAAATTTCTAACGACACACACTCACGAGCATATTTTATCTACTTACACTCAGTTACAATCACGTGAGTAAATTTAATACAAAATTACTTTTTCACTACTCATAACACCTTATATATTATCTTCTGGTATGCTATATTATTTCATTTCTCGTAACCTATAAAATATCATATATTTTAAACCTTACTCGTATTCTTCGTTATAAATTTATGACTTATTTTATACCTTACTGGTATTCTTTGTGATAATGTGGATGCATTACTTTGAGTCTCATCGCCTGTTAAAATCATCAATGCTGCAATATATAAAAAAAGAGATCCTATACCTTATTTTATACCTTATTTGGTAATCTAAGTTTTGCTGGGATCTAATGATTCTTTTGGGAAACCAGTTTCCGACAAATAGTTTTTGAAAAAAAGTGACGAAATGTAAACTCCGTCTCTGTAAACTCCGTCAACTTTTTTTGCAGATAGCATTAAAAAACCTTTTGTAGTTGTTAAAACCGATGCAAATATTAACACTAGACATTCAAAAAAGTAAAAAAAAAAAACATTTTAACAGATATAATAATAAATTTATATTACATTTCTTTAGAAAAATCCTGTTAAAAAAAATAATTGTAAAATCTTTAATAACAAAAACAAGAAAAAAATCATTGTAAATTGTTAGTAATTACACAAATAAGTTTTTTTAAATTACATTAAAATGTTTAAAAAAAAAATTAAAAAAAATTTTATGTATTTTTCTACGGTGAATGTAAACACCGTCACCAAAAAAGTCATAAAATTGTCGATAAAATTTGTTTGAATCAATTTGTAGAAGAGATTTTGTATAGTTATAATTAGTAGTGATGTAACATATCGATTTTAATAAAAAAATTTACCAAAAATTTAAATTTTTTGTTTGTACAATTTTGGCTCAAAAACAGTGACATTTTTTTATTTCACCCACATAAATTAAGGGGTCCTAGACCAATATTTCGATATGTTTCAAACGTAATGACAAACTTATATAAAATATCCACCCTACTCTTACTATCTGTAGGTTTCTCGTAATGGAAGCTTTTTTTGTATAAATAATGGGGGGGTGAAATAAAGCCATAGGCAATAAGGCCATATGGCCTTATTTCTCAATTCAATGGGAAATAAGGCCATATGGCTTTATTACCAACGCGATTGAGCAATAAAGTCATATTGATTTTGCAACCAAAGTGGAAATAAAGCCATATCAGTTTAAAATGTGGAAATATATTTCCCCGTAAATCTTGCTTCCCAAAAAAAAAAAATTATTTAGCGAAGCCGCTAAATTAATTTATGGAGTTTGTAATCCCTAAGCCCGGCCAAAGGCCGGCTACGCAGAAAAAAAATTTTTTTTTGACTATCTTTAAATTAAAAAACCCCATATACCAGGAACCTCGGAACTTAGAGGGGTCTAGAGGCAACAATTTTTTATTGGCAGGGTTTTTAATTTAAAGATTGTTTAACAAAAAAAGTTTTTCTGTGTAGCCGGCCTTCGGCCGGGCTTAGGGATTACAAAATCCATGCATTAAACCCACCCTCTCCGCAAAGTAAAGTTTTTAGGGTAGCAGGCCTTTGCGCTATCAAATTTGTTATGCCTCAAAAAGGCCTGATAACCAAAATAGCTTTGGTTTGCAGAGAGGGTGGGTTTAATGCATGGAGTATGTAATCCCTAAGCCCGGCCGAAGGCCGGCTAAGCAGAAAACCTTTATTACAAAAACACAAATCATAGAAGTCGTAATTTCGACATTTCGCCCAAAAAAATATTTTGGATTTTTTGACAATTTTGCGAGAAATAACATTTTTAGATCTATCATTTTGGGCTATATGTCGCAGCTTGGGCGATATGACATTTACGATTTTCGGCGATTGGGCGCTATGTCCGTACGCCATTTAAAACTCCATAAATTAATTTAGCGGCTTCGCTAAATAATTTTTTTGGGTAGCAGGATTTACGTGGAAATATATTTCCACACTTCCTGCAACATAATGATGAACATTTTTAAAAAACATTTAAATGAGTAACAAAGCCATATATGGCTTTATTTCCAACAGTGGTTGGTAATAACGCCATATGGCCTTATTTCTCAACTCTTTGGGATATAAGGCCATATGGCCTTATTGCCTATGGCTTTATTTCACCCCCCCATAAATAATTGAGATTCTTAAGTGGTAAAAATTACATTTTACTTGATTTCACTACAAATTCTACCTATAGATTTAGCTTAACACTTTAAATTGAACTTTAAACTATAAATATCTTTCAAATTCTGAAGATATAAGCGTAATTGAAATATTTTACCAGTTTAATGTAGGAAAATAACATAAAAATATGACAACTTTATTCCTTTCATTCCTTTTTTTTACATACTGTCACCAAAATGAAGAGTTGCCAATACACGATTTTACAGATGAACAATATGGGATCTCTACAAGTCTTATTTATATGTAATCTTATAGATTGTCCATACAAATTTAAAATTTTTCAATCTACACCATTTTCAGATGTAATTCGTAAAATATCAATTGTAATTAGAAGATTCTACTTGTAATTTGAAAATTCCATTTGTAATTCGAATTTTCTACTTGTAATTCGAAAATTCTATTTGTAATTCGAAGATTCTATTTGTAATTCAAAGAATTACTTATTGATATTGATATTTTTCGAATTGCAATTGTAATCTTCGAATTACAAATGGAATCTTCGAATTACAAATAGAATCTTCGAATTACAAGTAGAAACTTCGAATAACAAATGGTATTTTCGAATTAAAAATGGAATTTTCGAATTACAAATGGAATTTTCGAATTACAAATGGAATCTTCGAATTATTGCATGCTGGCGAATACTCCAACGCGCTAACCACTTAGCCACAGCACCCATATTATTCGACGACTCGTCTTTTGGTGTAGTCACAAACATTTACTACCAGATTGTTGTTTTAAATATCAAGCTTAATCATCTAAAATGTCAAAAATTCCAATGTTAACATACAAAGTGAATTAATGCCAGTTTTTGTATAACGAACGTCATTCGTCTACGACTATTTGGCATGAATTTTGTCTTTGTCACGATAACAAAATCCATGTGAATTCGTCGCAATCAAATGACGTTCCTCATACAGAAAATGGGCATAAATCTTCTTTGAGTTACACAAGACCAATATAAATTGGCAGTTAAAGCATGCAGTGTCAGAATTAGATTTAAAAAATAATTCTCGTATAAATTTTTATTTTGGGTTCAAATTAAAAACTGCATCTGCCAAAGACCTGGCAATCTTTATAAAACATCGCCTTTTTATTATTTCTTGTCCTCTTATCAGTCCAACAAAGAGTTTTTGTTACTGCTGATGTTCTACTAACATGTATAGAATGTGCTCGTAACTACTCATCTTGTATGTTTCGTTTTGAATTCAACTCACATTTTTTCCGTCATTATACAGGATGTGATGATACGACATGTTGAATATGTGTTAAAACATTTCTGATGTGCAAATAACGTGGATATTTATAAATGTATACCCATTCTCGTAGTGATAGAGGTCATATATAAGTTTGTCATTCCGTTTGTAACACCTCAAAATTAAGGCCAATGACCCGAAAAAATATATAAATTCATTATCCTCGATTTAAAGACGATTTAGCGGTGTCCTGCAATGTCTGTTAAAAACATTCTAATTTTCAAAAAAAGATGAAAAACAAATTATTGTTAAAAAAAATATGAAAAAAATGGCAAAAAAAAAGAAATTAATGAAAAAAAATTACGAAAAAAAATTGAGGAAAAAAAAATTATGTTGTAAAAAAAATTTTTTTGATGCGAAAAAAAAAATTTTAAAAAAATAAATTATTAATAAAAAAAAAAAATCATGAAAAAAAGTTTATTTTTCAAAAAAATTGTTGAAAAATAATTATGTTAAAAATCAAAGAAACTTAAGAAAATGAAACAGTAATTCTTGCTTTCGTTTAGTCGGTAGCATGTACACTAGAGGTGTCCTTAAAAACGAAAATCACAATTTTATACCTGGTAGGGTCCTATATTGTTCTTTAGTATCTAAAAATGAGTGAGCCAAAATTTGGGGACAATCGGCTAAAAATAACTCGTGCCGAAAATGGATTGAAGTTTTGGGACATTCTTATATGAATGAAAAATGCTTTTTTTCTGGTTTTTGGAAAAATATTGGTATTTGATATTTTTTGTTAAATTTTTTGTGAAATAATATGAAAATGGTATTAAATTACCTTTCCAAAACGACTAAAAAAATTAAAATCGGATGAGAAATAAGCATCTTACGCATACATGCCTCAGACCATTGAATGGGTTTTAAAGCCAGAATTTCAAAATTTTTAGGTAAAAAAATAATAAAAATTAAATTTTACTTTATGATCAAATTGAAAACATGTTTAAGATTAAAAATAGCAGATATGGTAGTCAAGCTTTTTTTTTATTTGGCGCGGGTAGTGATAAAATTTCCGCGGATTCCAAATAAAATGAGTTTTTCTAAAATAATTAAGCAAATTTTTGAAAATTTATGCTCTATTGTGCGGATCGAAGTGTAAAACGTAAATTCTGTAACTTTTTAGAAATCAGATATATGCAGATATTTTGTATTATAGAAATGTATAACGTCTCAAATTAGTCATTTCACCTCTATGAAAAGGGTTTAAAGATGCCCGAATTCTCAAAAAATTTACAGAATTTATGTATTTCACTTCGTATAATACAATACAGAAATTTGTTTCCCATATTTGCTAAATTATTTTAGAAAAACACATTTTCTTTGGAATCCGCGGAAATTATATCACTACCCACGCCAAATGAAAAAAAAGTTAGACTACGATATCTGTTAGTTTTTATCTATAACATGTATTTAATATAATTATAAAGTAAAATTTAATTTTTTTTATTTTTTTGCTTAAAATTTTAAAAATTTTCCGATTTTGGCTTTAAAAACCATGCAATGGTCTGGGGCATGTATGCGTAAAATGCTTATTTTTCATCCGATTTGAATTTCTTTAAGCTTTTTGGAAAGGTAATTTATTACCATTTTCATATTGTTTAACAAAAAAATTAACAAAAAATAACATATGCCAATATTTTTCAAAAAACTAGAAAAAACGTGTTTTTTCATCAGATAAGAGTGTCCCAAAATTTCAATCCATTTTCGGCACGAGTTATTTTTATCCGATTGTCTCCAAATTTTGGCTCACTCGTTAAACTACAATTTAGGACCCTACCACGTATTAAAAAGTGATTTTGAAAAATTACCTTAGTCGTTAGGACACCTTTAATGTACACTGTACATTTAAATTTTCCAAAAAAAAAATAAAGTCTGAGAAAAAACTTCAAGGCAAAATCGGAAGGCTCGATTTTCACCGTAGACGTATGGTCTAGTTGACTTTTTTTCTCAGTACAATCCCAAGAATCAGAAACGCGAAGCGCCCATTAAGATTTTTTTCCTTCCTTACTAATCGCCCCACCCTAATGTACAGGCAACCTGACGTGGCGTCCAATTTAGACGCAGATGATTCAACAATTTCCTCCCGTAACTTCTAAGAAGTTAGATCAAATCATTGTTTTCTCAACAACGGTAAGAAACGTAGTAGCATTTCTTAACTCCGCCAATTGCTCGAATCATTTGCTAAATTCAACTCTGCTGGAAGAACTCGTATCTAAATTGCCCCTTGATAAGCAGTACGAATGGGCAAAGGAGTCTATTCATATCAAGCCGTATCCAACAGTTGCTGATTTTTCAAATTGGCTTGGCGAATTAGCTAAGGTTCTGAGTATGATGTCAATTAACATGCCTCAAAGTAGCCAACACGTCCTCTGATGCTAATTGAAGAGCGAACTCCAAAACAAGCCACCAAATGTTGCATATGCCTAGGTCAACATACAATCTATAAATGTAAAACTTTTACCAAAGAACTGCCCGTGAATATTCGTTGGGAAGAGGTAAAAGAATTCAAATTGTGCTTTTGCTGCTTAAGAAAGGGCCATGGTTCAGCTAACTATCGTTCCAAAAAGTCATGGAATCAACAACTGTAAGCGCCCTCATTATCAGATTTTTCACGAGAATAAACCTGCTCAAGTTACTTTGGTAGATGCGGCCAAGCCGCTTCTTAATCTACATCATATAAAGGCAAGTAAATTATTTAAAATAATGCCACTTAAGATATTTGGTCCTGCTGGTTATTTCAGGGTATATGCCTAATATATTTGACGAAGGGTCTTCAATTTCCTTGTTGGATGAGAACATTGCCAATCAACTAGGTCTAAAAGGGCAACAATCTACGCTTAATCTTCAATGGTATGGGGATAACGTTGTAACGGAAAAATCTTTCAAAGTGAATTGTGAAATTCAAGGTGTTGGAGAACAAATGACTCGTTTTGCTCTAAAGAATTTGTACACAGTTAAGTATTTAAATTTGCCTGTTCAGTCCTTCAGAAAGGAAAATTATCCGCATTTGCAAGAGCTACCGATTGATGATTAATAATGCTGCCCCATTTCTTTTGGGGCATTAAAGAAGCCGGTAACACATCTCCAGTTGCTTTTCAAACAAAACTGGGATGGGTTGCATATAGTCCTACATATGATTCATCTTCTGAAAATCCAACTGTGCTGCATTTGAATGAAAAGCATTCCACCCAAGAGATCCATAATATGATATCAGATTACTTTGCCATCGAGAATTTTGGGACCAATGATAAAACCGAACTTCTTCTGTCTGATGAAGACCAAATTGGTCGAGATATAATGCAAAAAACTGTCAAACGTGTTGGTGATCGATTTGAACTTGGACTTCCTTAGAAAAATTATCCACCAGAATTACCTCAAAGCTATGAGATGGCCAAAAAGTGTTTATTTACCATTGAAAGAAAGATGCAACATGATCCCAACTTTGCTGATCGATACGCCGCACTGTGGCGCCTTTTCCCTTAAAGCGTTGCAAAAATCCAAAAATTGACAAAAGAATTTGATAAAATGAATGATAACATCTGATAGAAAACTAATCCCTAATTAAGAATCCAAAAACATTTTTGAAGTCGGATGAAAATTATGAATTATAGAGCCACCCAAAGTTGGCAATTTTTCAGTCTGCAGAAAAAAGTTAAAACTTAAAAAAAATATATCATCCTTTTAATTGAATTTCAGGCAAACTATACAACCGATCATTATTTTTTTGGTGTCGTTTGAAAGGTATATTAATTCAAATGAAACGATATAAAAAAAGGGTTATTTGGTCAAAAACTTTGTTTTTAGGCGCAGTTTTGCAAACACACCATATTTCGGTCTTTTTTTACATTTGATAGAATGGAACTAAAAAAGTGACGGTTTGTGACGGGAACTATTAGACAGAGGATGTTTAGTATTTAATACTCTAACTTATTCAACAAAAATTGGGTGCCCGTACTTGCCCGTGTACATGAAAAAACAAAGAAACTGTAATAACTTTTACTACGAAAAGGAGATATTTTTAAAATATCCTTACAGATTTTGTGCAGTTTTGAGATCCACTGAAATTTTTCACTAAGCTTAGTAGATGTATTGGTCTTTAATTTATTATTTCGTTTTTTTTTTTTGCTTTTTTATTTGCTTATAACGCCCCCTAGCGGATTTTTTTTCTATAAGTAACCACTTTGACAAGCTGTAACTCCTGAACGAATTAAGATATTTTAAAAGTTAAAATTTTGTATTTTTAATAAAACAAAGTAAAACATAAAAATTGCGAAAAACGTATGTGTCATCTCGGAATTTTTTAAATAGACAAAGGAAGAAATTTTTAAATGTACAAAAAAAGATACAAACGTTATCTAACATGATTTTTAATAAGTTTTTAATTAAAAAAGTCATAATTTTTTTTTACCCTAGTGATCTGTTAAAATTAAACCTGCAGCTAATTACAAAAAAATTAAATTAGTGTTTTGAATTCTCATTGAGTTAATAGTTCTTTCTTTATGTATTTGAAAGTTTTTAATCATCTTTTTAAAATTTGCCTATGTCTTCAAGACATAAATATACTTGGTTAGTTTAAAAGGTGAAACTTTTTTTAAATATATACATTTTAAGTAAACTTTTACTTGACACAATTAAAAAATTATTTAAAAAAAAAAACAAAAAAATTTCAAGTAAAATTTTAGTTTTGTAAATTGAAAATTTACTCAAATTTGTTGGTAAACATTTATTAAATTTCAAATATCAAATGGTTTTCTGGTGCAAAATTGAGTAATATTTTACTCAATACCGTTAAAAATTTCCATAATTTTTTTTTATTATTTTTTCTCTGTCATATTACAGTGGTATTTTTTCGAGACTTTTAATATGAATTGTGATTATTGTTGCGCTAAGCCTAATCGGCAAGTTAAAAACGCTTAACGAGAATATCAGCGTGCGGATTGACTCAAGAAGTTACATTTTAAATGATTTTTAGATTTACAATTTACAACAAAAGAGGTCAAAAGGTGTCACTGTGCACAGTGCCGAAGCGGGCCTACTACAATGCGGATGCGCTTTTCTTGAAGCTAAAGGAGATAAAATTCAAGTGCGTTTTAAACATTAAAAATGTCTTGATAACTTTAAAACTTATGATTTTTGCAACGAAAAAAAGTCAAGACGAGGCACTGTGCTGCAGTGGGCCAATGGCCATGGTGATTACTTATTTTTAAGCTGAAGGGGTTTCTTTTAAGTGCTTTATAAATCTTGATAATATCTTTATTACTTAAAAATGTATAATGCTTACAACGAAAAAAGTCAAAATACGACACTGTGCACAGTGCCGCGGCTGGCCTATTACCTTGCGGCTCATATATTTTGAAGCTAGGGGAGTCTTCTTTTGAATGCTTTTTAAATTTTTAAAATATCTTCATTAGTTCAAAAGTTATGATTTTTGCAACGAAAAAAGTCAAAAGGCGCCACTGTGCGCCGTAGAAATAAATAAGTACCTACAAAAAGGTTATGCCCGCATGTTATCTACGGATGAAGCTAATAGCACAAAGTATCCCGTATGGTACCTGACACACTTTGGAGTTGTCAACCCACACAAGTCTGAAAAGCTTCGGGTAGTATTCGATGCAGCAGCTCAAACTTCTAATACGTCACTGAATACATCTCTGGTAAAAGGACCTGAACAAGCTAAGCCACTACTTGATATTTTGCTGCAGTTTCGTCAAGGAACCATTGCAGTTGCTACCAATACTAGAGAAATGTTTGAAATGTTAAAGATCAACAAGCCCAAAGATTTCTCTGGCGCCCATGACTTCAATGACGTTTGGAGCTATCTGTTCGCCTTGCTGCGCAGAGTACGTTAAAAATCAAAATGCCAAAGAATTTGATAATGTGTTTCCGGAAGCTGCAGATTCTATTATTAACAAACATTATGTTGACGATTTTGTGTGTAGCTTTGATAACGAACAAGTGCGTTTATGCAAAGATGTCGTTCAAATTCACTTAAAAGCTGGTTTTGAGTTACGTGGGTTTGTTTCAAATAGCCAAATAGAAGTTACCATGAATCCCACTGCTGTTACTGATGCCTCAAATTCGATTTGTATGGAAAAACAAGCTACAACAGATAAAATTCTGGGTATGTTTTGGACTAAACATGATGATATTTTTGAGTTTAAGACCAAGTTTCTATGTCTTAACCCTGATGTTTTAAATGGTGCACGTGTTCCAACCAAAAGGAAAATGTTAAGGATTGCGATGGCAGTTTTCGATTCATTTCGTTTAATTGGTGATTTCTTGCTTTATTCGAAGTTACTGGTACAACATTGTTGGAAAGAGGGAATCGGTTGGAATGACCAAATACCAGAATCTTTGCATAACAAATTTAAAGCCTGGTGGAAAGAATTTCAAAATTCCAAGATGTCTTTCTCCAAATTTATGCTTCAAATGTACAGCTTCACGTCTTTGTTAATGCCAACCAAGATGCATTTGCAGCTGTTTGTTATTTGAGAATCGTTCACAACACTGGTATTGACGTTGCATTCGTGATTGGTAAAATTCGATGTGCACCAAAGATATTGATGAGTATTCCACGATTGGAATTGCAAGCCGCCGTGTTGGGGACACGAATAGCAAAAGCTGTAAGTAAAATAGAAGAATTTCATATATTTTCAGTCCACTATTGGTCAGATTCCCATACTGTTATACGTTGGATTTATTCCACGGAACGCCGCTTTAAAGCCTTTGTAAGTCATAGAGTGGCTGAAATCCTTGATAACTCTTTACCACATCAGTGGAAATGGGTGCCAACCAATCTCAACTCCGCCGATGCTGGTACTCGTCCCAGTTATTCACCAAAATTTGCCCACAATGGGTTATGAATAACAGGGCCTGCATTTTTGAAAGAAAAGGAATCTTACTGGCTCCAAATTGAAGTCGAAAGCTCTGATGTGCTAAAAGAAGAAGTAAAGCCGCGTCTACTTGTCATAAATACTTTTGAAAATGTTATTGAGTTTCACCGATTTTCTTCCTACGTCAAACTTAAAAGAACGTGGGTTCTGCGTTTTCTGAAACGATGCCATACACCTGAGGATTTAAACGCAGAAGAACTAAAATCAGCGGATATCGTTATATGCCGTTTGGTTCAACAGAAATGTTTCTTCAATGAATTCAATTGCCTTAAGAATTTCTAGATGATTTCTAAATCCAGTTCACTGTATACGTTGGTGCCCTATATGGATGAAGATGGTCTTTTACGAGTAAATGGGCGGTTAGATGAAGCCACGTATTTAGCCATAGATGTCAGAAGGCCTATTATTTTACCACAAAATCATCAGGTATCCGAACTCATTATGCAGTTTTAGCACAACAAAAACAACCATCAAAATATGACAATAACAATCAACGAGGTACGTCAAAAGTATTGGATTCCTGGAATCAAGTATGTTTATAAATCCGTGGTGAAAAAATGCCTTGTTTGTAAACATGATAGTGCCAAGCCAGAGCAGCCACGGGTCAATTGCCATCAGATCGAGTTACGCCATTCGTAAGACCTTTTACCTATACAGGAGTTGATCTATTTGGTCCCTTTAACGTTGCTATTGGTCGTCGTCGAGAGAAAAGATGGGCAGTTATATTTACATGTTTAACTGTCAGAGCAGCACACATAGAATTGGCACATAATCTCTCTGCAGATGCCTTTATTTTGTGCTTGCGAAACTTCGTAAATCGTCGTGGAACTCCTGTAAGGATTCGAAATGATAATTTTATTGCGGCCCAAAAACTGCTGAAGAAGGAAGACAGACTTCTCAATACAGACGAAATAATTAATGAAGCAACCAAAAACAATATTGAATGGGTCTTCAACTGTCCTTCTAACCCCAGCTCTGGGGGTTGTTGGGAAAGGCTTATACGAATCGTTAAACGCTTCTTATTGAAGACTCTGAAGGAAGCCACACCTCGCCCTGAAACTTTACACAGTGTTCTTATTGAAGCCGAAAACATAATTAATAGCCGACCGTAAACAGAAATTACCATTTTTTCTGACGACGATGAACCCATTACGCCTAACCACTATTTATTGGGTTGTCTTTCCGCCACTCAGACACCAGAAACATCTGAAGAAAATGTTTGCCTAAGAAAACAATGGAGAATAGCCCAAAACTAGAAGGATCGTTTATGGAAAGGTGGGTTATTGAATTTCTTCCACAGCTAATGCAAAGGTCAAAGTGGAGAGATAGCGTCAGTCCAATTCAGATCGATGATATCGTAATAAGTTTGGATTCAACAATACCAAGAAACCAATGGCACAAGGGTCGAGTTATAAAAACATATCCTTCAAAAGATGGTCAAGTCCGCTTTGAAGAGGTAAAAACGCTTAACGGAGTTACACGTCGTCCAGCTTCAAAGTTAGCTATTTTAAATTTATCAAGTCGTGAACCCATATCTGGTTCACGAGGGGGGAATGTTAGAGTAAATCCACTTTATCATTTCCAAACCCCATTTCAAAAACGAAAATGAAACATCAACATAATTTGTAGTTTAATTTATTGTCAGAAAACTTTTTTATTAATTTTGTACAAATATTTTTCAATTGGCTTTTTTAAATAAAACCAACAACAACGATGATATTGTCAAAGTAACAATTTTCAAGAATTTATTTATAAAGTTGTTTGTTTTAAATTGATTGGTTTATTAATTTTGCAAGACTTACACGACACACGTTTCGGAATTTTTCAAATTCCATTGTCAATAGTATTTAGCAAATTAATAATCGTTAACGGCAAAACATAAAGTCTTATCTATATATATAAAAGAGTAACGTGACTGACTGACTTATTGACTGATTCATCATCGCCCAGCCCAAACCGCTGAAGCTAGAGACTTGAAATTTGAACTGTAGGTTCATCTCCCGGAATAAAGATCCACTAAGGCTGGATTTTTGCCAATGTTGATTCTAACGGGGTAAAAAGGGTAAAAAACTGTACTTTTGGTACTTTTTATATCTCCTGAAATAATGGTCACAGATACTTGAAATTTAGACTGTATGTTCACCTCCCGGAATAAAGATCCAGTTAGGTTGGATTTTTTCCAGTGTTGATTCTAAGGGGGTAAAAGGGGTAAAAAACTGTACTTTTGGTACTTTTTATATTTCCTTAAATAATGGTACCAGAAACATGAAATTTGCAATGTCGGTTCACTTCCCGGAAAAAAGATTCACTAAGGTTGGGTATTTGCCAATGTTGATTCTACGGAGGTAAAATGGGTAAAAAAGTGTACTTTTGGTACTTTTTTTGTATTTACTGAAATAATGGTCATTCCAACTTAAAATTTGGAATGTAGTATTCTTTAGTGAAATGAAACATTCTGGAACAAGTACTTTTCGAAAATAATGTACCGTTTTTAAAAAGTACCTTATTAAAAAAGTACCTTTAATAAAAAGTACCTTTTATAAAAAGTACCTTTTATAAAAAGTACCTTTTATAAAAAGTACCTTTTATAAAAAGTACCTTTTATAAAAAGTACCTTTTATAAAAAGTACCTTTTATAAAAAGTACCTTTTATAAAAAGTACCTTTTATAAAAAGTACCTTTTATAAAAAGTACCTTTTATAAAAAGTACCTTTTATAAAAAGTACCTTTTATAAAAAGTACCTTTTATAAAAAGTACCTTTTATAAAAAGTACCTTTTATAAAAAGTACCTTTTATAAAAAGTGCCTTTTATAAAAAGTACCTTTTATAAAAAGTACCTTTTATAAAAAGTACCTTTTATAAAAAGTACCTTTTATAAAAAGTACCTTTTATAAAAAGTACCTTTTATAAAAAGTACCTTTTATAAAAAGTACCTTTTATAAAAAGTATTTATAAAAAGTACCTTTTATAAAAAGTACCTTTTATAAAAAGTACCTTTTATAAAAAGTACCTTTTATAAAAAGTACCATTTATAAAAAGTTCCTTTTATAAAAAGTTCCTTTTATAAAAAGTACCTTTTATAAAAAGTACCTTTTATAAAAAGTACCTTTTATAAAAAGTACCTTTTATAAAAAGTACCCTTTAAGTAACTTTTATAAAAAGTACCTTCTATAAAAAGTACCCTTTAAGTAACTTTTATAAAAAGTACCTTTTATTAAAAGTATTTTTTATAAAAAGTACCTTTTATAAAAAGTTCCTTTTATAAAAAGTACCTTTTATATAAAGTACCTTTTATAAAAAGTACCTCTTTTAAAAAGTACCTTTTATAAAAAGTACCTTTTATAAAAAGTACCTTTTATAAAAAGTACCTTTTATAAAAAGTACCTTTTATAAAAAGTACCTTTTATAAAAAGTACCTTTTATAAAAAGTACCTTTTATAAAAAGTACCTTTTATTAAAAGTACCTTTTATAAAAAGTACCTTTTATAAAAAGTACCTTTTATAAAAAGTACCTTTTATAAAAAGTACCTTTTATAAAAAGTGCCTTTTATAAAAAGTATCTTTTATAAAAACTACCTTTTATAAAAAGGACCTTTTAAAAAAGTACATTTAAAAAAAGTACATTTAAAAAAAGTACCTTTTAAAAAAAGTACCTTTTAAAAAAAGTACCTTTTATAAAAAGTACTTTTATAAAATGTGCCTTTTATGAAAAGTACCTTTTATAAAAAGTACCTTTTATAAAAAGTACCTTTTATAAAAAGTACCTTTTATTAAAAGTACCGGAAGTACACTATTTTGGAACTTTTTTATTTCCTGAAATTATATTTATAGAAACTTTTTATATTTCCTAGAACCTTAAAATTGTAATGTAGGAGAATTCGGTAAAAAAAGTAGTTAGTAGTTAAGTTAGTAGTTAAGTAGCGTAAAATGGCTAAACAAGTTTATTTTCGGTACCTTTGATATTTTATGACGTAATGGTTCTAGAAACTTAAAATTAGGAATGTAAAATCCTTTTTGTACTTTTAATGATCCAAGAAAATTGAAAAATTAAAAAAGGATCCGTCGGTGAATAAAAAAACATTCTGGAAGAGGTTATTTTTTGAAATTCCGTTTCTAACGGGCGGTAAGAAAGTGTACTTTTGGTACTTTTTTTTGTTCTTATAATAATGAAAAAGTGTAAATTTTGGTTATTCTTACATTTAAATTTTAGTTATTCTTATTTAATGGTTCAGAAAGTTGATATTTTAAATAAAGGATCACCTAGAACAAAAAAAAAAACAGTTTTTGGAAAATATAATTTTAAGGGGAAATGGTTATTTTTGCCTATAGAACTATTAAACTAAAAGCCCTAGAAATAACCCCCAAGAGAAGAACATATTATAAAATTTAAAATTTTAGAACGGGAACGAAATGGAATAGAGCAGAGAACAATATGGAATGATACCTTTTACTCAAATTGTTCGTATTTAACTTTTTTGACTCCATATTTTTTTTCTCTATATGTTTTTTCAATCCAACTTATTTTTATTCCTATTTCCTTTTTCATTGAGATATATATTCACTCAAAATCCAAAATCCCGATAAAACGGCTCGAAATAATGCAATTTTATTGTCTAAATTATTCATTGAAATATTATTTTATGAAAGACTTAAACGTGCACAAGTAAATACAACAAAAACTACCCAGCAAAATTTTCTGTTCCAAATAATCGGTTCCAGAACGCATCAAACTACCCTGCAACCGGTTCTACTTAACATTCCAGAATCAATGATTTTTGTTTGAAATTGTCCCGAAAGCAATCGCTTTTTAGAGCAAGTAGTTTTTTGATAAATAATTTTACATACACACAGAAAACAAATTTGCTAATTTCCAACTGAAATTCAGTTGTTGCAACAAAAATTCGGTTGATGCATTTGTATTAAGGTTAAAACAACTAAATATTGGTAGTTACAACTAAATTTTGTTAATACAACAGTCTCTTAATTGAAACAACTAAAAAATTCGTCTGCCACAGTAAAATTTAGTAGCAGCAACCGAATTTTGAGTTGCTACAACTGAAGAATTCAGTTGGAAATTTATTTTTCTCTGTGTAGAAAATTTTATTGTGATTACCGTAGAACATATTCAAGAATCTATTGAACCAGGAATTAGTTCCAAAAAATTTTCCAGGGTACGTAGGGGCATTTTCTTGAAATCGGTAGAGTAATTCTAATCGTTCTATTATCCGGTATTCAATACAACCGGTAACGAAGTACCGGGATGGTAAGCTAGTATTCCTATATGTAATTACACTTAATAAGAATTAATGTATTAAAACACAACATAATACAGCTCTAAATTTCAAACGAAATGTCTAACAAACCCATCTCCATTAAATTTAGACATTCCTTCGTATATAAAGACTGTTTTACAGACTTTCATATACATACTAACAGTGTATCTCTTACGCGAGTACGATTTTCACTGCGTTTGTTGTATTTCCTACACTTAAAATATTATGTAAGTAAATTCAACAGAAAATACGTTTGAAACAAACGAAACTTTATTTAAAAAACGGACTACTTACATTTCATTTAAAACAAAAACATTTCTCAGTTATTTTTAAATGTTAATTAATAACTGTTGAAATCCGTAAAAATAACTTAAAAATCCGTAAAAAAATGACTGACAAAATTTTACGGAAAAAACGGTTAAAATAACGGAAATTTACATTCATTTTTATTTATTTTTTTAGAAATAATTTTAAAAAACTTCGAACCTGAGCAGAATCGAACTCATAATTTCTGGCTGATAGCCCAGCACGCTACCCTCTGTGCCACAAGCTACTTATATTTTCAGAAACTAAATTTAATTTTCAAATTAAAAAAAAAAAAAATCTAATTTTAGAAATTTTTAAATAACTGACAAATAACAAACGACAAATAAAATAATGTGGTTTGTTTTTTAAATAACTGAAAAAAACAAACGTTACGGAAAATTTTATTTAAAAGACAGTTATGTATTTGAATAAACGTTCAAAAAGTTGTTTAGAATATTTGTATGTGAAACAAACGAATTTTCTTTTAATATTAACTGAAACGAAAACTATTTGTTTGACTGTGAAACAGTAACTGTAAAACTTTTATGAGTGTATTATTCATAATATGAATAGAAGGTGAGGCGTGCCATCCTTTTGTTTATATTCTGTTTTAATTTTTAAATTAATAAAAATTATTTATTATTCAACCTTTTAAATAGTTTCAAAGTCATATTTAATCTTAGTCCAAATAAAATTTTAAAGGTTGAAAAATATTTTTTATTAATTTAAAAATTAAAACCGAATTTAAACAAACGGATAGCACGCCTCACCTTCTATTTATATTATTTTTTATTTTTTTCCTTTCAAAATAAAAATTTTTGTAATATTTTTTATGTTATAAAAAATACAATAAAAGTTTTTCAAATATTTCTGTCATTGTTGAGGGTACTTATAATTCGGCGAAGTCAAATTAAACTTTTGTACATTTTTCTTCTGGTGTTTTTTTTTTGTCTTGTGATAAGGAATGTATTGTGGAACATACATATGCAAGGATACTACATGTGATTCTTTAAATGGGTAACAATGTTAGTGTAAGTAAAATAATTTCAACATTATTTCCCTACGCTTATATTTGTTTTGCTAATAATAACACAGTAATACAAAATCTAACTTTCCGAATCGGAATGGTATGAAACCAAAAGCAAATTAAATTAGACATTTTGCAAAGCAAAACTCGCAAGGCTTTTTTAGTTCAGCGTTAGATTTTTTTTAAACGCATTTAAAGTTGGTGATTTTAAAACATTTACAAATTGTATGTACTAAACACGTCCTTCTTTAGGCGTCCTGGTGGTGCCCATATTGGATATGTGGGGAGTCCAAATTTAAGCTCGAAATTACGTTAGCTATAACCGGTATGAATTCCGCTGCAATCGGTTCAGTACCTTACTTACGGAATAGCCAAATTATTAAAAATATACCACTGTGCACCGTTGCGTATTATTGTTATTTAAAGGCAATTATAATATTAAGCATACGCCATCAATACAGTTTTCAAACATTTATTATTATAATTATAATAAAAGTTCACTAACTTCTAATGCGAGTAATAAAAATCTAGCGCTGAACTGAAAAAACCCTTGAGGAGTTTGTTATGGAATATGTCAACTTTCATTTGCTTTTGGTTTCATCTTATTTTCAGATTTTGGTGGTTGCACTGTGTAACAAGAGCAACAGTAACAAAAACAGCAATTTCTGTTGAAATGGTAATGCAAACATGTTTTTTGGAGGAAAATATAAAAAAAAAACAGTTCGTTTGTAGACAGTATTGTCATCTTTTAGATGTTTTGAATTTATTGGTGAAAAAATATATCATATTTTAGCAAATGCTTCAATATGACGATTTTTCTACCAACACACTGTGGACCAGGATTTTTGGCCAATAAGGTCTGTAAGGCAACACACCCCGAGTAAAAAAGTTTTTTAATAAATATATATAATTTGATAAAACTATATCAAATTATATATAATTATATAAAAAAGGTTAAAATCTTCAAAAAGTTGGATAAAATTATATAAAATTATATATAATTTGATAAAATGATATATAATTATATCAAATTATATCTAATTTGATAAAATTTTATCAAATTTTTGTTACCGTTATACACTCAAAAAAAAACTGTAATGTTAGCAAAAAAAGCTTGTAAACCTACAGGAAAATTTGCTGATTTTGAACCCACAATTTTTTTGCTAAAGTTAGCAAAAATGTTTTGCCAATATATAGTTAACTAAATTTTTTCTTTTTTTGACTTAGTTCATACACATTTGAGGACCCCATTGGGTTCGGACCCGATAGGTTCAGACCCCGATGGGCCTAGGCCTAGTTGGGTTCCTTTAAAATCATCATAGTTTTTGATCCAAAATTTGTGTCCGTTTCGCTCTACCTTGCTTAGTTTTTGAGATACGTGGTTATAGGGGACCACTGGGGTCTTGAGAATTAAAAAACTTGATAACTTCAAAAATATTACTCGGAGAGCTTTTGACTATTTTGCGGTCTTGTTCAACGTATTGAGAGCTAAAAAAATGCTTTTGGACTTTTTGTTGTGTCGCCAATATTTACCGTGATATTAGCATTTTAAAATTTTCGGGAATGCTAACTTCTTTGGATCCTAAGTTGGGGCCCATTAGGGTCCACACATGTGAAGAAGACCCGCGAAAATATGGAGATTCTAAGAACCAAAAATGCCCTCCATTTTGCTCTATCTGGCTTAGTTTCCGAGATAGCGCCATTTTAATTTTTCTGAAAATAAAAAAAAATTTACCATTTATTTTTGCTAATGTTAGCAAAAAATCTTGTAAAAATGTTGTCAACTCAATTTCAAATTTAGCAAAAGAAATTAGTTCAAAGTTTGTTTGAAATTGCTGATGTGCTAAATGAAGTTTACAAGAACTTTTTGCTAACATGCTAATGTCAACTAAAAATTTGCTAAAAGTTAGCTAACTAGCATTAGCAAAAAAAAATCAGTAAATCTACTAACGTATTTTTTTGAGTGTATATAATTATATCCACCAAATCCTGGATGTAATTATATATAATTTTATCAAATTACAAAAAAAAATAATCATAATATGATATTATGTTTTTGTTTTCTAAGTTTTTCTCCAAGCAAAACTTTTTTTATCCCGAATATTTTGTAAGTGTTTATATGATATTTTATATGACTCCAATTTTTAAAAAATTTTTTATCACAAACAAAAAAGTTAAATGTTTTTGTACTAATGTAATTCATGGTGTTTAGGGTATGATTTGTATTATATGTTAAAAACTCGAAAAATAAAATAAAAACAGTTGGCTTTAAAGCAGTGTTGCCACTTTTTGGATAATTATCCAAAAAATGGATAATTTAAAATTTTTTGGATACTCTTTGGATATTTACATTATTGGATAATTTATGGATAATTTTACATTTTCAATTTAAAGTTTTACACGGACAAAATATAATTTTTTTTATTTTAATTTGGTGATTTTTTTTAGTTACTTCTTATTTGACAGCACTTTTTTTGTTTTTAGTTTTGGCAATACCTTTTAAATTTGGAGCTTTTTAAATTAAATGAATCTATATTGGAACATAAAAAAAACTTTTAATATTTGGATGTCCAAACTTATTGGGCAAAACTAATATTATTTAGTGTGTGGGCTACATTCCAGAAAAACATATTTACAAAATTATCATGGAATAATTTTACACATCCACACAGTTGCTTATTTTAAGAAATTTGTTCAGATTTAATGGGAGGCAACAGCAGAACCACCATAATATATTTTTTTGTTTCTTGGACACAATACTACATATCGTGGACTTATATTCAAATAGTGCTATCTGCAAAATCAACACTTTTAATGACAGTCAACAAACTTTCGATATTAGTTAATTTCAACTGTAAAAGTTAATATTTTTTTCGCAATTTAACTTAAAAAAAATGTTAAATAGATATGTTTTTTAGTTTTAATTGAATATGATTGATGATAACTACATCAGAGATTTGATTGCAAACTAAAATTCGTATTCGATAACATTGCAGATATCACTTTTACAATATATGACGTTCGTTTGTATACATTGCAATGCATTGTAGGTAAATAAATATGTATGTTTTTGGATATAATCTCATACAATACAAACACAAAATCATAATGTCAAAGTTCAAAAAAATCCATTATGTCAATATTTATGATACAAGAGTACTTGAATTAACGTTTGTATTTTGGCTCCTTTGTTAAGTTATTTTTAGAATGAATTGCATACATTAATATGTGCGGAATATATTTGTAGATACCCAGTCAGAAAAATACAATATCAACAGAATTGTTAAAGCATTGGGGACAGTTGTAGGAGCGTTGCATACACTACCTTCAAAAAAATATTGGGGGCAGTCACACATTTGACATCACTTGGGGCACCCTTGGAGCAGTTAGAGCGGTAGGAGCCAATTTTTTTAAAAAGGTTATTTCTTTTTTTTAATAAAAAACATATTTTCTATATTTTTTTTTTAAGAAAAATAAAAAAAAAAAAAAAATTCAGTAAAATTTTAACAAAAATATAAATATCAATAATAATAAGATTTTCTGAATTAATCGCCATTGTACACACACTCAAAAAAAAAAATTAACTAAAACTTTGGAAAAATTTTCTTCAAAATAGTTTATAAACTTTCTCACTATTTACATAAATTTAACTAAAAGTTGGGAAATTTTCTTAACAGTTAGGTAAAAATTTACTTAAGTTCATGTTCTGTTAAATAGGACATAATTTTCCTTAAAGGAAATTTCCTAATACATGGAAGAAATTCTTATCGTCAAAAAATTTTCCATAAATAATTGAAAAAAAATCTTTATTTTCAAGACATATTTCTTAAAACAAAATTTAGTTCTATCTATTTATTTTTTTTTTTTCATGCTTGTTTGTGTAGTTCACATTTGGTTTATTATTTGAAGTATTTAAAAAAAATGAGTTTGATCTTTTATAACAAGTAATAAATTTAATGTTAACATTTTTTCTACAAATGTACATATATATTAGAGAGAAAATATTTTAATCACAATAAAGGCTTTGGCTTTGGCGTGTTTTCCCATAGTCTGGAAACAAACGTCAAAGACAAAGTCTTTATTGTAATTTAACTTTAAAGACTAATGAACTTAATTACTTGACTAACAAAAACAAACGTTTTTGTATATTTATAATAAAAACTGTACAAAATGAGAATTCTGTGTGTATTCACATGCTATTCTATAAATAAACCAGTAAAAATATGAAATTAACTAATTTTTAGGAAAAATATTTTTTTTTAAGTAAAAAATGAGAAATTTTTTCCCATTTTCTAGTTAAAATTGCTCCTTATTTTTAAGAAAAATATGAACTAAAAAGTAGGAATACATGTCAATGGAGCTAAATCATTATCAATTTTCCTTTTAGTTAATTTTCCAATTTTTTAGTTAGTTTTTTTTCTGAGTGTATGTTTCAACCCACTGTGCGTAGTCAATTTCTGCTGGGCATATGTATTTACTAGCTAACTCGCCCGGTACTTCGTTACCGGTTAACTGTAAAAAAAAAAAAACTTTATTACTTCAAATTCTTACTATTTTTTAATTAAACATAAAAATTGTTAGTTTCGACCTTTAAAATATTATATTTTGAGTAGATTTAAAGTTGCAAAAAATTTTATTTTGGCGAAACGATCCCATAGTTCAAACTTTAAGTTTAAAGGAACATTAGTGCATAAGGAACAATATGTACCAAATTGAAGCGAAAATTCAAAAAATTATTTTCCCAGAATGTAATTTCCGCAAGTGGATCGTAAAGTACCAATTTTAAGTATTTCTACTTTCTCCCTTTTCCCCCATTAGAAGCAGAATTTTCATAAAAGTACATATTTTAGAATGTTATTTCCGCGAAAGGATCGTACAGTCCAAATTTCAAGTATCTAGGACCATTAATTCAGTAGATACAAAATTGCCCTACTTTCCCCAATTTCCCCCTTAGAAGCAGAATTTTCTAAAATTTCCGCGATAGGATAGTACACTCCAAACTTTAAGTATCTACGACCATTATTTCAGCAGATACAAAACAGTTCAAAATTCAAGTATCTAGGACCATTAGTTCAGCAGATACAAAATTGCCCTACTTTCCCCCTTTTCCACCTATAAAACAAAATTTTCAAAAAAGTACTTCTTTCAGAATGTTTTTTCCGCGAGAGGATTGTACACTCCAAATTTCAAGTATCTAGGACCGTTAGTTCAGCAGATACAAAATTGCCCTAATTTCCCCCTTTTTTCCCGTAGAAGCGAAATTTCAAAAGAGTACCTCCATTAGAATGTTGTTTCCGCAAGAAGATTCAAATTTCAAATTTGCCCTACTTTCCCTCTTTCCCTCAAAATTGCCCTACTTTCCCCAATTTCCCCCTTAGAAGCAGAATTTTCTAAAATTTCCGCGATAGGATAGTACACTCCAAACTTTAAGTATCTACGACCATTATTTCAGCAGATACAAAACAGTTCAAAATTCAAGTATCTAGGACCATTAGTTCAGCAGATACAAAATTGCCCTACTTTCCCCCTTTTCCACCTATAAAACAAAATTTTCAAAAAAGTACTTCTTTCAGAATGTTTTTTCCGCGAGAGGATTGTACACTCCAAATTTCAAGTATCTAGGACCGTTAGTTCAGCAGATACAAAATTGCCCTAATTTCCCCCTTTTTTCCCGTAGAAGCGAAATTTCAAAAAAGTACCTCCATTAGAATGTTGTTTCCGCAAGAAGATTCAAATTTCAAATTTGCCCTACTTTCCCTCTTTTTCCCCCATAGAAGTAGATTTTTCCAAAAAAGTACTTCTTCCATAATGTTATTTCCGCGAGAGGATCGTACAGTCCAAACTTCAATATCTAGGAACATTAGTTCAGCAGATAAAAAATTGCCCTTCTTTCCCCCTTTAAAAAGTAATTTTCAAAAAAGTACTTCCTTTTTTCAATATTTTATTTTATATTATATTTTTTTCAATATGTTATTTCCGCGAGATGTCAAATGTCATGTTTTTAAGACCATTAGCTTAAAATTTACCAAATTGCCCTATTTTCCCCCTCTTGGCCCTCCTTAAAACCAAAATTTTCAAAAAGTGTATTTTTCAAAATATTATTTCCGCGAGAGGATCAAAACTTAAAGTTTTAGTTCAGAAGATACAAAATTGCCCTAGTTTCCCCCTTCTACTTTTTTCAAGATGTTTTTTTTTGCGAGATGATCCTAGAGTTCAAATTTCAAGTTTCTGGAGCCATTTGTTTAAAAGATAAATAATGTACCGATTTTCCTTATTTCCCCCCCCCCCCCCCTTTCCCACCGTGGAGGAAGAATTTTTCAAACAATATTTTTTCTGAATGCTGTTTCCGCGAGAGGATCCTAAAGACCAAACTTCACGTTTCTGGGACCATTTGTTCAGAAGATAAAAAATTTACCGATTTTCCCTATTTTCCCTATTTTCCCCTTTTCCCACCCTTGGAGGCGGAATTTTCAAAAAATTTTGTTTTCCGCATATTAATTCCGCGAGAGGATCCTAGAGTTCAAATTTTAAGTTTCTGGGACCATTTGTCCAGAAGATAAAAAATGTACCAATTTGCTCTATTTTCCCGACCTTGGAGGCGGAATTTTCAAAAAAATATTTTTTTAGTTTTTTTTTCGCGAGAGGATCATAGAGTCCAAATTTCAAGTTTCTAAAACTATTAGTTCAAAAGATACAAAATCCCCCAAAGTGCCCAACTTTCCCCTTTTTTCCCATAGAAGTGGAAGTTCTTTAAGTATGTTATTTTCGCGAAAGGATCGTTCAGTTCAAATTTCAAGAATCTAGGACCATTAGTTCAGCAGATTCAAAATTGCCCTTCTTTCCCCCTTTTTCCCACAGAATTTTGAAAAGTACTTTCTTAAGAATGTTATTTCCGCGAGAGGATCGTTCAGCCAAATTTCAAGTATCTAGAACCATTAGTTCAGCAATTTTAAAAAAGTACTTCTTTCAGAATGTTAATTCCAAGAGAGAGGATCGTGCAGTCTAAGTTTCAAGTATCTAGGACCATAAGTTGAGCAGATACAAAATTGCCCTACTTTCCGCCTTTTCCCCCTTAGAAGCGGAACTTTCTACAAAAAGGACTTATTTTAAAATGTTATTTCCGCAAGAGGATCATACAGTTAAAATGTCAAGTATCTAGGATCATTAGTTCAGCAGATACAGAATTGCCCTACTTTCCACCTTTTCCCCCTTTAGAAGGAGAACTTTCAAAAAAGTACTTCTTCTAGAATGTTCTTTCCGCGAGAGGATCGTAAAGTCCAAACTTCAAGTATGTAGGACTATTAGTTCAGCAGATTCAAAATTGCCCTACTTTCTCCCTTTTCCCCCCGTAGAATCAGAATTTAAAAAAAAGTACTTCTTTTAGAATGTTATATAACCCCCCCCCCCCCCCTTAAAAGTAGAGTTTTCAAAAAAGTACTTCCTTGAGAATGTTATTTCCGCGAGAGGATCGTACAGTCCAAATTTCAGGTATATAGGACCATTATTTCAGCAGATACAAAATTGCCCTACTTTTCCCCTTTTCCCACTCAAAATCGGAATATTTAAAAAAGTACTTCTTTCAGAATGTTATTCTCGCGAAAAGATCGTTCAGTCCAAATTTCAAGTCTCCCGGACCATTAGTTCTACTTTCCCCCTTTTCCCTCTTAGAGGCGAAATTTTCCAAAAAGTCCCCCATTCGAATTTTATTTCCGCGAGAGGATCGTGCAGTCCAATTTTCAAGTATCTAGGACTATTTGTTCAGCAGATACAAAATTGGCCTACTTTCCCCTTTTTCCCCCTTAAAAGAAGAATTTTTAAAAAAGTATTTCTTTCCGAATGTTATTTCCGCGGGAGGATCGTACAGTCCAATTTTCAAGTATCTAGGACCATTAGTTCAGCAGATTCAAAATTGCTCTATTTTCCCCTCTTTTTCCCCTTAAAGCTTAGTACTCTGTTTTTTACGGTGAAAATTTCACTTAAACTTTCAACGCCTTAAATCGTAATAAGACATTTAAAAATCAACAAATTTTTACAATTATAAGAAAGAAACGATCATAACAAAACTGAGATGTCACTTTTTCACGGCAATTTAAATTGTCTTGTATAATAAAAATGGGTGAAAACTTTTTTTAACAATTTCCCTATAATTCCTCGCGCTGCCAAAATTTATTTTTTTATATGGAGTTTGACAGATTTTTTCCTGTGAACTCGAACAGAGTACTTTGCTTAAAAGAGGAATTTTCAAAAAAGTATTCCTTTCCGAATGTTATTTCCGCGGAAGTTTCGTAGAGTCCAATTTTCAAGTATCTAGGACCATTACTTTAGCATATACAAAATTGCACTACTTTCCCCCTTTCTACCCCTTAAAAGCGAAATTTTCAAAAAAGTACTTCTTTTAGAATGTTATTGCCGCGATATGATCCCATATTCCAAATGTCATGTTTCTAAGACCATTAGTTTAAAGTTTAGCAAATTGCCCTATTTTCCCCCTTTTGGGCTTCGTTAAAACCAAAATTCTCAAAAAAGTATATTTTTCAAAAAATAATTTCCGCAAGAGCATCCAGATTCAAAATTTCAAGTTTGTTCAGAAGATACAAAATTGCCCTATTAAACCTCTTCTACTCCCACCCCCACCCTTATAAAAGGATTTTTCAAAATATTACTTTTTACAAACTGTTTTTTCCGCGAGAGGATCATAGAGTTAAAATTTCAAGTTTCTGGGACCATTCGTTTAGCAGATACGAAACTGCCCTTCTTTCCCCATTTTCCCCCTTTAAAAACAAATTTTTCAAAAAAGTACTTCTTTTAGAGTGTTATTTTCGGGATAGGATTGTACAGTTCAACCATTAGTTCAGCAGATACAAAATTGGCCTGCATTCCCCCTTTTTTGCCGTAGAAGCGGAATTTTTAAAAAAGTTTTTCTTTAACAATGTTATTTCCGCGAGAGGATCGTTCAGTTGAAATTTCAAGTATCTAGGACCATGAGTTCAGCAGATTCAAAATTACCCCACTCACCCCCTTTTTCCACGGAATTTTCAAAAAGTACTTTCTTAAGAATATTATTTCCGCGAGAGGATTGTACTATTCAAATTTCAAGTATCTAGGACCATTAGTTCAGCAGATACAAAATTGCCCTACTTCCCCCTTTTTCCTTGTTGGAGCGGAATTTTTGAAAAATGTCTTCTTTAAGACTGTTATTTTCGCGAAAGGATCGTACAGTTAAAATTTGAAGTATTAAGGACCATTAGTTCAGCAGATTCAAAATTGTCCTACTTTACCCCATTTTCCCCCAGCATTTTGAAAAAGTACTTCCTTTAGAATGTAATTTCCGCGAGAGGATCGTTCACTCCAAATTTCAAGTATCTAGGACCATATTTTCAGCAGATACAAAATTGCCCTACCTTCCCCTTTTTCACCCTTTAAAGCGGAATTTTCAAAAAATTACTTTTTTCAGAATGTTATTTCCGCGAGAGGATCGTGCAGTCCACGTGAGAGGATCGAGCAGTCCTATTTGTTCAGCAGATACAAACCGGGATTTTCAAAAAAGTACTTCTTTCAGAAAGTTATTTCCGCGAGAGGATCGTACAGTCCAAATTTCAAGGATCTACGACCATTAGTTCAGCAGACACAAAATTACCCTACTTTCCACCTTTTTCGCCCTTAGAAGCCAAATTTTCAAAATCGAATTTTCTTTACAATGTTATTTCCGCGAAGGATCCCATAGTCAAAATTTTTAAGTTTTTGAGAAAATTAGTTCAGAACATACAAAGTGTACCAAATTGTCCTATTATCCCCCTTTTCACCCTAGAAGCGGAATTGAAAAAAAAAACTTTGTTTCGGAATGTTTTTTCCGCGAGATGATCTTATAGTCCAAACTTTAAGTATCTAGAACCATTAGGTCAGAAAAAAGAATATGTACCAAAGAAGTGCCTTTTTAAAAAAGTACTTTCTTCAGAATATTATTTCCGCGAGAGGTTCCTATAGTCCAAATTTCAGGTTTCTGTGACCATTAATTCACAATATAGAAAATGTTCAAAATCGTCCTATTTCCCCACCCCCCAAATTTGAATGAAAAATTTTCAAAAAATACTTTCTTCAGAACATAAATTCCGTGAGCGGATCATATAGTCCAAATTTTTAAGTTTCTAGGACCATTAGTTCAGAAGATACAAAATGTACCTATCCTACTTTCCCCCTTTCAACCCCCTAGAATCAGAATTAAAAAAAAAACTTTGTTTCAGAATGTTTTTTCCGTTAGAGGATCTTATAGTCCAAACTTTAAGTTTCTAGGACCATTAGGTCAAAAGATAGAACATGTACCAAATTGCCCTTTTTCCCCCATTTCCCCCCATTTCCCCTTCTTATTGAAAAAAAAAATACTTTCTTTAGAGTATTATTTCCGCGAGAGGATCCTATAGTCTAAATGTTAGGTTACTGGGGCCATTAGTTCAGAAGATGTTCAAAATTGTCCTATTTCCCCCTAAATTTATGTGATTAAATCAATAAATTCCCAAAAATAAAAAAATAAATGAGAAAAAAAATTGAGTAAAAAATTTGAGTCAAAAAATTAAGCGGAAAAAATTTTGAGTAAAAAAAAATTGAGTAAAAAAAATTTGGGTGAAAACACCTTCTAAGTAAAAAATTTAAGTAAAAAAATTGAGTAAAAAAACTGAGGAATAAAATACAATTGAGTGAAAAAAATTTTTAGTAAAAAAATTGAGTGAAAAAAAATTTTGAGTAAAAAAAAATTTTGAGTAAAAAAAAATTTTTTGAGTGAAAAAAAATTTTGAGTGAAAAAAAATTTTGAGTGAAAAAAAATTTTGAGTGAAAAAATTTTGAGTGAAAAAAAATTGAGTGAAAAAAAATTTTTGAGTGAAAAAAAATTTTGAGTGAAAAAAAATTATGAGTGAAAAAAAATTTGAGTGAAAAAAAATTTTGAGTAAAAAAAAATTTTGAGTGAAAAAAAAATTGTAAAAAAAAATTTTGAGTGAAAAAAAATTTTGAGCAAAAAAGTTTTGAGTGAAAAAAAATTTTGAGTGAAAAAAAATTTTGAGTGAAAAAAATTTTGAGTGAAAAAAAAATTTTGAGTGAAAAAAAATTTTGAGTGAAAAAATTTTAGTAAAAAAATGTTTTTTCCCCGAGAGGATACTATAGTTCAAATATCTAGTTTCTAGGACCATTAGTTCAAAATTCACCAAATTGCCCTATTTTCCCCCTTTTTGTCCCCCTTAAAACCGGAACTTTCAAAAAAGTACTTTTTTCAAAATGTTATTTCCGCGAGAGTATCCTATATTCAAAATTTCAAGATTGTAGGACCATTAGTTCAGAAGATACAAAATTTACCAACTTGCCCTATTTTCCCCCTCCCCCCCACCTTAGAAACGGAATTTTCAAAATATTACTTTTTCCAAAATGTTATTTCCGCGAGAGGGTCCTAGACTTCAAATTTCAAGTTTCTGGGAGCATTTGTTTAGAATATAAAAAATGTAACAATTTGCCCTATTTCCCCCTTTTTCCCCCCTTGGAGGCGGAATTTTCCAAAAAAAATTTTTCCGAAATTTTATTTCCGCGAGAGGATCCTAGAGTTCAAATTTGAAGGTTCTAGGACTATTAGTTCAAAAGATACAAAATCCCCCAAAGGGCCCTATTTTCCCCCTTTTGCCCCCCTTAGAATCGGAATTTCCAAAAATCCCTTCTTAGTGGGTGGTTTTGTCGGGAGCCGAACCTACATTCCAAATTTCAAGTCTCTAGCTTCAGCGGTTTGGGCTGGGCGATGATTATTGCCAATCAGTCAGTCAGTCAGTCAGTCACCACACTCTTTTATATATATAGATAGATAAATATATTAGCAGTATTATGAGAGTACATGTACTATTTGAAAGTAGCGGTTCTCACCCTTGATAGAAAACAAGAAAAGAATCGGAGAATCGAAGAAAACAAGAAAATGTTTGACAGATACAACAACAAAATACATGGCGGCTCGTTTTTCTCATTTTCTTGGTTTCTTCTTTTCTACATAGAAAATTTCTTCGACTTGATGCTTGAGTAAGTTGAAGTATAGAAAAAAATAAAAGTTTCTAGACCAACAAAACAGCTGATTAGAGAGGCATTTAATTATTTTGTGGTATTTTCAGACTTTTTATACGAAATTTAACCTAAAACTTAAATGATTAATTATATTTTTACTAAAAATCGCGTTATTTATTTTTATTTCGTGGTTTTAAATATGTAAAATAATTTGAGGTTATAGAAAATGTTAGTGTGAGAAAATTTGTTTAAATAGTTGTTCACTCTTTAGTGGAAAAAATCAGTAGAAAATTTTCTTGTAGGAAATTTCCTCAAATGTTTTCTATCAAGGGTGAAAACCGCTAGTATTTTGATAAAGGTTGAACACATTTTGCTTCTGGAAATTTATTTTTCTTTTGAAAGTGCCACCAATTTGATTTACATTTGTTTAGTTGTATTCTGTTTATATTTTAGTGCTTCATTATTAGAAGTCCTGTTAATTTTTTATTTTTTTTTAATTTTCACAAAATATTCGATAATCTCAAGCAAATTACTAAATTGTTATGAAATTTAAAATTCAAAAGCGATTTTCTCAAAAAAAAAACGAAAAACGTGTGTCTGCATTTTTTTTGTTTTTTGTGTAAAAAACTCTAATTTTTTATTTCTCGCACTTTTTCATTTCCCGGGAAAGCGGAAAATTTTTTTAATTTTTCGGGATCCCGCAGCGAAATTTCGACTCTATATAAAATGGATTTTTATTAAGAAAATTTTTTATTAGAAAGCTTAAAAAACTCTCTAAAAAAGGAAGTTTGAGAAATAAGTACACAAACATGTCCATTTAAATTACGTATTAACTTAAGAACGTTGATTTTTTAAATTTCTTACAGTATTTTTTTATCACGAAAAAATGATTTTTCTAAAAACAATATAAAACAATAGCATAAAAAAACTAGAGATATGAGATCGAAAACAAAAACGTAACAACAAAGAAAATTATAGTCATTGGTCGTAGTCCAAACACGAACCAATTGGATCCATATTTGGTTAAATCTTTGGTTTAAATCCAAAAAGGGTCTGGTTATGATCAGACTTAACAAGATAACCAAAGAACCTACACTTAAACTCCTACAAAGAAAATTTTAATGGTATTTAATAGATTTATGTCAATCTGAAAAGGTCGGTTTTTATGGGGATTTGTAGTAAAAATGGTCCCATTCCTTCATAATTTGGAATTATGAATACAAAGTACATTTACCAGCAAAATTTGAAAGCATGCCTTTTATAATATGGATATAAGCCTCATTTAATAGCCTGTTCTCACTTGCGTTTTAAAAAATGTTTTATGTTTTAAAAATGTTTTTTATGGGGGCTTGGTCTTAACGTCGCACAGTGGGTTCGATGGTACCCAAAATGGCGATTAATTCAGATAAGCAGTAGTTTTAGAATATTATATTTTTTTATTGATGACATAATATAAACACGTAAAAATACACATTTTGGAAAAAAAAAATTTTAATTTTTTTTTTTTTTAACTTGTTAGGCGTTTTTTTGTTTTTCGGAAAAAAGGGTTATTTTTCACAATTTTTGCTGTAACTTTGGAATGAAAAGCGATAAACTAATAAAAAAAAATGTAAATTAAAGTGCACATAATGTGCTGTCAAAGTAATTAAAGAAAGAACGCATAGTATGTATTTATATTATTATAATTTTTTTTTAAAATCCAATTTTTGTTTTTCACAAAATCTCATAAATGTACAAATTTATCTGAAAAAAGTGATTTATGGGAATATTATAGTTTTTTATTAAGGAATTATCATAAATACATAAAAACACAGCATTTTAAAAAAAAAAATTTAACAAAAAAAATTTTTTTTTAATCTTTTAGTCGTTTTTTATGTTTTTGGAAAAAAGCACGAAACCCTTGAACATGTAATAAAGCTACAAAAAACAAATGGAGGGGACGTTTTTTTCGCGTAGGGGGGAGGGTTTACCAGGAGACTATGGGGGACACCTTCCCCTCGCGATAAACGTTGCCAAAAAAATATATGTCAGTTTTTGCACCTAATTAATACAAATTTATCATTATTTAAATTATTTTTTCTATACACGCCCCCAAAAAGGGGCGGACCGAAAAAATTGGCATTCCTGATCCCCCTTGGTTCAAATTCAGGTCGATGAACTTCACATGGCATTAAAATGTTTCAATTTTTGAACAAATATACAAATAAAACTTGTAAAAAAAATATTTTTCTGGGGTAGTTTTAGTTCTTCAAGGGGGAACTTTTTCCCCCCTGGTCCGATTTTGCTCGTTCAAGAACTTAACCAGCCTATGATCATTATACATATTTGTGCCAAACTTCAGGATTCTAGCTCTTGTTTTATGTACTTTATGGTGTGCTCAACAACAGACGGACGGACGGACACACGGTTAGTCACAGAATGTCTTAGAATCGATCAGTGATCAATAATATACACTTTATTAGGTCCTAGACCCATATTTCGATGCGTTACATACGGACTGACAAAGTGAGTGTAAGCCCATACTGTAGTTGAAGGGTATAAACACACATATAATGGATTTGTTAATAAATGATACCCAGACTTTTTACACAAAAATGGGAATAAAAAAAAAGGGCCGGGCATTGTCCGTACTTTTTTTCTTTTAAATAAAAGCTGATATCCTATACTTTTTTAAAATCCACAAAACTAAATCCAACTATTACTAACTTAATATGTGTGGCCCATTAAATATGAAAAATATTCCAATTTTGGACCCTTTTTAAAAAAATTATTAAAAACGTTGAGACACAATTTTTATAAACAAAAAAAATTTAAAAATTTAGTTTAATCCCTGGTGTTTAAGGTTCCATTATAAAAGATTTTCTTTTAAAAGACTTAATACCACTAATAATCGCTTGAATTGTAAAAAATTCCAATTTTTTTACTTTTTTCAAAAACTGTAATAATTTGTTAACTTTGACAGCTCACCGAAAAAAAAGTAAACAACTTAGTTGATTGATTTTGATAACTAGTGTTGCAGAATTTTATCTACTTTTACCCCATACCAAATTTTATAACAAAAACTTCATTTATAAATTTCAATTAATCGCCACTTTGGCACCATTTGAACCCAATGTGCGTCGACTGATTTTTTTCCAATTTAAAACAATCAGAAGAACAACTCTGTCGAAAAATCTGTAAAACAACTTTCAGTTTGAATTAGCAAACTTTCATTATATTTTTCTGCTGAAATTTATATTTTAACTGAATTCTCTGTCATTTAGTTCTAAAAAATATGATGATTATTTTGCTAATTTTACAGAAATTTTTAGTTATCTTGTTTTCAAAAAAATTTCTTTTTTTTAAAGATTAAAAAAAAAAATTTTGTTGAAAAACAGCATAACTAAAAATTAAGAGTTTGAAAAAAAAAAAACTTAGAAAATTTTCTTGAAAAAATTACAATCGATTTAGTATACGTTGAAAAAAACTTTATGCTTAAAATCTTTTTAAGTCTTTTTTACATCAATAAAATACATTTTAGATGCTTAGATTGTTTATCTAAAATCTGCAGATTTGTATGCTAAAATCAGTAGATTTTTCTGCTTAAATTAGCAGATTTTTCAGCTCAATTCAGCAGACTTTACCGCTTTTTACAGTATTTTTAATTTCCCGGGATCCAGCATAAAAAATCCCGGGAAAGTGGAAAATCCAAATATCGGGATTTCCCGGGAATTCCCGTCCCGTGTGTAGATGGACAAACATCTAAACTTTTAAAAAAAAAGTTAAAAAAAAAGTGTTCGGATTTTTGATAAATTGACTTTTTTAAAAAATGGAAAATATCAGAACGGGTTCTAAAAATTTTCCAAAAAAAAAAAAAATAATGGATAGCCCAAAACTACATAATGGATAGATACAAAACTATATAAAAAATGTAAATTTTTAAGATTGTGGTGCATTTCGTTTTAATGTGATAAATATTTAATCAAGGCAACTCGCCACAAATTTGACCATTTTTCCAATATTTGACCACGCCTCCTAAGCCCAGTTTTTGAGAAATTGAAAAACCAAAAACGCAATTTTCTAAGTTCCATATAGGGCTATCCATACAACCTATTCAGAAGTTTACGGTACACGTGATTTTTTTCGCTGGTGTGGAATGCCTCCTTTGTATTTTTACCCCCTTGGAGCGTTAGGAGCGGATTTCATAAAATAAAGTTGTAAAAAATAAAAAAGCATTTAATAGGGACCGCCTTAAGGGTTGAAGATAGAGGGTGGTATGTTCTGAAAAAGTGTTGGAGTTCGAAAGCTATCCAGAGGCATCCATAGGATGGTTAGAGGTAGGAGCATACGAAAACAACATTTTTATGAAAAATTACTTCAACCGCTATAACTGTACCAATGGTGGCTCTAGAGGAGTCAATTCTATGATCGACCTCCAATAGTTTTTCAACCCCGACATTTTTTCAGAACATATTTACCTTCCACTTGTTCGTGCATCCTAGATCCATTCGTGTGAAAATTAATGAAGGCTCCACTACCCGGAATGCCCTTCATGCAAAATTCCCAGGGATAGTATCGTAGTGGTAAAGTGGCGCTAAAGTAGGCTCATAGAGGGGCACAGTTCACATTTTATGGTATTGTTATCTTATTCAAGATCGCGCTATGGCCAAAATCGCTGCTCCTTCATTGCAATGTGCTGTTAAGTCGAATTTCCGACGTAGCCACATACTGCCTACCCAAGCACTGTGCAACATGTTTAAAATGGGGAAAAACAGTGCCCCGCCATATACGAAATTTTTTTTTTCTGAAGTGTTGTTATTTTTGAGAAAATTTGTTGCGAACTACTTTTTAAAGCTGTGTTTAATAGACATTATTTTATTATTTTACTTTGTTGATGTTTTAGTGCTATTTATCAACCAAAGAGGAGCGCGATAAATATTAGTCATAAATAGAAACTAATAAATATCTGAAAAAATTTGTTCTGCCTGAGCTGAGAATCCAACGATCTAACCATTCAGCCACAACATCCAAAAGACTGGTCACCTAGTCGCACCCATAAAGGGATCTCAGTTTTTACGATTCCCAAAACTTATGTAGTGATCTATGTGTTCTCCAACAGAAGACCATCACAGCCCATTTGCACGGGAAATAACCCAGGTAAAAAACCATTTAAATGCAAATTAGGTTTAAAGTGAATCTTACCATACATAGAGTTAATAAAACAAGGCGTCCAGTTGTCTAAGTGTGTGTCCACATACATTCATACATATGCATAAGAAAAGACATTTCCACAAACTTACTCAAATACCAGATGAAAAAAAACTGTATAAACTAGTGTGTTAAGTCAGCTACCACCACATGTGGGATGTAGTATAACAGGTGGCTGGCAGACTGGCTCTTTACCATGAATGTCTGTTCCCAAAAAAACTCACACACACAAAAATGAAACCCATAATGGTTTTACACCTGACCTGAGTAAGTGGGTGTTTTTTTAAGACCATGTTAGTGAAATGTTACCATATTTTTCTATAGGCTTAAGCTTTTCTACGTAGTTGTGTGTTATTTTCTTGTTTTCTATTATGCATAAATGCGATTATCGTAGATTTATAACAATTTCTTTATACAAAATATGTTTTGTTTTTCATGTTTTTCATGTTTTTTTGTTTTTTTTTTGTTCCTAAGAGTAATTTCCATAAACTAAACTGAAGGTATTACGCAAAATAATAGAGCAAAAAAAAATAAAACTGAAATGAAAATGAATAACATACATTTATGTAAGTTGTTGAAATTCATAGACCTATAATTTGTTTAGGACATTTAAAAACAAGGGTACCTAATAGGGTATTCAATTTGTCGGATTTCTGGTTTAATCGGTTTATCGAGCAAATAACATTTTACAACAATTTCAAACTTTTTCAAAAATTACGAGGTTTCGACTTGGGAACTTTAACCGTCTCTGAAATAAAATTCCGATGTGATCTTTCCAAAAGCCGACACACGTATATTTTTTTGGTCTCTTCTTTAACCGCCTCTGAAATAAAATTCCGATGTGATATTTCCAAACGCCGACACATGTATATTTTTTTGGTCTCCTCTACCAGAATTAATCATTGGAACCCCATAATTTTTAACATGATAATGTTTTTAGGCTGGTGTCTAAATTTAAAAAAGTTGCAGGACGCCACCTCAGTTTGACTAAGGTAACAATTAACAAAAACGAAACAAGAAGTACTATTTTCATTTTCTTAAAACCAAAAATTTTAATAACTTGGGTTTGTTACTTGGATAATAATTCACCTCGTGGTGAATAAACCCGTTTTTCACCAGCTGGTGAATAAAAAGTAACATAATTATTTTTCAACAAAAAAAAATTTTTTTTTCATAAATTTTTTTTATTTCATCAATTTTTTTTTTCATAAATTTTTTTTTTTCATCAATTTTTTTCATTAATTTTTTTTTTTTCATCAAATTATTTTTTTATCAAAATTTTTTTTTCATAAATTTTTTTATCATATTTTTTCATCATTTTTTTTATAAATTTTTATACCCTCCAACTACAGTATGGGGGTATACTCACTTTGTCATTCCGTGTGTAACGCATCAAAATATCGTTCTAGGACCCCATAAAGTATATATATTTATGATCAGTGATCGATTCTAAGACATTCTAGCGATGTCCGTCCGTCCGTCCTTCCGTCTGTCCGTCTGTAGTTAACACGATGCAGTCCAAAATAAAAGAGCTAGACTCCCGACATTTGGCACGAATATGTCTTATGTTCATAGGCAGGTTAAGTTCGTAAATGAGCAAAATCGGACCAGGGGGAAAAAAGTTCCCCCTTGAGGAACTAAACCAACCTCTGAAAAATACCATATTTTTACATGATTTTTTGTGTTTTTGTTTAACAAATGCAACATTTTTATGCCACATAAAGTTCAAAGTCCTGCATTTGGACCCAGAGAATTAGAAAATGTCGTTTTTTGGCCCGCCTCCATTTAATGGGCGTGGAATAAAACATTTTTTTTTTTAAATAATGATAATCTTGTATTTCTTTAGTGCAAAAAGTATAAGAATGAATTTTTAAACACATATTCGAGGGAAAATTTGCCCCCTCTCAATTACTACTAGCGACCCCCAGACCCCCCCCAAAAAAAAAAACAAAACGGCACTGCAATTATTTTTTATTTTTTGCATGTTGGAGGGTATAAAAGATTCGGCACAGCCGAATTTACACTCTTACTTGTTTTTTTTTCATAAAATTTTTTTTTTCATTAATTTTGTTCATAATTTTTTTTTTCATCAAATTTTTTTTTTCATCAATTTTTCCATTAAATTTTTTTTCATCAACTTTTTTTTTATCAATTTCTTTTTCATCAAATTTTTTTTTTCATCAATTTTTTTTCATTCATTTTTTTTTTCATCAAATTTTTTTTGTCATCAAAAATTTTTTTTTTTCATAATTTTTTTTCATAAATTTTTTTTATCAAATTTTTTATTATCAATTTTTTTCTCACCAAATTTTTTTTTTCATCAGTTTTTTTTACATCAAAAAATTTTTCTTTTCATCAAAAAAATTCATCAAAAACCTTTTTTTTATTAAATTTTTTTTTTTTACAAAAAATTTTGGGTTCATTAAATTTTTTTAACATAATTTTGTTTTTCGTGAAAAAAAATCATTTTTTTTTTACCAAAACTACTTTTTCACCAAGTCTAAGCTTTTCGCATTAAAATTTTCCATTTGTTTATCAAATGTACATAAAACAAGTGAGAGTGTTATATTCTTTGGTGCCGAATCTTTTATACTCTTCAAAATGTAAACACACTTTTTTGCACTTATTTTTGCACTCACTTACGAAATGTACAGCTTTTTTGGTTTTTTAATGGGGTCCTCGACTGATATTTCAATTCGTTTTGCATGGAATAGCAAAGTAATATAACATTATTTTTTCCAAAAAAACTTTGCTTTGGCAAGTACACCCAAATCTTCCGAAAAACATTATCATGATTTAATGTTTTGGGCAAGAGTACAAAATTCGCTGGCATTTTTTATTTGAAAATGGTCAATTTTGAATTATTCGAACAAACCAAAATTAATCGGTTAACCGATTAACGGTTAATCGATTGAATACCCTAGTAAGTAACCTAACCACAGGTTGATTGTTCTCATTTTTAATATTTTTTTTTAGGTTTTTCTGTTTTATAAACGAAGAACAGAATGTTCAATTATGTAAATTACTATGGATAAAATATGTAAAGCTAACAATTCAACATAAATATAAGAAAAAATAAATAATTGTCAGACATGGCATTGGATTTTTACAATATCCTCATAGTGTAATTCTTAAACATATCGAAATTATAAGTGTCAAATATTGACAACACGTAACTCATGAAAAATTCAAATTGATTTTCCGCTGCATCTGAAAAATTTATGTTATTTCGTAATATGAAAAAGATAACACTGTACTACACCAAAAATTTGCAAGAGTTCTCATATGAAAATTCGAATTGGTTGGAGTCCATAGAGTACGAAGGTACTTACACAGCCTTACAGTAGAAAAATAAAATAAATTTTGAAATCGACTTTTTATTTTATTTCCATAAAAATTGTTTTTGTTTTTAAAATCGACTTTCAAAATATGTAGAGAAAATTTTTAATTTAAAATAAAACTTTTGTTAAAATAGACTTTTTATTTTTCTTTAGTACCAATTACCGTAGATACCAACAAGTTGTAGGAGGTGGCCAAATTCAGGTTACCAAATTTGGCTTCGTGGAGAGCAATTCAACGTTTATTACGTAAAATGTTGCGCAGAATGGTACAAAATACTTTTCATAATTACGGTATTTTTCATATAAAAAACAAAAAATACTAAATATTTTAAAAATGTACTAAATTTTCACACGGTAGGGTCTAATAAGGCATTCACACTTGCTACCTTAAACAAGTTGTTCAACAAAACACCAGTAACAGAATAAAAACGTAATGGATACAGAACAGACTTTTTTAAACATCTCACTTTTGAACACTTCAAAACAGAAAGTGTGAGCCCCGTATAACATTTTACGTAAACGTTGAATTGCTCTCCACGAAATTTGGAAGCCAAATTTGGCAACCAGTATTTGGCAACCTGAATTTGGTCACCTCCAACAACTTTTTGGTATCCTTATAAGCGCGGCGGACTCTACGGTCGTTGTTTGATACGGTCCATAGTTTTTTTTTGATCACTTCGTTTCTTACTTTTTTTTTTAGCAAATGTGTTGAAACCCCGAAAAATTGACAATCGGTTTAAAATTGGCTGAACTAAAAAACACACATTTTTTAAAAAAATTTTCAATTTCTTTTCAATCCTTATTGATCGTGAGTCATTAAAATATTTTTCGTTGATTTTGTAAAAAAGTATGGTAAATTAGCTTTAAAAAACATACAAAAATATAAAAATCGATTATCACAACACTTATTGTAAGGGTACTGAAGTGTTGCACATATATTTTTCGATCCTCTGGGCCTCTCAGCCAAGTCGGTCCTGTGGCACAGACTAAATACAGACTCGACAGTAGAGTTTTATAAGAAAAAATGGGGGAAAACTAAGTAAGCGATTTTAGGAGAAAACACAGCGGTTTTTTTGTCCGTTTTACGCTAACATGGCAACACTTTCTACGACTTAGGAGTGAGTGAAACAACAAAAACCGATCTGGCATCCATTTTTCTTCTGGCGCGTTATATTAGCTTTCTCTTTCTAACCTAATTCGTAGAATAATTTGAAATAATTAACCATATGGTTCAAGACTACTTTTTTGACACCTGTCACTTATGTCGAGTCTGTATTAGTCTGTGCCTGTGGTTCAAAATTTTTAAGCAAAACCCTGAATTTCAGAAAATTCACGTTTAGAAATCCGAGTTTTAAAAAAACAAGCTTAAAAAACAATGATAAGCCACAACATTACTTTACAGAGTATTTTTGCCACTCACAAGGGAAGTATCTCCACCCTTATGAACCGATTTGCATGAAACGTAAAATATATATAAAAGGGACAATTCTAAGGTTGGGGTGTCTCGGCTTATCGGCCATATCGGGGATTTAGGGGTTCAAAACATGGGTCAAAAAATGGCGAAAAAAACGTTTTTTGGATTTTTAAGCCATTTCTTTCTAAGAAACTATATGATGTTTACATATGAGAAGAAAGGTTTTTTTAATGCCTATCCAACGGTGGTATAACCTTGTAAAATTTTGGCTTCGTTAAATACTTTTTTCATGAAAATGCGAAAATGTTGGGGGGTATTTATATGAAGACATAGAGCTACGATGTCCATATGAATACGAAATAATCATTATTAAATTTAAGTCGACACTACTTTTGCTCTAGAGGATATTCATGTTAGTTCGAGAGATATCGAAATTTTCCTGGAGGTCCATATGGTTTCATAAGGGGACAACGAAATTTTGAAACACTGATATGGCCGAAAAGCCGAGACACCCCAACCTTAAAATCGTCTCTTTTATATATATTTTAAGTTTCAGGCAAATCGGTTCATAAGGGTTGAGATACTTCCCTTGTCAGAAATATTTTTACACCAAAAAAAACAATTTACATTCGAAAAAAATTTTACACTCAAAAAAAATAGTTTTTTTTTACAAAAATGACAAAAAAAGTTTTTTACTCCAAATGAAATATTTCTAATCAAAATTGTTTATTTTTTACATTAAAAAATTTACTATCCTTTAAAAAAGGGCATTGTGGAAGGAATTCATAGATTCGGCTAACAAGGAATGTCTTTCACCCACCGATTGTCCTGATACCTGAATATGGGAATGAGGGAGAAAAAATAAAAGTTACCTGTTTTTTTTAGCTGCCTAATCTCAAATTTAAAAAGGGGTTGCCACTAGTGTCCGACCGAACAGTTCGGCCAAAAAATGGTATTGGTAAAAAATTAATATTGGCAAGCATTTTTAACAGCTTTTTCAGATGGCCGTTTGTTTGTTTAGGCGATAGAAGACTATTCTGACTTTCAAATTTAATGGCGAGGACGAAGTGAGGCACCAATTTAGATGTTCGGTAACCGAACGTTCGGCCAAATTGAAAAAAGTTCGGTAACCGAACGTTCGGCCAAATTGAAAAAAGTTCGGTTACTGAACTTCGAAATTGTGGCTTAACTTTGTACTCGTTCTTAAATTTTATACTCAGAATCATCTTCCATCGCCTCAACAATTCTACCCTATATAAAAATAAGTTGTTCTAAGTACTCCCAAATACCAAATTTTTCATTAAATGACGTTTTTTGGCCGAACTGTTCGGTCGGACACTAGCTGCCACCTTATGAAAAAATAAGGGGTTTCGGGAAAATTCCGTATAAATGCCGAACTAGCAGGAATTTCGTTAAAACGGAAAAATTCAGGTCAGTTTAATTTTGATAGAGATTATTATATGTGATTTTGGCGGTCGTACTTATATACATATATCTCCATGTAAACTACCCCAACGATTACACATTTTTGACAATAACGAACTTAATGAAGCCAAATTTGGACACGACCGATGCACTATTGGATAGGCCTTCAAAAAACTGTCGACCTGTGTAAAATGTTCATATAGTTTCTATTGAAGAATCTAGAAAAATCCTCAAAAAACTAAAAAAATCCCGTTTTCTCCCTCCCCTTTGACCCGCTAAATGTGAGATTGGGCAGCTGAGAAATAACGTAATTTTTTGTGTTCCTTTAAAAATATTTTTTTTTTAAATAATTTTTTTTTCATCAATATTATTTTCATCAACAAAGGTATTCAGAGTGTTACTCGCCCACCCCAGAATAATGGTCTAGCTACGCTTATGCCTCTATCATAGATTGGAGGAAAAGAGAAAAATAACTGACAAAAATTTCAAATGCGGCACCCACTAGTTGCATTTAGGTCAAACGACACACAATGCCTTTTGGCTAAACACGTTTCAAATTCTGGGCTAGATTTTTAGCTTTTTATTTTGTTTAGTTCAATTTGTTTTTGTTCCTTGCGTTTCATGTCCTTGAGATGAATTGAATTTATTGCACATACATGGAATATGCTTCGCATGCTACAACGAAATACAATACATCCCAACATTTTGTTGTATGCTGGCTGTTTTTATAAACTGCAAAGGATATTCTGTTGCATGCTGGTGAACACAAAAAAATGGTCAGTATGTTAAAAAGCATGAAACTACTACTCGACTCTAATTCTAAAAGAACTAAAGTTATGGGTCTTTAAAAATGAAACAACAACACCCTTTATCAATCCATCTCTATGTACTACAGACAACTGCTGTTTGGCAAATTGTGAAGTGGCTATTTCAAGCAATAATTTGAAGTCACGTCTACTACATGAAAAATGAGATTTTTCCTTTATAACAAGTTAGGTCGGTCTTCTTGGTGCTGGTTTTCTCCTGCTATCCTTCCTGTTTGCTACATATGTAGTGAAGTCAAAACGTTTTGTCGTAGTTGTGTGGCGTGATGATTGAATGACTTTTTGATCACATGCAAGCATATAACGTTGCAAACGGGGCAACAAAACAAACCCACTATCATTGGTTGTATGCAATTACATTGATTAAATTGGCAAACTTGGTATAAATGAATATGTTGTATGTATGTATTGATGTATTTGAAGTTTACTAAATCATGTACAATAGAGTGACTCGAAAAAAGTTTCGCATGGTACCCTCATTCAAATTCACTCAAAAAAAAACCTTATAAAGTTACCAAAAAATCTCGTGATTTTTACGAGGCCATTCTCGTAAAATAGGGGTAGGTAAAATTCTCGTAAAATTACGAGGATTTCCTCGTAATTTTGAATGCGCCAAAAATTGGTAAAATAACCAATTTTATTGGTAAAAATATTGTTTAAAACCCGGAAAAATAAAAAAAAAAAGGTAAACTTACAAGAAAAATGGTAAATATGTTTAAAAAATGGTAAATTTACAAACCAAATTGGTAAATTTACAAAAAAATTTTTGTTAAACAACATAAATCCTCGTAATAAAATAATTTTTATAAGAGTTCAAGTTGAAAAAATGCAGAAGAAAAATTGAATTTCTAAAAATTATAGACATTTCTGGTATTTCCTATACCGGTTTCAAACACCCCAGTTAGTGTCATCTTCAGTAGGATTTTAAATGTCGGTTTGTCTTGTTAATGAAAACTGTTTTTTATATATGAGTCATTCCATGTCAAACCGTACGATTTTTGCTAAAAATTGACTTTGATGTCTCCGATGTCTTTCAAAATTTGAGAACGAAGTCTTCATTAAAAAATATTTAACACGTGTTTCGGGAAAAAAATTATTTTTTTTTTTAAAAAAAGTTATTTGTATTTGAAAATCGTCAAAATCGTGAAAAATCTTCCGACATGACAACATTTAAACTAATGTTTTTATAAAACTAGTGAATGGATTTTGAAGTTCAATACCTTATTTTAAAGGTATTTGAACCTTCTTTTAAAAAAAAATATTATTTTTTATAAATTAATTTTTTTTTATTATTAAAATTTGGTTTTTTTTACATAATTTCTGTTTTCCACAATCTTCGAACAAGTCGAAAAATCTGAAAAAAATATTTTCTTAAAGGTTAATATATTCTTAACATTCCCTCAAAATTTCAGAGTGGAGGTCGAATGGATTCTATTTTTTACGACTTTTTTCCATTGCAGCACCACAAAAAAATTACATTTTGTATATAAACATTTTATTTTCAAGCATGTTAACGAAAATGTCAACGCATGTATGTATGTGTGTATGTATTCAAAAACACACGCTACCATATTCATGTTGTTCTTGGGCATTATTTGTTGTTTTGCTTTTTATATGTGTCGTTAAATTTTTTTTAAAATTGCATTTTGCGTAACGAAAATATCAATGCATGTATGTATGCAAAAACACAAGCTAACAAATTCATATTGTTCTGGAGATTTGTTTGTTTTGCTTTTTCTATTTTGTTTATATACAAAATGTAATTTTTTTGTGGTGCTGCAATGGAAAAAAATCGTAAAAAAATAGAATCCATTCGACCTCCACTCTGAAATTTTGAGGGAATGTTAAGAATATATTAACCTTTAAGAAAATATTTTTTTCAGATTTTTCGACTTGTTCGAAGATTGTGGAAAACAGAAATTAAGTAAAAAAAACAAATTTTAATAATAAAAAAAAATTAATTTATAAAAAATAATATTTTTTTAAAAAAGAAGGTTCAAATACCTTTAAAATAAGGTATTGAACTTCAAAATCCATTCACTAGTTTTATAAAAACATTAGTTTAAATGTTGTCATGTCTGAAGATTTTTCACGATTTTGACGATTTTCAAATGCACATAACTCTTTGAAAAAAAAAAAATTAATTTTTTTCCCTAAACACGTGAAAAATATTTTTTTATGTTTAATACGTCTGGCAAATTTAAAGAAAATCGGAAGAGGTGGTGTAAAAAAGGTGTTCGGTCTGACATGGAATGACTCATATGTGAATATTTATAGTTTCTACAGAATAAATTTTGACAGTTTCCAACACTACAATTCTATTTCTAGCAATCTCAACCTCACTTCATAGTTTCTTTCAACTTTTTTGTCTCTTACATTATTTTGCAAGGGTTACCAACATGATCTGGGATTGCAGACACAAATGAAGGAATTTGCTTTTTCTGTTTCGGAGACGTTTCTAATGGCGACATATTTTGTCAGTAATTTTATTTGATTTTTTCTGTAAGTACAGATCGAGCACGGGCTCTAATTATATTTGTTATAAGGGTTCAAGTTGAAAAAATGCAGAAGAAAAATTGAATTTCTAAAAATTATAGACATTTCTGGTATTTCCTATACCGGTTTCAAACACCCCAGTAAGTGTCATCTTCAGTAGGATTTTTAAATAACTGTTTTTTTTTGTAAATTAACTAGAATCCTCGTAATAAATTTTTCAAAATTTTGTCAACTTTTTTTTAAATATTTTTCAATAAAAAAAAAAAGTTTGTCCCGGACTTGGAAAATGTTGTAAGGCGCCCTTTCGTATTTTCAATAAGTCTTTAACACACAGTTAATATAAAACAAGTAAAAAAGTTATATTCGGCCTTGCCGAATGTAGCGATACCCTCCACAATTTCTAAAAGATTATTGCAAAAACTTTATTTAAAAGAAAATCACTTTTGAAAAAAAAATTTTTTGGTGAAAAAAAATTTCCGCGAAAAAAAAATTTGGTAAAAAAATCCGCGATTTTTTCTTTTTTTGTCTCAAAATATGTTGGTACTTGTTTAAATGCCAATTGGTGTTCAATTATGTTAACATAAGTCAACCAGCAGCCGAATTAAAGCATTTTGTATTTTTAGGTTATGTTGAATGTACTAAAATTTTTGAGTTGTCCTTACATTTTCGCTCATAACTTTTGAACCGCTGAACCGATATTGCTCAAATGCAATACCAAACTTCTGAGGAGAACTTCCAATAAATATGTTAAGTTTCAGTCATCTCCGTGTAATATTTTGGCCGTGATCACCATTTCCACAGACAGACGGACATCGCTAGAATGTCTTAAAATCGATCGGGGATCATGAATATATATACTTTTTGGGGTCCCAGACCGATATTTCGATGAGTTACAAACGGAACGACAAACTTATATATACCCTCTATCACTAGAGTGGAGGTTATAAAGATGTTTATTGTTTAAAATTCAGTTTACAATTAAACGTGTGAAGTAAAAGAAAAACTATACAAAAAGAAAAAAATTAAAAAGCTAAATATATGCAAGTGTGTGTGTGAAGTTTGGAAGTGTCGCATTGTCATTCAAATAGAGTTGCCATTTCAACAGAAAATTTTTTAAAAAATATGTTTTTTTTTGTTAAACAACATAAATCCTCGTATAACATATTTTTTGTAAAAAAACTGTTTTTTTTTTGTAAATCAACTAGAATCCTCGCAATAAAAACTTTGTTGCAAAATTACAGTTTTTTTTTTAAATAACCTTTCAAAATGGTAGAATACAATTATGAAAATAAATTTGTAAAATTACCAATAAAACTGTATTTCTATTTTGAGCGAAGTACAAGATTTTTTGATAAAAAACAAGGAAAATTGTTAAATATTGGAAGAACGCGATTACTAGGCATTTTACCAGGCGTTTTGACAGTTTTTTTTTTTTTGAGTGTAGGCTCTTCGGAGTGTACGTTTTTTTTCACAGTGAGTTAAAGTCGATTTTCAGTCCAAAAATGGCCAATTTTGGATGTGGCTAGTGGGTGCAATATTTACACCTCAGCCTTCACTTTTATTTTAAAGTGAACTACGTGATGTGGCTTTTTAATCTAATAAAAATAATCAACATGTTCTAAACGGAACTATTTATGTAGAGTCAAAAGGGTGTTGGTATTTTTTTATTTTTAACTTTAAAATATTGAAACTTCTGACTAAAACAAGATATCGCATAGGTTATTTTGAAAAAATCAGAAATCTTTCTAGTTTTCAAATGAAATTTATTTGAAATAAATCGGAATAAATGCGGCCTTGGTAAAAATCTGTAGCAGGACCTAACGTTTTAAATTTTATGGCTATCGGTCAAGTACTTACTGAATGTCTGAATTATTTAAAAAAAAATATGCAATGGCATTGGTAAAAACTGTCAGATTTGACTAAAAATGAAAACATTGCGTTTTTAGACCAAAAGACCCTTTGTTTGTACAGCAATCGACGAACTTGGAAAAGACACATTATTCGTGCCACTCTAATGTGCATTTTGTTTATAAGTGTGTGCAGTAGGGATATAACTTTTGAACATTTTTTTAAAGTATAAAATCGGCCCTATGCAGGCGGTATTGAGCACGAAAAACTACACACAAAAAAAAATCGAGGTAATATTACCTAAAATTATAGTATAAAAATACCTTAGCGCCAGGCAAACGGGGCATTTGCTAAGTTAAAAGGTAATGTTACTTAAAAGCTAAGGTAATTCCTATGTTCGAAAATTTATTTTGGTTGACAGAAATCTACCTTAGCTTTTTAGGTAAAATAGCATTGATAAATAGGTGATATTACGTAAATAATTTGGTAGTATTACCTTGCATTAGTAATGGCATTTTTACACCATTTCCTTTCAAAATTTAAATAAAAAATATGAATATCTTATTATTTTCAATTAAATTTATTTTTATATTTTTTTTGATGTTTACAAATTTAAACAAAAAGTAATTTATAAGAAAAATTTCTCAGAAATTTATAAATATCTCTAAATCTAAAAATGTATCTGTTACATATATGTAATAAAAATTAGATAATTATACATAAGAAAAAAAACATGTTAACAATATTAAGTTGTGTGTATATTAATTTGTTATTACAGTGTTTTGAGACCATTTAACAAAATTGTACTTTAATAACCGATTACCATCATCCTATGTCTTCAATTTTCATAAACGATGAAATTTGATGCATTGGTTTAACAAACTGTTCTGGGCTAGGTAATTTTTTACGTCTTTTATTTAATACTTTTGACTTCTTTATTTTGTTGATTGAACGATTTTTTAATAACATATCATTATGTTACGGCGAGTGGATTTTGATGGTTATTTTGACACTTTTCATACATGTAAAATATTAAACTTTATTGTGTTGTAAAATTGTTGTGGGTTAAATATTTCTGTGCATGTTCAATGCATACTTTTGATTTTCTTATTTAGTTGATTTGAAGATTTTGTATACCAGAACTGTATGTTGCGGCAAGTACATTTTGATGTTTATATTTATAATTAAATTACCCAATTTTATCAACATTTTACCCATCAGATTTCTTACTAATGAACTAAAACCATGCAGCAGCATTGACCTTTATCATATTTACAAAAATATACGTTTTATGTTTCTTTATATATCAGGCGCCCCAGTAGGCTAGTTGGTAGCGTGCTAGCCTATGAGTCTGGGGGTCGTGGGTTCGATTCCCGCCAGAGGCCTTGGTCTGATTCGCTACAACGAGACGAAGGTCATTGTTACCAGTTCTCGGTTAGGTAAAATTAGTATATAATTTGTAATTATATGGTAATTCTTAATAAAATAAAAATAAAAAATAAAATGTTTCTTTATAATGCGGGATTAAGTGGCTTGAATGTTTTTTTTTAAATAATGCAGGATTATGTTTCTTCATAATGCAGAATTAAGTAGGTTGAAGGACATTCCAATATTTTATTTTAATTTATGTTTCAGGATCAGGTTGATTGGAGAGTATTCCACTGGTGTATCAAGTATTTATGAAAATTGACAATACTAGAGCATGATGTTAATGGTTGTTAAAGTGTTTTTTATGTTTGCTGATCAATAGAACACTGTAATAAGAAATATATAATATAAAAGTTTAAATTAAAAGTATGTATCAGTAATTACAATTATTTTATTTGATCGTTTATCTGATATTTGTTTTAAAATTTCTCTAACTCATATGCTAAAATATAATTCCACAAAGTGCAAAGTGCATTTTATTTTTTAATATATAAGTGTTACTAAATATCAAATAAACGAATCAAAAATAAATTTAAAAAAAATTAACAACAAAAAAAAATAAATACAATAAAAAATCATAACTAAACAATATACCAATTCAAAATGGTAAATTAATTGAATTTTACATATTATATGCTGACCAAAGGCAAAAAATTAATTTAAAAATGTTGCATTTATGTCCTTTAGAAATGTGGTTAGAACCGGAGATTTGGTTGCAATTTCCATTTCAAAAAGAAATTTGCTGACAAACATCCAAATTAATTTACATTCCGTTGTAAAATCACATTTAAACAATTTAAATAACTTAAAAGAGTACTGAATGGCTTCTAAAAAAGACCCAAATTCGAACTTTGTATTTTTGAACACCACAAAAAAGTTTTTAAAATTAAAACGATCCCCATATACTGCTATGAACGGCTCGGTTTTAAAATTTGGCAGATTTGTTTCTAAGTCATTTATATTTGTGATTTCTAAACAGAATGCAGTTTGAGAGTCCTCAATAGTAGGTTTTACAAGCTGTCCATTACAAGAATAAGTTATTGGCGTCAATACGGCGTGGAGCAGTTTCATTATGTAAATATTACAGTTATCTAAACACACAGAAAACAAGGTAGTTGGAAAACGATTAAGATTTTAGAAAGTCGATTATTAAAATTTAAATTTATTTGTAATTATATAATTTGTTTTATAAGAAGTGTTAACCTATTGTAATAACCGAAGGAACTGCATTGTAACTAAATGAATCTCCTTACAATACTATTATCGGTTGGCTAAACTAACAACAAATATAAAAAATCGTTATTAAAATTATTAGCCGGCACAATAGTAAATAAATATGTTATTGGTCACAGAAATCAATAATTTGTTATTACAAAATATCTTTAGTTCCCTGTATTTGAAATGTCAAATAAAATAAAAATATATTCAATTAAAAATATTAAAAGTTCATTTTCATAAAAACTTAAAAAAAAAATAAAATAATTTAAAACAGATGTCCATCGAATGAAACTACGAAAATTTTACCATATTCATGTAAGTATTATAATAAATATAAAAAAATGCATTTCTTTGACATGAAAATGTTATAATCTTGCAGTATCTTGGGCAGCAATTTCTATGATATTTCCCTCAATAGCCTTATTTGGGGACAGCTTTAGAACAAAACGTTATCTAACATTGTGCATGGATGTTTATGTGAATAACATGCCGGCTTGTAAAAGAAATCTTAATCTGGCTCTCATTATAAATACTTATTAATGGGCCTTTCAAATCTCAATAGAAATAAACTATCTGGAACTGCTTTTGCTCCGAAAAACTCAAGGAATGGGTCATTAAAATCATCATGTTCATATACATAGATAGTAAGTCAGGTAATTTTTTTGAAACATATGAAACGCAAAATCTCTCAGAATCTGAGAGTTTTTCAATAGAAAAAATGTCTCAGAATCTGAGACTTTTTCTATAGAAAAAATGTCTCAGAATCTGAGACTTTTTCTATAGAAAAAATGTCTCAGAATCTGAGACTTTTTCCATTGAAAAAATGTCTCAGAATCTCAGACTTTTTCTATTGAAAAAATGTCTCTGAATCTAAGACATTTTCTATAGAAAAAATGTCTCAGAATCATAGATTTTTTCTATAGAAAAAATGTCTCAGAATCTGAGACTTTTTCTATAGAAAAAATGTCTCAGAATCTGAGACTTTTTCTATAGAAAAAATGTCTCAGAATCTGAGACTTTTTCTATAGAAAAAATGTCTCAGAATCTAAGACTTTTTCTGTAGAAAAAATGTCTCAGAATCTGAGACTTTTTCTATAGAAAAATGTCTCAGAATCTGAGATTTTTTCCATAGAAAAAATGTCTCAGAATCTGAGACTTTTTCTATTGATAAAATGTCTCTGAATCTCAGACATTTTCTATAGAATAAATGTCTCAGAATCTGAGACTTTTTCTATAGAAAAAATGTATCAGAATCTGAGACTATTTCTATAGAAAAAATGTCTCAGAATCTGAGACTTTTTCTATAGAAAAAATGTCTCAGAATCTGAGACTTTTTCTATAGAAAAAATGTCTCAGAATCTGAGACTTTTTCTATAGAAAAAATGTCTCAGAATCTGAGACTTTTTCTATAGAAAAAATGTCTCAGAATCTGAGACTTTTTCTATAGAAAAAATGTCTCAGAATCTGAGACTTTTTCTATAGAAAAAATGTCTCAGAATCTGAGACTTTTTCTATAGAAAAAATGTCTCAGAATCTGAGACTTTTTCTATAGAAAAAATGTCTCAGAATCTGAGACTTTCTCTATAGAAAAAATGTCTCAGAATCAGAGACTTTTTCTATAGAAAAAATGTCTCAGAATCTGAGACTTTTTCTATAGAAAAAATGTCTCAGAATCTGAGACTTTTTCTATAGAAAAAATGTCTCAGAATCTAAGACTTTTTCTATAGAAAAAATGTCTCAGAATCTAAGACTTTTTCTATAGAAAAAATGTCTCAGAATCTGAGACTTTTTCTATAGAAAAAATGTCTCAGAATCTGAGACTTTTTCTATAGAAAAAATGTCTCAGAATCTGACACTTTTTCTATAGAAAAAATGTCTCAGAATCTGAGACTTTTTCTATAGAAAAAATGTCTCAGAATCAGATTCTGAGACATTTTTCTATAGAAAAAATGTCTCAGAATCTGAGACTTTTTCTTTATAAAAATGTCTCAGAATCTGAGACTTTTTCTATAGAAAAAATTTCTCAGAATCTGAGACTTTTTCTGTAGAAAAAAATTCTCAGAATCTGAGACTTTTTCTATAGAAAAACTGTCTCAAATCTGATACTTTTTCTATAGAAAAAAATGTTTTAGAATCTGAGACTTTTTCTATAGAAAAAATGTTTTAGAATCTGAGACTTTTTGTATAGAAAAATGTTTTAGAATCTGAGACTTTTTCTATAGCAAAAATGTCTCAAATTCTTTGATTTTTTCTATAGGAAAATTGTCGCAGAATCTGAATAATTTTCTATAGCAAAATATGTCTCAGAATCTGGGAGTTTTTAATATTAAAAATGTCTTAGATTCTGAGACTTTTTCTATAGGAAAAATGTCTTATAATCTGAGACTTTTTCTATAGAAATAAATTTCAGAATCTGAGACTTTTTCTACAGAAAAAATGAGAGCTTTTCATAGAAAAGAATATCATAGGTACTGAGACATTTTCTTTAGATCAAAATGTCTAAGAATCTGAGACTTTTTTAAACTTTTTCAGTTAAAAAAATCTTATATTCTGAGATACTTTTTATGGAAAAATTCTCTGTTTTTTCTTTAAAAAACTTTCAGATTTTTTCTTAAAAAAACTCTCAGATTTTTGTTAAAAAAAAATCTCAGATTTTTTTCTTTGGAAAGAGAATTATTTTTATAGAAAAGGTCTCTTATATTTTTCAATTGTAATAATTATTGTATAATTACTAATTAATTTATTTATTGGAGGTATTAGATGTATTTATTTCACTTTAAAATTTGTAAAATTTTATATAATTTTATTTAATTAATAAAATTGTTTAAAAAAATAAAATAAAAATTTTATTTCAATGGAAACAGTGTACAAAAAAATTGATTGGGGCCACCATATAACGCTTTTTAAAATTCGATCAGTCCAACTAATGTCAATTTTAACATAAAAATAATCCGTTCTTATGATAGAATTTACCGGTAGAGGCAACTGAATTATGAGTAGAGGCAACTGAATATAGTGATAGTTGTTGGAACCGCAAAAATTCAGTTGGCAAACAATTCGGTTGTTGCAACTGAATCTGTTTTCTGTGTGAAGGAATATTATGTGTTATTTTTTTATATTTAAATTTTAATTACATTTCAGTTACCTATATCCAAATGTTTTCGGTTTGCGGAGAATTCTATGAAAAGTTGTCTATTGTGGTGATCTTTTATTTTTTCTGTGAACAGGACTTCAACATTTTCAGAAAACTTTTCCCAATTATTGTATAGAAGTTTTTTCGTTGGAAAAACGAACTCGAAATCAATGTCCACCTGAAAGATACGAAAACATATGTGCAAATATAAATAAGCAAAAATAGTTATTGAATGACTTAAGAAAGAAACTCGAAATTTTTTTCTCAAGCTTTAAAAACAAGAGACTTAAGAAACAAGCATTCAATATTAGGGTGGAGCAAATTTTATTTTTTTTATTTTCGAAAACGTCTGTGTTGGAAAAGTTTCCTTTTTGGGTCGATATTAACACACAAAGATATTAGACAATTGTTTTGGGTTCCCTTTTGAGTTGAAAATCTAAAAGTTCCAAACAAAGTGAAAACAAATAATTTTAACTATGTTTTTTTTCTTTAAATATAAGTTTTTATTCGGACATTACTGAAAAAGTGTTTACGGTAAAAAAAATATACATCTTCTCATCTTTCAGCAAAAAATAAAATAAATAAAAAAATGTTGAGACTAAAAAAAAATATTTTTGACCATAAAACATTTTTTGTTAATGTTCGAATACTAAGTTATTTTTTGTCCAAAAAAAATCTATTTTTTCCCCAATTTGTTTGAAACTTTTCCGACCCCGACGTCTTCGAAATTAAAAAAAAGAATGCAATGTCCTGTTTTTAAAAATTTTACTTACAAGTTTTACACAATTAATTGGACATAAGTATAATGGCCAAGTTTTTAACGTTTCGTTCATGGTGGATAACTGAATATTTGTTGTTCTGTATTGTTTAGTTTTCTCCCATTTTTCTAAAATTTGTTGCGAGTCTTTCACATATTTCAACTCAACGCAGACTTCTTCCATTTCCTCACATCTTTGTTTTTTAGCTTGTTCAAAATTTTCTTCATTTTTCTTAAGTTTTCGTTTGGTACTCATTTTTTTTAGGAATCTCTTCTGTCCTTGATAACGGTCCCATAATTTTCCCTTTGGAGGTTTACTTTTACAATCTTGTAAAAAATACGTGTCAATTAATTCGCTTGGAAATAAGTCTATTATTTCTTTCGCAATTTCTTTGCAAAAAGCAATATTGAATTTGAAATTATTTTCAATATAAACTTGGATTAATTTATGTACTACAAAAACTCTATCTCCTGAATTTAGAATATTAGTTTTTTCATACGTTTTCAGAAGCTCTTTTCCTTGAGTTGTTTCCAACAAAATATCTTTGACACTCTTAGGCTGGAAAACATATTTGAACATAATCAAAACATAATTTGAGTTAAATAAACAAATGCAGTACACACCTTTACAACCGTTTGAAGATTAATATTTATTTGACTAGAAGATGGTTCATTTATTTCATTTTTAGGTCTTAAATTGAATATTCCCTATAGGTAAAATATAAATTAAAAATTATTATAAAAGATAATCTGAAAAATTATAAACATTAAAGTTACTTTTTCATTTTGCCATATTCCGAGCTTATGCTCTAAAATAATTTTTGCACAAATTTTTTCTCCTTTAAAAATTTCATCAAGGTGACGGTGTTGAACATATTTAAGAGCCTCAAAAGTTATATTTTTTTCTAAAATGCCAACATTTTTTGATAGTTATAGAAAACAATAATATATTTTCAACATATTTCAAACTATTTACCTTTAAAAAATAAGTATAAATCATTGAAAAGTCCAAAATCTTTTAGCAAAATTTTTAATTTATCTTCTTCATCTTCTTCATCTTCCATATCTGAGAAGTATTCTTCCAAAACAATGTAATCCTCACTCAATTCATTTGTATTTACTTCTAACAGCGTAATATCCTCCATCGCTTTTAAACGAGTTCAAATAAAAAAAATACAAAATTATTGGAAAAGCTGACTTTGAGATACCCTACACCAATAATAAACCTAATTATTATCAAACAAGTATTTTTGTAACAAGTGAAAAAGTTTTTTACAAAAATGTTTAAAAATATTTTTAAATCAATTTTTCAAGTTCCAACACTAAAAATTATAAAAATGTTGTTATATTTAAATTTAGTCATTAAGTTCTTTTTCCAACAAAAATTTTTAATTTTTGGTTTGGTTGTTGGAAAAATGGGTTGATAACTGAATTTAAATTTTTAGTCTTTGAACTTGGAAAAAATCATGATTTTTTCCAAGTTGCAACTTAGAAATATTTTTAAAAAAAATTCTAAAAAGGTCGTTCAGTTATTTTTACAAAAATACTTGTTTGGTAATAAATAGGTCTATTATTTGCTGTGTTTTTCAATAAGTGGAAAATGAAAAAAGATATAAATAAATAAAAATTAATCCAAAATGGACTTATTAAATCCTAAAATTTAGTTGGATTAATTTTGGTTTATTTATATCTTTTTTATATTTCAAAATTTTTTATGTTTTTTTTCGGATTATAATTGCTAATTTATCGTAAATTATAGAAAAAAATATTCCAAATTGGTTTTAGGATGTTAAAATATTTTTTTTAAACTTAATAAAATAAATCCGAAAATAAATCCACTTATTGAAAAACACAGCAATTGTTAACTCTGTCGTTAACAAACTACTACATCTACTACGTAGTCGTTCGTATATGGTTATAATTAAAAAGTAATTAAAAATATTTTTTTCTGCAAAACAAGAAACAACAAAAATTTACCGACCAAAAAAACATTTTTACCATAAAATAATAAACAAAAAAAATTTAAATGCGAACCCCCTTAATTAAAATGTTTCTTAATTCTAGCCATTGTCTTATTTTGTAATATCTTGTTTGTATTAATAGGCGGACCGTCCAATAATAACGCTGAAAAAATGTTAATATATTCTGAATTACCTTCAAATATCTCGTATGCAACAAATGGTTATTCCAAGTACACTCAACTTTTTTACAAACAACATATAACTCTTTTTGAATCAGCACAAATATTTTTAAAATAACATATACTTGTGTGTTAAGTGAATCTGTTATAGAAACGTACTGCCCTTCTGTATATGTTTTACCTTTAAAAGTTACATGTTTATAAAATAAAACATGTTTAAAAGGTAAGTTCCAAACATCGTTAGTACTTTCTTTGGTTTTTGTTAAGTCAAGCAGAGAGTTATCTGGATTTAATATAATATACGAGAATTTAAGCTCTAGCTTTATACCAGTGATACGCATTTTTGTAATTCCTATTCCCGCGGGAATAGGCGCTGCTTGTGCGCTGTCAACACACATACACTATAAAATTCTGTTGCTTAAGCAAATTTGTTGACTTTTCGCTTGCTACTACCCACACAAGCATAAATGTTATAGTATGTGTCTGCGTATCGCTGCTTTATACCAAGGGACAACGTTATATTTCGTCTACTTGTAATAACTCTCGCGTATGTTTTTAATTCACGATGTTTTGCTTCGTATCGAAAACAGGAGTAGTATCGCGGTGGACCAGAAAATTCAATAATTCTTGGGTAATGTATCAAGTGGTGGTGTTTTGGTTTTAAACTGTCTTCAAAAAGCTCTACATATAGTCTATTATGTTTTTCGATAAGATCTTTGAGTTCATTTAATTGGTTAGAAGTAAATTTTGGGAGTAATAAAAAATCGACAAGTTTAATAAAAACGCATAAAAATTCCCAAACGGGATCATTTATTGGTACTAAATGTCCTATTATTAATGTAAAATAATTTATAAAACACCACATTTCGCGTGCACTAACGTTAAATTTTCTGTTTTTTATATTATTAGGAGTTATGTCCTTGATTTTATGAACTTTTTCAATACTGCCATAATCAAAATTCTCTTTGAAGGTATTAAAGTCTTTTAAGGAAAACAAATTTTTTTTTATATAAAATTCTAATATGTGTGCTATATTGTAATGTGCGACACCTTCGAAAATGTCGTGCATTATATCCACACAGTAGTTTTCAGTCACATGGAACGACGGAATTGCATTTAAAACACTTAATTTTGAAACGTTCAGATCATAATTATCTAAATTTCTTAAGGATTGTGGATTTTCAACAGCTAAATCAGCAGTTACTTCCTTAGGATCAGTGCAAAACCTACAAAAATGGGTGCTGGAAAACGATTTCGCAAAATCCAGAATTTGGTTTAGACCTAAATTATCTCCTAGGATTATACCTAACACAAATCGAATTTTAACCTTTTTATTATCTATATCCATTTCTATTCCCTCACTTTCTAGTTTATTAATCGCTTCTATTAATTTGTATAACGAACCATCGTTTCCATACAACTTCATGTCTGAAGTTTTAATTAATGCGGCCAAATACACGTTATTCAATTTTGAATTTTCCATAAACGGGAATGAATAATAAAATGCAGTGACTGCATGAGTTCTGCTGTGGGACCCGAGTGGATTATTTACTTCAAAATCGTCCACATACAAAAAAAATGGAATAACGTAATCTATATATATAAAAGAGTTGGGTGAGTGAGTGACTGACTGACTGACTGACTGACTGACTGACTGACTGACTGACTGACTGACTGACTGACTGACTGACTGACTGACTGACTGACTGACTGACTGACTGACTGACTGACTGACTGACTGACTGACTGATTCATCATCGCCCAGCCCAAACCGCTGAAGCTAGAGACTTGAAATTTGGACTGTAGATTCACCTCCCGGAATATAGATCCACTAAGGCTGGATTTTTGCCAGTGTTGATTCTAAGGGGGTAAAAAGGGTAAAAAACTGTACTTTTGGTACTTTTTATATCTCCCGAAATAATGGTCATAGAGACTTGAAATTTGGACTGTATGTTCATCTCCCGGAACATAGATCCACTAAGGCTGGACTTTTGCCAATGTTGATTCCAAGGGGGTAAAATGGGTAAAAAACTGTACTTTTGGTACTTTTTATATCACATGAAATAATGGTCACAGAGACTTGAAATTTGGACTGTATGTTCACATCCTGGAATATAGATCCAGTAAGGCCGGATTTTTGCCAGTGTTGATTCTAAGGGGGTAAAAAGGGTAAAAAACTGTACTTTTGGTGCTTTTTTTTATCTCCTGAAATAATGGTCATAGAGACTTGAAATTTGGACTGTATGTTCACCTCACGGAAAAAAATCCCCTAAAACTGGATTTTTGCCAATGTTGATTCAAAGGGGTAAAAAGGGTAAAAAACTGTACATTTGGTACCTTTTATATTTCCTTAAATAATGGTCCTAGAAACTTAAAATTTGAAATGTAGGTTCACCTCCTGGAATATAGATCCACTAAGGCAGAAGTTTTGCCAATGTTGATTCTAAGGGGGTAAAAAGGGTAAAAAACTGTACTTTTGGTACTTTTTATATTTCCTTAAATAATAGTCCTAGAAACTTGAAATTTGGAATGTAGATTCACCTCCCGGAAAATATGTTCACTGGGGCTGGGTTTTTGCCAATGTTGTTTCTAAAGGGGTAAAATGGGTAAAAAAGTGTAGTTTTGGTACCTTTTATATTTCCTTAAATAATGGTCTTAGAGACTTGAAATTTGGACTGTAAGTTCACCTCACGGATTAAAGGTCCCCTAAGGCTGGATTTTTCCCAATGTTGATTCTATGGGGGTAAAAAGGGTAAAAAACTGTACTTTTGGTACCTTTTATATTTCCTTAAATAATAGTCCTAGAAACTTGAAATTTGCAATGTAGGTTCACCTCCCGAGAAAAAGATCCACTAAGGCTGGGTTTTTGGCCAACGTTGACTACGGGTGTAAAATGGGTAAAAAAGTGTACTTTTGGCACTTTTTTTTATTTACTGAAATAATGGTCATACAAACTTGAAATTTGGAATATAGGATCCTTTGCTAAGAAAACAAATGAAAATGGTACTTTTTGAAAATTTTAATTCTAAGGGGGATAAAATCGGTAAAAAGTGTACTTTTTAATACTTTTTTTTATTTCTTAAAATTATGGTCATAGAAACTTGAAATTTGGAATGTAGGATCCTTCGGTGAAAAAAACATTTTGGAAAAAGTACTTTTTGGAAAATGCGTTTCTTAGGAGGAACCTTTTATAAAAAAGTACCTTTTGTAAAAAGTACCTTTTGTAAAAAGTACCTTTTGTAAAAAGTACCTTTTATAGAAAAAGTACCTTTTATAAAAAGTACCTTTTATAAAAAGTACCTTTTATAAAAGGTACCTTTTATAAAAAGTACCTTTTATAAAAAGTACCTTTTATAAAAAGTACCTTTTATTAAAAGTACCTTTTATAAAAAGTACCTTTTATAAAAAGTACATTTTATAAAAAGTACATTTTATAAAAAGTACCTTTTATAAAAAGTACCTTTTATAAAAAGTACCTTTTATAAAAAGTACCTTTTATAAAAAGTACCTTTTATAAAAAGTACCTTTTATAAAAAGTACCTTTTATAAAAAGTACCTTTTATAAAAAGTACCTTTTATAAAAAGTACCTTTTATAAAAAGTACCTTTTATAAAAAGTACCTTTTATAAAAAGTACCTTTTATAAAAAGTACCTTTTATAAAAAGTACCTTTTATAAAAAGTACCTTTTATAAAAAGTACCTTTAATGAAAAGTTCCTTTTTTAAAAAGTACCTTTTATAAAAAGTACCTTATAAAAAGTACCTTTTATAAAAAGTACCTTTTATAAAAAGTACCTTTTATAAAAAGTACCTTTTATAAAAAGTACCTTTTATAAAAAGTACCTTTTATAAAAAGTACCTTTTATAAAAAGTACCTTTTATAAAAAGTACCTTTTATAAAAAGTACCTTTTATAAAAAGTACCTTTTATAAAAAGTACCTTTTATAAAAAGTACCTTTTATAAAAAGTACCTTTTATAAAAAGTACCTTTTATAAAAAGTACCTTTTATAAAAAGTACCTTTTATAAAAAGTACCTTTTATAAAAAGTACCTTTTATAAAAAGTACCTTTTATAAAAAGTACCTTTTATAAAAAGTACCTTTTATAAAAAGTACCTTTTAGTAAAAGTACCTAAAAAAGTACCTTTTATAAAAAGTACATTTGAAAATTCCTTTTCCCAAGGGGTAAAAATAGTACTAATGGCACTTTTTATATATCCTGAAATAATGATCATAGAAACTTGATATTTGGAATGTGGATCCTACATTTTAAGTGAAAACAAATTCTGGAAAAATAGTAATTTTTGCAATTTTCTTTTCTTAGGGGGTGGAACGGGTAAATATTTAAACTTTAGGTACGTTCCTATTTCCTGAAGTAATGGCCCTAGAATCTTGAAATTTGTAATGTAGGATCATTCGGGGGAAAAAAAACATTCTGGAAAAAATACTTTTGGGAAATTCTGCTTCTTAGTAGGGTAAAATGGCTAAATAAGTGTACTTCCGGTTATTTTGATATTTTCTGACGTAAAGGTTCCATAAACTTAAAATTTTGGATGTAAAATCCCTCGGTGAAAACCAAAATTTTGGGAAAAGTACTTTTTGGAAATTTCGTTTCTTAACGGGATTAAAAAGTATACTTTTTGTACTTTTAATATTTGCTGAAATAATATTCCTAGATAATTGCTATTTGTAATATAGGATCCTGGAAAAAGTACTTTTTGGAAATTCCGTTTCTAACGGGAGGGCGTAATTTTGGTACTAATTTTTTTTTGTTCATATAATAATGGTCTTAGAAGCTTGAATTTTGGAATGTGGGGTCCTTCGGTTAAAAAAAAAAAATAATCTGCTATGCTAAAGTATTTTTAAAAGATTCCGTTTCTAGAGGTATAGAAAAATGTTTTTTATACTTTTTATACTTCTTGAAATAATGATCCTAGGCAGTGAAAACTTGAATGCTGTATTCTTTATTGAAAAAATATTTTGGAAAAAGTACTTTCTGGAAATTCTGTTTCTAAGAGTCGTAAAGGGCATAAAAAAGTTTAAGGTTGGTACTTCTTATATTTCTTAAAATAACGGTTCAGGAAAAAAGGTTTTTAGAAAATTTAATTTTAAGTGGAAAAGGTGGCAAAAGGTAATTTGTACCTATCTAGCTATTAAAGCCTAGAAACTCAAAACTTGACGTGCAGTATCCTTCATCCGAAATAACACCCAAGAGATGGACAGGGTAAAAAGGGGTACCTAAATTGGTACAAGTGGTGTAAAATTGTATTTTTATATCTATAAGATAAACACAATAGCACTTTTTATTTCTGTAACGCTTATATACAGGGTGGTCCAATAACTGGTATCTTTTTAAAACATGCAATGAAATGAACAATACTCAATAGTTTTGAAACCTTATGGCTTTATTTGAAAGAGCAAATATTCCCATTATTTATGGCAAACGACTTCATTCATGCGGTTGCCTGGGTTAGCTCCGCAGTAGCTCATTCTCGGCACCCATTTTTCTAATGTTTCTGGTTCTATCTCACAAATGGCTTGAACGATATTCGTCGAATGAGCCTAGAACATTTCTGGATTTCCCATGTTGCATGAATCTTTAACGAGACCCCTCAAAAAAATTTTTAAAGTTTTTAATCGGCAGCTCTGAAGTGATCAATTGTCACCGCGAATATGGCGAAAAACACGATTTCCGAACTAAGTGCGCAAAATATCGATTTTTTGATGGACTGTGGGACATATTGCGACATCCTTCTGAAAATAAATGTCATCCAAGTTGGTATATTCTATTACGGCCAACAAAAAGTCGGTAATCATGGCTATGTAGCGCTCATCTTTGACGAAAATGGGAGTTTCAGCTGTATTTTTGAAAATATTGTGTAATGATGCTGATACTCAAATCTATTGCTTTCTATAGATGAATTGGATTCTTTACAATACCTTGCGAGTTTTACGATCCCAAGATGTACCAATTTGTTTGTTAACATAACCTCATTTGAGTGCCTTATTTCGGTTAAAAACTTTTTTTCGAAAAACGTGCAGTTTGGCAGCGCAGTACTGCGCTACAACGCGATACAGCGGAGCAAGCCGAAGACGCATCAATGAAGTCGTTTGCCATAAAAAACGGGAATGTTTGCTCTTTCAAATAAAGCCATAAGGTTTCAAAACTATTGAGTATTGTTCATTTCATTGCATGTTTTAAAAAGATACCAGTTATTGGACCACCCCTTACATATATGGAGAGGAATGAAACTTGCTGGAGATTGAATTGGAAATGAAATGGAGTAGACCGGGGAACGAAATGGAATAGAGCGGGGAACAATATTGAATGATACTTTTTACTAAAATTTTTCGTATTAAACTTTTTTCTCCATATTATTTCTGTCTATATGTTTTTTTACCCAACATTTTTTTTATTCCAATTTCTTTTTTCACTGAAATATTTATTTGCTCAAGATCCAAAATCCCGATATAAGGGCTCGAAAATTGTCAAAATCTTTTTCACCGGAACGTCCATGACAACGTACATCCGAAATTATTCGAATTTTATTGTTAAAGTTATTCAATGGAATATTATTTTATGAAAGACTTCAACGTCCACGATTGAATAAAACAAAGACTACGTATGAGTAATTTTTTGAAATCGGTAGAGTAATCCTGATCCTTCTATTGTCCGGTATTTAACATAACCGGTAACGAAGTTCCGGCGGGCGAGCTAGTCATCTCTATAAATTTCTTTCTTTTTTTCCCATAATTTGGATGAAATAAAATCTTTAATATCTAAACTACTCTGTGCATTGTTAAGCTCTTCTATTGTTCTCTTTAAAAATATTTCATCCTCGAATGTTTTCCTAATTTGAAAATCAAGTGGCATAATTATTCCAGTATCTACTTTTTCTTCTAACGGGCTGTTCAAATTAAATTTAATAGGTGGAACATATAAATCTAGTTCCTCTAACTTTTTTAAAAATTTATACTCCGTATTAAAATCGACGAACGGATTTTTTAATATTTTTAAAATTTCACAATGTTCAGAACTAGGTGATGACTCTAAAGCTTCTACAAAGGGGCTTAGAAGTAATGTAGAAACTTGTTCCAATATGAACAAAATGTTTTTTCGTGTAAAGTTGTTGTTGTTGTGTAAAGTTAGCATAAAATTGCAAATGTTTTTGTTTATATAATTGGTAAAATTTTGTAATTTATTTTTATTCGGTGGTAATGTCTCTGCATCGGACTCAGTGTATTGGATACTATTGTGTAAACTTTCTGAAAAATCCAGTGTATACGTGGTGGTGTGCTCATTGGCTTGTGTTGAAAGATTTTCCGTGTTTGTTGCAGGTGCGTGAGTGGAAGATGTTGTCCTTAAGTGTTTGGTGATGTGTGTTTTATATGTGGAAGCATTGGTGAAGTGTTTTTTGCAATTATAATATGTGCATTTGTACACAGAATATTGAATCTGTGTACACATTTTAAGTGCCCACAAAGTAAATTAGGAGATAAAAAAACTTTTTTACAAACAAAACAATCCATACCTTATTAAATCTTTTTTAACAGCTTCCTTTTCTTGTGTTTATTATTTTAACGTTTTTTTATTGCACAATTTTTTTTTTTTTTTTGGAATTTAAAAATTTTGCCGTTAATAGCTTTTTTATAATTAAAATTTTTATTTGACAAACAAATACCAACAAAATTGTTTTCGAAATGCTACATATTTTAAATAGGTTAAATAACATGGCCAATAGGAAAATGTTTTCAAAAAAATTGCCTTTTAAAAAAGGTAATAAGTCGTAGTTTTTTGATTTCATACAAAATTTAAATACCTTAGCTGACTAAGGCATTGTTACCTTTATTATTTTTTTGTGTGTACGGCCTCCCCTTTTCGCTGGCTCAAAAAAAGTTTTCGCATAAACCTTTTAGAAGTTTGGTATATAAGCATTTCTTGAAAAAATAAATTTAACCATCAATAATAATACAAAAACACAAAATTTTCTTTGGTTTCAATATGTATTCTTGTATTTTTTTTTCAAATACTTTTTTTTTTTTTTGGATATATCCAAAAAAAAAATAAGAAAAACGGACGCCGAGTGGGGCAAAATGGATTTTTTTTTTAATTTTTTTTGTAGGCCGAAATTTTTAGCTAATTTTAAATATTACATCACTGGCCATTATGTAGGGATAGGGCGGCCGAAATTTGGTTATACCCCTAATGTGCAGTCGTATCAATTTTCATACATAGAACAATGTTTTATGGCTCTTTTGATGGGTGTGTTCAGTTTATGCACACATTGTTAAAGCTGTGTATGTGTAGCGACCTCTATTGTCAAGTCATGTCATTTATATTGTCACAAAAAATCATTTGTTTTTGTTTCTGATGATGGGCTTCCTATTTCAGCCACTACAAAGTTTTTGACATTTATTTAACCACATTTTGTTAGTTGATATTGTTGATATTTTTATTAAAACTTTGATGCAACCAAAGGGCATTCATATTTTTTTTTACAATAATATTTTATGATAGTTTAAAAATGTTAAATTGTCTTCAATAATTTGTTTTTAATGTTCGTAATATTTTTTTAACATTTTTATTTTAAAAAAGGTTTGATAACGCGTTATAACGTTCAAACAAACCAAGACAGTTTGAAAGTACTTGTGTGTAGTAGGTAAACATCCAATGGGGTTTGCTGTTTAACTAGACTTGTGCTTAATCGTTCAATTGAGTGAGCGCTCATTCTCGTTCATTTCTGATAAAAGACCTAGTTCGTTCATATAGTTCAATCGCTCTTTTGGCTTTTTCGTTCAACAGTTTGTGAACGAATCATTTTGATCATGTCTGTTGGTCGTTCATCTAGTTCAAATCGGTCAATTTTGGGTTTCGTTCAACAGTTCGTGATCGAATCATTTCGATCATGTCTGTTGTTTTGGTTTTCGTTAAAAAAATACAAAAATGTTGAATAAAAACATTAAAAAAAGAAAACAAAAATAAATATGTAAATTAAAAAAAAAAAAAAAACATAAATGATGAGAAAGCGTGCCAAAAGAGGTGAAAAAACTAACGCCTAATGACAAAATTAACAAAAAAAAAAAATTGAACGACCAAACTGAAAGATCAAAATTAAGTAATGACCAATTAAGCTGAATGAACGAAAAGACCTAAAAGAGCTGAAATGAACGAACTAGATAAACCGCTCAGCTAAGTGAATAGTTCAATTGAACTAGTTCGTTCATGAACGACACAACTCTATGTTTAACGTCTCAAATTTTCCATCTGTGTAAAAATTTATGGAGGCTCCACTACCCGAAATGTCCCTCATCCAAGTCCCCCTGGATTGTATCATAGCGGTAAATTGGAGACAAAAACGCTCATAGAGAACGCAAAGTCCACATTTTGTTGTATTGTTATCTTCTTCAATATCGCGTTATGGCCACAATCGCTGATCTACCTTTGCAGTGTGCTAATCAGTCGAATTGCAGACGAAGCCGTATACTGCCTACACTATATGTCCAATGGTATTAAGTGAAAGAGTACGAAGAGCACCAGCGATACACATCGACGCTATTCTTTGTACCCTCATGATAATGGCACAGTTTGCCTTTGTCTCGAAACCAGGCAACCAGACTATGGTTCGATACAGCAGAATTGGACGTAGACAATGTCACAATTATCGAGTCTGGGATGACAATATTAAAATCCCACTCCATATCAAAAAAGGCCACCATAATGTACTCCTTTATCGAAAGCGATCTCTTGATCGTACCAACGAGCTCATGAAGAGCTGTTTCGATTGATCTACCCTTGCTGTATGCATATTGCCTAGTGGAAGGCAACCTGGAATCAATAACTCTACGAAAATATGGATGTGATTTCAATGCAAATGCATGTTTTTTGTAAAAGGTCTAAAAACGATATAGACTAATTATCTTTCCGAATCAAGAAATTTGCGTTAATTTTTTTTTGCATATTTTAGTGAAAACGTATATTTTTGCATATTTCGGCTTTATATGCATATTTTGTGCATATTTCCAACTTTGAAGTGCATATTTTTCATAAATTAGCAAAAACACAAATTGAAATTTATTTGCTACAAAAACTTTTTTAAATTTTTAAAATTTCTTTTGAAAATAAAAAAAATTAGATTTTTTTTCTTTTTAATTTTTTATAGATTGTATTAATTTCTAAAAATATCTTGCTTACATAGAGTTTAAAATGTTACTATTTAAACCCGGAGTTATTTTTTGCTTTTTAAGAAGTTTTTTGTATGAAAACAATATTTTTATTGCACACATTTTAATTTTTAGTGCATATTTTTTGCGGTTTTAGTGCATATTTTGAATTTTTTAGTGCATACTTTCAATTTTATTGTGCATGAAAATCTCATACCTAATAGTTATAATTCGTTCCATTGTTTTTAGCAAAAAAAGGCAGATAAATTGGTCTAAAGTCCTTCGGAGCAGTGTGGTAATTTTTCCCAATCTTCGGGATAAAAACGTCTGTGGTATCCATATATTTTAAAGAAATGTACGATCAGTGCATGCCAAGGGGCTATATAGTGCGACACTTCTTGTATCTCAGCCGGGATTACACCTGGAGATTTATAGGGTCTGAAGCTTTGAATCGCCCAGATTTCAGATGCTTGGGCGTCAGAACGTTCCAAATCTTGACACGGAAAATGGAAATGCCCGAAAAATTCATGTTTAAAAGGAGATCCAGCGACTCCCCACTGGGGGTAGACCACACCCTAGTAGGATCCTTCACGTATCCTAGGGTATAAAGAGAAGAAGCAAAAACTTTTCGCAGCATGGATGCCTCGAAAACGTCCCCTATGTTTCCACAGAAGTTCTTCCAAGAATCACATTTAGTATTTCTGAACATATAATTATAACTCTTAAATTGCCTATATCCAGACCAGTCCTCGTCCGCTCTTGAAGATTTTGCCTTATTAAATAGCTTTCTGAAGGAATCTCTGCTTGTCTGCAACTGATTTGACCACCAAGGTGTGTTTTTTTTGGTCTAAGGCTTTGCAGAAAGGCAAGACGCATCCAGCGACCTGTAACAAATATTTTTTATATGGTCAACCAGAGAGTGGGTATTCAATACATGATCACATGATGATCAATTATTTTTATTTATTCTTTCTATTTATTTACAACTAATTTTTAATAAATTCAACCTAACCGAGAACTGGTAACAATGACCGTCGTCTCGTTGTAGCGAAAAAACCAAGGGTTCTGGTGGGAATCGAACCCACAACCCCCACGTTGAAAGGTCAGCACGCTACCAACTAGCCTACGGGGGCCCCACCAGAGTGTTAATTTCCAGCAAACTATGCGGCTCGGATAAGGGTACTTCATCCAAAAGCCCAGAAAAAGTCTCCCTATATTTCAACCAGTTTGTTCTCTTTAGATATCTACACTCAAAATAATAACTGTTACATATTCTGTAAAATGACAGTTATCTCAATTCAACAGATAGTTGACAGAGTTTTCTGTCAAAGTACAGATTTAAAGAAAATGCTTTGTATTTAGTTGTGACAAAAAATCAAAGTTTCTTCTGTAATATTACTTTTAACTTTGTAATCTTAATTTTACAGAAAATTAACAGAGTTTTCTGCTAAAATACAGGTTTTAGCGAAATACACTGTATTTTGTATAACCTAAAAACTAAGCTTTATCTGTATTTTTACTTTTTTCTATGTAATTTTAATTTTATAGAGCCAGTTTACACACTTTTTTATACCCTCCACTCTAGTGATAGAGGGTATATATAAGTTTGTCATTCCGTTTGTAAAACCTCGAAATATTGGTCTAATACCCCATAAAGTATATATATTCATGATCCTCGTTCGATTTTAAGACGATATAGCGATATCCGTCCGTCTGTCTGTCTGTTGAAAATACGCCAACTTTTGAAAGACTTTACGGAGGCTCCTGAAGTTTGGCATATATGTTGGGAATTTACCTGGTCAAGTTGGTATTGCAATCCAGCGAAATCGGTCCAGTGGTTCAAAAGTTATGAGCAAAAGACTGAATTTTGGCAAGGGTTTTTCGTGAATTTACGTGATAAAAAACACGCTAACACTCAAAATGCAATTCTGAGGACGATGGCTTGGTTCGTATTAAATTTTGGTTTAGTGGTTCAAAAGTTATTAGCAAAATCGTGAATTTCAGATTAGTCTCACCTTAAATTCACGTGTTGAAAACCCGTTAAACATGTTTTAAAAACATTGGTAAGTCACAAAAATATTTTACAACGTATTTTTGTCACTCAAAAATATTTTTGCACTAAAAAAAAACACACTCGAAAAAAATTTTACACTCAAAAAAAAATTTTACACTCAAAAAAAAATTAGTAAAATTTTTTTTCTTTCAATAATTAATAAAAAAAGTATTTTTTACACAAAATAAAATATTTCTAATCAAAAATGTATTTTGTTTTTACGTAGGAAAATTTACTATCACTTAAAAAGGGCATTGTGTAGGGTACTCATAGATTCGTCCAAGTCGAATTTAACTTTTGTACACTTAAAAAAAAAAAATATTGTAAAACTAGCAAAAAAATGGTTAAAATTAGCAAAAAAATCTGTAGTCTTGGACGTTGCAAAAATTTTGGTAATATTAGAAAAACCATTTTGCTAATCAAAAAATTAGGAAAAAATGGTAAAATTACAAGAATACAATTTTATTTTTGTAAAAAATCAACCTTGTAAAATTATCAAAAAAAATGGTAAAATTACAAAAAAAAATGGTAAAATTGAAAAAGATAAAAAAATTGTAATTTGGTAAAAAAAAAACTGTTTTATTTAGTATTTTTTTTTCTCTGATTAGTAGTTGATTTAAAATTTGGTGAATATACTAAAAAATTTGTTGCCTGTTTTTGAGCACCACGTTCTTTAAATGTAGTAATAGCAGCATCAACTATTACTTCAGTTGTTGGATGGTTTCTTCGGCTTGATGGCATCTTCTTTTGCCTTCTTCTCAGCAGCTGTAGTTGCAGTAACTGGACTTCAAACAACATCAAAATCCAAAATGATTTTTTTTTCACTTAAACACTTTAAACAAAAAATTTAAAGAACAACACTTCACTTTTTTTATTTTTTTTTGCGTAATTTTTTTTAGCTTAAGTAGAACAAATGAGAATTGCGTAGTAGTCTACATAAGAAATTTCTTACATTTTCACGTAAAATTTGTAAAAAAATTAACAATTTTTTTTCGAATTTTTAATTTTTTTCATATGTATTTAAAAAAAAATAAAAAAAAAACTTTTGGATATTGAAGATTAGATATCTAAGTATGTGTTAAAATTTTAAAAAAATAATTTTTCAAAATTATCAACTTTTTATTAACAATTTAGGTGGCAAATTTTAAAAAATTTTCATATAAAATTAGCAAAAAATATGGTAAAATTAGCAAAAAATATGGTAAAAAATACAAAAAATTGTGTAGCCTATTTTTGAGCGATGGATGATGGATGGCTACTTTGCTATGGTGTTGGCAGCATCATCTTTTGCCTTCTTCTTGGCAGCTGGACTTTTAACAGCAGCAGAATCTGCAATGATTTTTTTTTTCACACTAGAACACTTTAAACAATTTTTTTTCTTAAAACTAAGAAAAAAAATAAAAAGTATTACGATTTCTTTAAGGAAAATACTAATATTTTTGCTAAAATTATAGTAAAATAAAAAAAAAAAAAAACTAGCAAGAAAATATAGTAAAAGTACCAAAAAATTTTTGTATTTTACCAACAGTAAATTGCCAAAAAAATCTGTAAAAGTTAAATTTTTACAATTTTTTTTGCTAAAGTTTGGTTGAAGTAAATTACAACACCTTTTACTAATATTTTGACTAACAAGGGAAGTCTCCCTGGTGTCACCCCCCGATTTTCATGAAATTTGCATATGTTGTTAAGATCGAAAATTAATTCGACACATATTTTTTTTTAGCGGCTCAAACTCATTTTGAGGGGGTCGATTTGTATGGGGGGAAATTGACATTTTTCAGTTTTTTCCGATTTACGCCTATTTACACAAAATTAATATAGGCATGTGCGGTATCAGATTAAAGGTATTAAAAATACCTATTTCGCAATGCTAACAACGGGCCATAAAAAGTAATATTTTTCGACTTATTAGCAAAAATGTCCTAAAATTTTGGTATTTTACTCAATATGACGAAAAGTTGTGCATGTTTGGACACGTAGATAGGTTTTCCAAAGACCTTTCATTTGGTATGTAACATGACTAGGTTTCTTTGCATAATATAGGAGATAAACGAAAAAAACTGAAAAATGGCCTTGTCTTCCCCCCTTCTTTTTACCCCCTAAATATGAATTTGGGCCGCTATAAAAAAATACGTGTCCCTTTATTTTTTCTGATCTACAAAATAAAACCAATTCCATAAAGATCCGCGGGTGACACTAGGGAGACTTCCCTTGTAAGTTATTTTTTTGAGTGTACTTGTTTTTCTTTCACGCCTTTTTTATCTGAGTTTTTTTTTTAAGGCAATCGGAGGTGAGAAGCAACGAAGGAGGAAACCATAATTCGTGATTTTTTCCTACCCCGTTTTCTTTTCATCCCCGTTTGCCTACAAAAAAAAAGTTGCAAGACTTTATTGCAAGCCAAAAAAGGCAATATGTAAATACCGTCATAGTTAAAAACATAGTTTTCTGTAAAAACACCAAAATTTTAAATGTAATTTTTTGGAGAAAATGTCAAAAAAGCACAAAAAAGATCTCTTCAAAAAGGTTATACAAATTTCACAAAAAAACATGTATTTTACTAAACTCTCTAAATTTACAGAGTTTTTTTCTGTAAAATTTTGGTTGCATCAAATGCACTTTGCTAAATTGTGATTTATTGAACCCATATTTTGCTAGAAACTCTGTTAATTAACAATTTTTCAAAATCATTTTACAGAGTTTTATAGTAAAATTACCAAGAAATGTTGCTAGCTGGAAAAGTATGGTATACTCTGTTAAATTAGAAGAGTTTTTCTGTAATTTAATGGATATATTATTTTGAGTGTATCTATATTTGTTGCATTTAAAACCTATGAAGTTAAATTGTATATGAGATTGTCATAACATTACTCGTATACCAGAATATTCATCTACCTTCTAGTGTTCCTGTCGGCATAAGTATTTTTGTTGTTAATAATAAAAACCAAAAACCCAGCCAACCATTTTCAGTTACCCAAACCAAAACAACCAACACGAGTTTATTTTATATAAAGTTGATGACTTGGTTTTACGCTTTGAGTTGTCCGAAAAAAATGTTGATTTAATTGCTTGTAATTAAAAAAATTAAAAAAAAATACCAGGAAAAATAACAAAATTTTTCTCATCTCAAATGATGTCTGTTTTAGATGTTAGAAAACAAAACAAAAATAATGATGACAGCAACCAGCGCCCCACATTTATGATTTTTTGTTTAGGTTTGAAGTTAACGTTTGTGTTGTTATTTTCACTTTAATTTAATTTTATCTCAAACATTTTTCTTTGCCCTTAAATGCATTTGCGCGGGTTTACTTTTTTTAATGTGGATGACATTAAAACAAAGTTTTAATACTTGCTGTAACATTTTATATCTTTTCTGGTTAAAAAAAAATAAAAAATAAACTAATATAATTAAATATGTATGTATGTTTTTATTTTGTTGTTCCATGTCTTCTAATGGGTCACAGACAGAGTTTTGAAAGAATATTTTGTAAGGATCTCCAACAAATAATGATATTGAGAAAATGTCACATTATTTTGACATTGTGATGCAGTTTATTTTTCAGCTGGGGTATTAAGTTGTGAACAGAACAAGCCCGGCACGACTTTTTCCATACGATTTGACAGTTAAAACCCGTGACCGGCACGACAAAAAATTAAAACTTATTTTATTTTATCTCCGGGTTCTCTCAATCTCCCTCCCTCTCACACTCCAGGGTTGCCGCATTTTCACAACAATTTTTAATTTGTTCATTCACAAAGGTCTGATTCCTTGAAATAAATAAAGAGGCGAATGTTTTTTTTACGTTGAACCAACACTCAGGGGATGCCCCTATTAATGCAGTACATTGTGTTGATATCAGGAAAATAGGTTATGAGGGGGAGGAAAGAAGGAGTAGTGTTTGTAGATATTCGACTTGAATTTATCTACATTGAAAGAGACCGGGAAGACCTCGGCGGGAAGATTATTCTACAAACGGCTAGTGCGACTGATAAACGAACCTTCTCTGTAATGCGCTGTGCGATCAACTGGATCAACTTGATAACCGAGTGTTGCCTACTAAAACTTGGGCTCTAGGAATAAGTTCACTTATCTCAGCAGAACACTTTACATGTTAGGTTAGGTTGTGAAGGATGACGCCGGTTTATACAAAACCAACGTCCATAGAGGCCTTGATGTGGCCCATTATGATTCCTTTAATGGTCGAAACCTTCTCTCTTCAATTTTATCACTCGCATTGTTTCCAGTTATGCATCCCATTTTGAAGCTTTTATAAATGCCAGTAGAGTCCAAGGATTCGCGCTTCGAATTTCCAATAAGCTCTGAAAGAAATAAGAGCCAAATAGTTTAAATCTTCTAAAAGACAGCGCAGGGCATTCACATAAGAAGTGATAGCTGTCTTCGACAGCTTCCCCACACCATCTACAATTATCATCATTCAATCTACAAATTCTTACCATATGTTTGCCTAATGTATTATGACCAGTTATAAGATTTATTACCACTCTTAGTTGTCTTCTATTCATATCTAGGAGACTTTGGGTGTGTTTTGTCAAGTTTTCATCCCATAATGATTTAGTCTGAATACATCTGTCTGAATTTGTTCATCTGCATATCCAGGTATCTCTAGCTTTGCACTTGATCCGTAGTGAATTCAGTGACAAAGGGGGGTAAACATCGGATTCCGACGCTTCCTCTCGAAGGCTGGCACCTTTTTTTGCCAGTTCATCTGCTTTCTCGTTGCCTAGAATATCTTTATGTCCGGGTACCCAGCACAGTCTAATGTTATGCTGCTCGCTGAGACCTTAGACCTGATGTTGTCATTTTTAATAGCCAATAGTGCAGCTTGACTATCAATGAAAAAACTAATATCGCTTTTGTATATTGGCAACATTGAAATCTATTCCGCAGCTTTGGCAATAGCATATATTTCAGCTTGGAAAATACTGCAGTCATCCTTTAATCGATAAGATCTGTTAATGTTTAGCTCCATACAGTGAAAGCCACTACCAGTTCCTGTATCAGTTTTGGAACCATCTGTATAGATATTAATTTGATAAAAATCTATTTTATTCTCTAGCCAATCCTCTTGCGATGGTATTACAATATTCAACTTCCTATCAATGACATTATATTTAGGATTGTAATCCGTTATCATGTTCCTCTCCATATTACTAATGAGGTTCGTATGACAGACTTGTCTATTTTTCAGGGAGCCTGCTTGATTAAGTCTATTAAGAGTAATCGCAGCATTTACCTTAATATGAATATCCAATGGTGTGATGTTCAAAAGTATTTCTAATGCTTCAGTAGAGGTCGTATTCATAGCTCCAGTGAGACTCAACAAAGCTATCCTGTTCACCCTCTTTATAATGTCCGCACGTGTTTTATGTTCCACAATTGGCAACCAAACATGACAACCATAAGATAATACAGGTCTAACGACCGCTGTGTATAGCCAATAAAAAAGTTTAGGCTGTAATCCCCATTTTCCCCCACTAATTTCCTACACGAGTATAATGCAGCAAAAGTCTTTTTAATACGTTCGTCTAAGTTCCTTATCCAATTTAGTTTGCTTTCTAAAATCACACCTAAAAATTTAGCAGAGTCCGATAGTGTTAACCTAATACCATTTAGTCTAGGAGAAATAAAATTAGGTATAATTCTTCCCCTAGTAAAAAGAACCAGTTCGGTTTTCGTTGGATTTACGTTGAGCCCACAACCCCTTGCCCATGCTGAAAGTGTACTTAAAGCATTGCCCAAAATGTCAGAGACAGTGTCAATGAATTTGCCTGAGGATAGGATGACGACGTCATCAGCGTAAGCCACAACAGTTGTACCTGTTCTACCCAACTCTACTAATATCTCATTTACAACGAGAAGCCATAGCAATGGAGAGATGACTCCACCTTGCGGAGTACCTCTTGTTGACACTGCCCGAACTTTAGCATTACCCAATTCGGATGAAATAACCCTATTTGTCAACATGGCCATAAGCCAATTAACTATCGGTGTTCCAATCCCCGCTCCGATCAGAGCATTATTAATTGCCTCTGATCTAACATTGTTAAAAGCCCCTTCAATATCAAGAAAAGCACCAAGTGTATAAACCTTAACTGAGAGGGCCTTCTCAACGTGGTGCACTGCAGCGTGGAGTGCTGAATCAACTGATTTGCCCTTAATATAAGCATGCTGTTTCCCCGAAATAAATGCGGGATCTAATTTTTTCCTAATATATTTTACATGGTAATATCGATAGAATAGAGTCAAACAACCCACATTTCGACGATGCTCCAATGAGTCAATAGAGTTGGAAACCCTATTGTCATTGATAAGCATCAACGCCCTCCTTTGCACACGGTCCAAGAGCTCTAAAAAAGACATTGAAGCCCCTACCCATATATGGGAGTTGTATTCGATCTTCGGTCGGATGTAGGTGGTATAAATAGTGATGATATCTAATGAGGTAAAGTACTTCTTAGACTGGTTTAAAAAACCGAGACACTTGAATGCTTCTTTCGACACTTGAAAAAGAGCTTATTCCAACGGATATTACACTGAATTTTTATGACCAGAACATCAAGAGTGTCAGATTCCTCGATACTTATACCCCCATGTGTACAGATGACGCTGTTGATTCCACATTTCTGTGGGTCAACATACAAAATTGAGTCTTGCATGCATTAAACTTGACTATTCGCAAGACCCCACTCAGAGATTTTCAACCGGTCTTGATGTAGTGTGTCATTCATTATCTGCCGTTTGCTCTCAACCTTAACAAGGCTTGGCCAACGATCAAAGGAAAACGGATGTTGCTGTCATCTGCAAAAGAGTAGATAGGTTTTGAGGTTTGACTTAAAGAATGTCCCATAAGCTTTATGTGGCCCCAAACCTCAAGTATAACGCAAAATGACAAACTGGTTTGAAATTCTTAAATTAAGTCTATAATGAAGTAACTATTTAAAGATCTGTTAGTAAATAGGTGTGTATAAATTTTGTTTGATATGCAAGGAGTTAATGTTTGTACTTTGTGGTTATAAACTCGCTAAATAAAATTCGAGCAAAGAAATCTCTCTAATTAAACTTATTTACATTAGATGAGGCATTTTTTTTTAATGACAAAAATGTTATAAAATTTTGGTATAAAAGTAGTCATTATCTTTGTTAAATTAGTTCAGAAAAATTAGAGAAAATGTTATTCAGCTGTCTGAAAACTTTTGGATCAAATGTGTATAGAAAACGTTTTTTCATTACTGTGTTTAGAGAATATTTTTACAATAAAAATTTACCACTTTTTATTGTAAATATACAAGTTTTTTGCCAAAAAAAAAAAACAGTAGTTTAACCAAATAATTTGCAAATTAACAATTTTTTTTTTATTTTCCACTTTATCTTTGTAAAATAGCATTTTTTTCTGTAATTTCACAATTTCGTTGTGTTCATATTTGTTTCGAAGATTTACAAAATATTTTGCAAATTTACAAAAAAAATAACATTACGGTAATGTTTGCTAGTGCATATTTGAAGAAAACTGGCCCCGTAAATTTACGGGGATTTTATGTCATTTTACAAACTTTTTTTTGAGTGTAGAAAATACAAGATATTACAGAGGTTAAGCCTTTATTTTTAAGGTAATAAGTACACTCAAAATAATTACTCTGTTAAATACTCAGTAAAATGACTGCAATCTCAATTCGACAGATATTTGACAAAGTTATCTGTCGAAATACAGATTTTAAGAAAATACTTTGTATTTTCTTGTAGACGAAAAACAAAATTTTATCTGTGATATTATTTCTTTCTTTGTAATCTCTATTTTCAGAACATAAATAGAGTTTTTTGTTAAAATAGAGATTTTAGAAAAATACTTTGTTTTTTCTAGTAACCAAAATACTAAATTTCATCTGTAATTTTATCATTGCAATGTAATACGGTTTTCAAATTTAAATCTCTTGAAAAAACTTCCAAGTATTTCCACCCCTCTTTAAAAATCGTCTTAAATTCCAATAAAATATGCTAAATTTTACGAGGTGTAGTGCAAAATTGAAGGACTCGTAATTTCACAAAAAAGTAAAATTACAATTTGGAAGCATTAAAGCGGGCAAATTTACAAGATGGCATTTCCCAATTGTCAACACAACTTGCACATTAAGGAAGAAGAAATTTATCAGGAATCAAATAGTGACCGTTGTGTAAAAGCCATATCAAACGCATTAAAAAGATATATAAGAAAGTCAAGGCATTCTTAAATGATTTCCCTTTAATTTTATAAAAGTGTTTACTGGAATGACCCCGCTCAAATGTGAAACTGAAAATGAGAAGTTTATGGAAAAAAAAAAAAAAACGTGAGAACACCCGAGTAAAAATTTTGATATGATGCAATATATAATGATATGTAACAAAATATACATATATTTATACGCAATTTGATCCGAATAATGGTGGATGTTTTTGCATTAAAAAAGATCAACTTGTATAAAATATGATTTGATTTCATCCGAGTTTTGACCAGACATTGCCATATATTGGTGGATCTAGTTAGATCTAATTGCATAAAAACCAAGGTTGGTTACCGAAACGAATAACGGTAAGGGTAGCGGTAACGGTATCTAATTTTTATTTATTTCGGTAAAGGTAACGGTAAGTGTTTTCAAATCGATTCGGTAACGGTATGTACCGGTACCGAACCAATAAAACCGGTACGTACCGGTATTATTAATTTAGTTAAAAATTTGAAAAAAGATAGAACTGAAAGCTAAAAATATTTTATAGACCCAAAAACCAGTATAGATTTGATATGATTATTATTTTCGTCATTTATTTTCTGATAATTTGCAAATTATAAATTTAAAATTATGTTAGCAATTTGATTATATTTTTTTGTTCGTTAAAATCCCTTAAAACAGGTAAAATTTTGAATACCGGTACAATACCGGTAACTTCTAATAATTATAACGGTAACGGTAAGGGTAACGGTATTCTAAAAATATTTTTAGCGGTATCGGTAATGGTAACGGTATTCGATTTGAAAGGGTTTTGAATCGGTAACGGTATAATAAGGGTAACGGTAACCAACCATGATAAAAACATAAAATCCTGGTGTTTTTTGGTTTGGTTTGATATTCACCACAGGTCAACGATACATTCACCAAACATTTAATTTTCTAAAACAAAAAAAATGTTTGGGTACGCTTCGAACCAGATAGGTGATATACATAACCCTAACAAGAAATGTTTAGGAACATTTTAAAAAGTTTTTTATACTTCGCCTAAAAAACTTAGAAAATTTTTGGTTAATTGGAAACATATATAGTTTTACATGGAACAGCATAAGCTATATATAATTTTATGTTAAATTATACAGAAAAACAAATTTTGTATTGACCCTCTTATAATTTTATATAATTATATCAACCGTACACCTTTTAATCCGAATCATGATTAAATTATATATAACTACATATGACTGCATTTAAAAAATTAAGAAAATTCTCACGCGATATATAATCATATATGATTAATTATGTTTGCATCAAGTTATATATTTAAATGATAGCATTTGCCTTCATTTTGTGTCAAGGTATTACTATCTATCCAAGCTTCTTGGTAAAATTCTGGTCGCTTTCATCAATATTTTACAGAAAATTCTTTAAATCTACAGTTTTTTTTATCGAAATCATTTTACAGAGTTTTCTTTGTAAAATAGCAAAATATCTTGATGGTTGAAATCTATGGTATTTTCTGCTGGCTCAGCAGAGTATCTTTGTATTTTAACAGAGTGATTATTTTGAGTGTAGGACCATAGAGTAAAGAATGATATCAGAGATTTTGATAGGCCCCAAAACAATATGTAACTTTATATAAATTGGTTCTCTTAATGTTTAAGAGAGTTTTTACATGCAATAGCATAGGCAACACTAAGGGAACCAACTTTTTGAGAGAGGAAATTAAATGGTAGCCAACCAACCTGATACCCACTGGTAGGACCTTCAGATAACATATCCGGTTTTTATAAATAAAGGTGAATTCGCGCAGTTATAACGTCTTGAATATGGCGAAAAACAAAGTTTTAATTACGAAACATACACACATTATTGAAGTGTAGTCAAATTGCACTGAAATGAAGAATTCTGTTTAAACTTTGCCCAAGTAACCAAGCTTAAACTTTATCCAAGCAAGACTTACTCGACATGTGTTTCGGAATTCGTGAAATTCCATTGTCAAAAGTATTTAGCAAATTTCCAATCGTTAATGGCAATGACTGCTTAAATGCGTCACTAAATATGTGAGCTTTAATATTTTAAAATATATATAAAACGCAAAGAATAATTTTGATGGGGTGTAAGAATGTTGGTATTTTCTGCTGGCTTAGCAGAGTATCTCTGTAATTTAATAGAGTGGTTATTTTGAGTGTATTGACGCATTAAAGCGAGCGCGTTTAAACGATCGTAATTCCCTATATAGTATGCAGTTATTATTGTCTCACTCCAGGCACGGAGAAATTTAATTAATTGATAATTTTGGACTTATCAAATACATTAAACAAAAGCATTTAACAACATCTTATAGTGCATTTACACTGATCCTCTAAGCTAGCTTAAAGTAGATTGTGGCTCCAATCCAGTTTCAATCTATTGCCCATACAAATTTATTTTTTTCAATCTAGTAGTTTAGACTCTAATCGGCAAACGCAATCTGGTAAAGTTAGATACAACTCTGTATTTCTATTATTTGCATTTTCCAACACTGAAAAACACCCCCACAAAGCCTGCCGTTTTGATGACGCCGCCAAGTATGTTAGTTGTAAACGCCGTCACTGTCCTTGTTAATCATACGACGACTAAATACCGTCGCTGTCTTTTGACGCAGTCACACACATTTATTACAAACTTGTTATAAATGCCAATCCTAATCTTCTCAAATGTAAAAAATGCCAATGTAAACGGTACAGATTGCAAAGTAGATTAAAATCGCAATTTTCTAGATTAGAAATCCAATGTAAACGCACTATAACAGATGATTCTGTATTATCAAAATAATTTTACGGAGTTTTCTTTGTAAAATAACAATTGCAAACAAATATTGCAGGCTGGAAATCTATGATATTTTCTGCTGGCTCAGCAAAGTATCTTTGTAATTTAACAGAGTTATAATTTTAAGCGTATGATATTTTTTGCTGGCTCAGCAGAGTTCGCAACTGAAGTGCCATACAATCTTCACAAGTGTCGGCCATTATGCTCAACCAAACAGTGAAACGTGTGGGGATGTTGATCAGCCTACGGAAAGAAGTAACTAATCAGTAAAATCTTGAGGATGTTGATCAATAGGCCGTATCGAATTTATTTATTTTTTTAACTGAAAGTTGTCAAAATAACGCCATAAAATTTCCATAAAACCAAAAACTTCCTTACCCCCCGCACCGCTGTTGTATTAATACCCCCAAAAATTTCACATTTCATGTTATTTCTTGGCAACCAATTTTTTTTGGCGAATTATGGGTCTTGAAAGTAATAAAAAAAAAATCGCGAATCGTCACTTTATTAGCGATTAAGAAATAACATGAAATGTGTCATTTTGGAGTTTTTACACTCAAAATAATCACTTTGTTAAATTACAGAGATACTCTGCTGAGCCAGCAGAAAATACCATAGATTTCTAAACAGCAAGATTTTTTGTTATTTTACGAAGAAAACTCTGTAAAATGGTTTGGACAAAAAAAAAACTGTAAAATTACATGAAAATTGTATTTCCTTTCATAAACTTTGAGAAAAAACTAAAATTTAAATGAGCCTGATTAACAGCATTACAATGGCGCGAAATGTTATTTTTAATTTCTTGTTTAAATTCACTTTTTAAGTGGCAACTATAGGTTAGGTTAGGTTGTAAGTGGCTGCTGACGTTTTACGTCAACACACGTAGACTCTGAGGTCCATTGTGATACCACGGGACCGTAATTGGTTTCCCTACTAGTCCCTGTCGTTAAACCAGTTTGACATCCGACAAATCAGAAATATCGTACAGCTCCCTAGATCCCAGTGAAGCAAGTCTCTGACTAGAAAGTGCCGGGCAATGGCAAATAAAGTGTTCGATAGTTTCCAACTTCCCTATAAGACAGTGTCCGGTAATTATAGAAACCACCGTCGAAATCTCACCTCTTGGAAGCGATGTCAGCTCACTTGTGCGCCCCTGATTAAGAGAAGGCCAAATCAGTCGTGTTGTCTCACACGTCCATCCATTTGCCCATCTTTGATTAGTCTCCGTCGCAGAACAAAGCCGTAGGTTTTGCTTGCAAGTTTCTAGTCATACCAACACATTCCAATTCTGTTGGAACCTGTAAGGTAGTTTCTAGTCTTGCAAGCTCATCGGCTTTGCAATTCCCTGGAATGTCTCTGTGCCCTGGGACCCATATGAGTCGTATGTTAAACTGCTTGGCCATCTCATTTAAAGACGTGCGGCAGTTAAGGGCAGATCTTGTTTTCAGAAACATTGAATCCAGGGACTTGACCGCGGCTTGACTGTCAGTATAGATGTTGACTGCGGTTGTAGACAAGACATTGCAGCTCAACCAGTCAGCCACTTCTTTTATTGCCAGCATCTCTGCCTGGTAAACACTGCAATGATCTGGCAATCTTCGAGCCAGGCTCAATCCAAGCTCTTCCGAATAGACTCCAAAGCCCACCCGTTCGTGCAGCCTCGATCCATCTGTGTAAAATTTAAAACATAAAATGTAATTTATGGTGGCTCCACTACCCGGAATGCCCCCCTGGATGGTATCATAGTGGTAAAGTGGCGCTCAAAGAGGGAGCACTGTCCACATTTTGTGGTATTGTTATCTTCTTCAAGATCGCGCTATGGCCACAATCGCTGCTCCTCCATTGCAGCGTGCTATTAAGTCGAATTGCCGACGCAGCCGCATACTGCCTACCCAATATGTCCAATGGTATCAGGTGAAGGAGGATTTCTAATGCAGCCGTAGGTGTAGTACGAAGAGCACCAGTGATTCACATTGACGCCATTCTCTGTACCTTCGTGATAAAGACACAGTTCGCTTTTGTTTCTAAAGCAGGCCACCAGACAATGATTCCATACAGCAAAATTGGACGCACCACTGCTGTATAGATCCAATGAACGACTTGAGGGCTAAAACCCCATCGTTTTCCAATGGCCCTTTTACAGGAATATAAAGCAATCGTTGCTTTTCTCACCCGTTCCTCAATATTACGCCTGAAATTCAACTTCCTATCTAGAAATACTCCAAGATACTTGGCTCAATCTGAGAAGGTGATTTCAGTGCCGTCCAGAGAAATAGGATCAAAAGCAGGAATCTTATTTTTCCTTGTAAACAAAACAAGCTCTGTTTTAGTTGGATTAACTCCTAGACCACAGTCTCTTGCCCATTTAGACAGATCTTTCAGAGAACCCTGAATGTCCCTCAATGTTGGCAGATGCTTCCCCTTTACCGCTATTGCGACATCGTCAGCATATGCGACAACATGACAACCACGTGCTTCTAGAGATAGCAGCATTGAATTCAGTGCCAGGTTCCAAAGAAGCGGCGAAAGAACACTTCCTTGTGGTGTGCCCCTATTGACAAATCGAGATATGACGGACGCTCCCAATCCAGACGTTATACGTCTATTGGCAAGTAGGTTTTCCACCATTAAAACGATCCCACGCTTTACTCCCAGACCAGACAATGCCAAAATTATCGATTCTGGGATGACATTATTAAAAGCCCCCTCAATATCAAGAAAGGCCACCATAGTGTACTCCTTTACCGAAAGCGATCTCTCGATGGTACCAACGACCTCATGAAGAGCTGTTTCCGTTGATCTACCCTTGCTGTATGCATGTTGCTTTGTCGAAAGCAACCTCGGGTCAATCACTCTACGCAAATATGAGTCAATCCTTCGGAGCTGTGTGGGAACTTTTCCCAGCCTTCGGGATAAAGACGACTCTGGTATCCCTCCATTTTAAAGGAATATACGACCAGTTGATGCATGCTGTGTATAGATTATACAGCAACGGGGCTATATAGTCCGACACTTGCTGCAACTTAGCCGGGATTATACCATCAGGTCCCTGAGATTTATAGGGCCTGAAGCTTTTTATCGCCCAGATTAATGTTGGCATATTTATTATTTCCGAAGCAATTTCAGATGCTTGGGCGTCAGAACGTTCCAAAGCTTGAAACGGCGTCATGGAATTGCCCGGAAAATGCGTGTTTAAAAGGAGATCCAGCGACTCTTCACTGGAGGAAGACCACACCCGATTAGGATCTTTCAGGTATCCCAGGGTGCAAGGAGAAGAAGCCAGAACCTTGCGCAGCCTGGATGCCTCAGAAACGTCTTCTATGTTTCCACAGAAGTTTTTCCAAGAATCACATTTTGTATTTCTGATCATCTTTTTATAACTCTTAAGTTGCAGCCTGTATGCAGACCAGTCCTCTTCTGCTCTTGAAAATTTAGCCTTATTAAAGAGCTTTCTGCAGGAATCTCTGCTCGTCTGCAACTCATTTGACCACCAAGGTGGCTTTTTTCCCCTCTAGGCTTTGCAGAAGGGCAAGACGCATCCAGGCATCTATTACAAACATTTGTTATATGGTCAACCAGACAGTCAATTTCCGCCAAACTATGCGGTTCAGATAAGGGTACTTCATCCAAAAGCAAAGAAAAAGTCTCCCAATATTTCACCCACTTTGTTCTCCTCAGATTTCTAGAGACTGTCTCAACCGGGGCACGCTCCCTGAGTAAAAACTCAATGTAGCGATGATCTGAGAAAGAATGCTCTTTCAAAACTCTCCAGTCATCAATTCTATCAGACAATGTATCTGATACAAGTGTAGAACCTCTTGCCGCGTACTTGTAACGAAAGTTGGTTCACTACCCTTGTTACAAATATACAGGTTAGTGCTTAACAAAAACTCCAAAAGTGATTCGCCTCTACCATTTGTGTCTGTACTTCCCCATATCGAATGATGTGCATTAGCATCACAACACACTACTAACTGGTGTCCACTATATTCAGACTCCCGAATTAGACCGACAACCTTCTCCGGGGGTATTGGCCCCGGATTAGGAAAATACGCAGAGGCGAGCCAAATAGACTTCCCATGAAGCTCTAAGCTAGCCGCTGTAACATCCATATCACTAAAAGTTGATAAAAAGAATATATTTAAGCCATTTTTCGCCAAGATGCAGGCTCTTGGTGAGCCCTCACCTTTGGCAACCATCAACTTAAACCCAGGGGTCTTCAATCCGTGGCAACTATAAGAATTCTTATTAATTTTTCTAGACTGTAATGTGCAAGAAGCATAGATAAGTAATAACTTGACACCAAATAAAGACAAATGTCATCATTTAAATGCGGCCGCTTAAATGTTTCGCACGCGAATGCCTAACTTTGTAGAAATTATTTATAAACTCGCTAGATGTTCTCACGGGTTTTATTTCATAAACTTCTGATTTTCAGTGTCACATTTGAGAGGGGTCATTCCAATAAATAATAATTCCAATAATACCTCGAGTGTCTTATATATTTTATTTAATTGCGCACTAACATATTTGATTTCTGATCAATTTCTACTTCCTTTATGTGCAAGTAGTGTTGCCAATTGGGAAATGCAATCGTGTAAATATGCCCGCTTTAATGCTTCCAAATTTACTTCCTTTTTTTTGTGAAAATTTTGAGTTTTTTACGATTACGCTCAATTTAATACGACGTCCTCGTAAAATTTACCAGCTTTTTTGTAATTTAAGACGCTTTTTAAAGAGGGGTGGAAATATTTGCAATTTTTGTGAAGAGACTTTTATTTGAAAACTGTATTACAGATCAGTGAGTAAAGTATTTTTTTTTTTTTGAAAATGTGAAGTTGATAATTGAATAACTTTTTTTCAAATTCTAAAAATTGTAAATAAAGTAACAATTTCTGAATCAGACTATGCATAGTTTCTGCACTTTAGCTTCATCAGTGATCCTAAATTATTATATTTATATGTTTAACATTTTTGAAAAATTGTTAAATTGTCTCTATATAGAAAATTTTTTATTATATTCGTCTGCTGTGGGATTCGAACCTGAGGTTTTTGAAACACCACGTTAGTGTTTCTTCACAATACAGCAGCATGCTGCTGAGCAGCAAAATTTTTACATGTGTTTTGTTGTTGCGGCAACAACAAAATACATGTAAAAATTTTGCTGCTCAGCAGCATGCTGCTGTATTGTGAAGGGACACTTACACTCGTAACAACTATGACACAAAACTTAACGAGATGCGCCACAATAGCATTGAGTTCAACAAAGACTATATTGTGGTTTTACTAAAAGAGATTTCATTAACACAATGTTAAACACAAGCAATTTTTATAATTTTTTCCAGTTATTCCAATTATTTCTTCGTGTCTTTTTTTAAAGGGTATGCCACTCAGAAGCATGGGTTTTGCATTCATGAGATGACTTTACTGCTAAGTTAAGATTATTGCCGCGGGGCAAATTTTGTTTGTATTTTAGGTTTTTTAGTTTTGGTAATGTCATATAGACAATGCAATTAATATTATTATATTAATTATTTGCAACTTGTTATAATTTTTGAAAATGTGAAGTTGATTATTGAATAACTTTTTTTCAAATTCTAAAAATTGTATTTTGGTTACGAGAAAAAACAAATTATTTTTCAAAAATCTGTATTTTAAGAAAAAAAAAACTCTCTTTATTATAGTAAAATAGAGATTACAAAGTAAAAGTAAAATTACAGATAAAATTTTGTTTTTCGGTCACACGAAAATACAAAGTATTATCTGAAAATCTGTATTTCGGCAGATAACTTTGTCAAATATCGTCGAATTGAGATAACAGTTATTTTACAGAGTATTTAACAGAGTAATTTTTTTGAGTGTACTTCAACCGTGATAGGGGGGTAAGGAAAAATTGGTTTTCACGAAAATTTTATTGAGTCATTTTGACACCAAATATTAACATTTTGCACCCCCTTCAGCTTAAAATAAGAAAAAAAATAAAATCGATACGGCCCATTGATCAATCCATTTTTTAGTGTCAATTCCTCCACAACCAACGGAATTAAGTGAATCATTAAGTGTTTGTGCCTTAGAGGTTGATCAACATTGTTTAATAGACTTCCTTAATCGTGTTATAAATGTAGATGCATCATGTTATTCAAGCAATATCACTTTAAATGAAAAGCTTAAGGGTGGGTTTATAAAGCAAAAACTGACTTGCTTTCACTCAAGGCATTTTTAAAGTTTTAAGATCTGTCGATTTGAATTTATCTTTATCTATTCAAGGTCTCTTCGGGAAAAATTACGGATCAGTGTTGTCAAGTTTTTAGGGGTTTTCCCGCCAGAAAAACCCCTAAATCGAATTTGACTTATCATAACTTTTAACATAATGATCGAATTTTTCCAAAATTAGAATTTTTGGATTCTCCAACATTTTCTTTATAAGAGTAATTCCTCAGATTGTTTTATTTTTTCAAATGAATGTTTCTGTAGCCCAAAATCTATAAAAAGTCGGAAGACAATTTCGTGCATTTTTTTTAATGTCGACTGGTTCCATTTAAAATAGCATAGGCAATCAGCCGATGGTGGTTCAATTTATCCAAAAATTAACATATCCATTCTTCTGACTTTTATTGAATTTCGGTTTTTGTTATTTAGTCGAAATTGTGAATTGTTCGCGTTTTATCGCTGTTCAAAGTTGGTATTTTGCCACAATTTTATGAGAAATACATAATGTTTAAATGATCGTATCTTTGGAACGCATCATCCGATTATCACGAAATAAAGCGCAAAATAATGGTTATGTCCTGTACTTAAAATATAATTTTGAAAAATGATAGGATGCTTAGCAAAAAGGATATTGAAATTAAAAAAATGTCCTTGATTTGCAAATATCTCAAAATGCGTATCTTTAATTTTCCTTTATTTTTTTGCACATATAGCCCAAAATGTACTTAACAACATATGCAAATCCCATATTGGGGTGATAAGCGGTTTAATTGTAAACGCGGTTTCATGAAACGCCTTATTGATTTTTGTTAATTACTCTCGTTTACAAATGAAAAACAATTTCTGCGCACTAACCGCGAATAATTTTTTTATATGTATTTTTGATCGCTAAACTCAAAAATTTCATTAAAACAACATTTCGCGAATACATTTTTGTTAAAAGAATTTTATAGCGTTTTTTGGAGGTATTTTAACTATTTTGCTTATATCTTAAGTTCTGTTTATCTGATCTCGCAATAAAAACCAAACTAAAGATAATCAAATTTCCAACAAATCCTACATTCATCATTTTTTCATCAGTTCATAGCTTTACGCGCAAATAAATTTTTTAGCGTTATTTAGAGGTATTTTGACTATTTTTCTTATATCTTGAGTTCCGTTCATCTGATCTTTTCGTAATAAGAACCAAATTAAAGACAATCAAATTTCCAACAAATCCTTCATTCATTATTTTTATATCAGTTCATAACTTTACGCACAATATGCAAACAAGGAAAAAAATTTACAATGACCATACAAGGGGCTTTTATGCTTCTGTCTTCAGTGTTATTGTTGCTGTCCCTATTCCCGCGTTTTATCCACTTTGACATTTTACAAATGGCTTAGTATCCAATTGTTGTTCTGCTACTTAGTGACGAAGGTATACACACTGGTCACTATTTAGCAAATTACAGCAACAATTTCGGTACTGGGTCAATTGTATCATTGCCAGGAATATTAATTTGAATTTTTCTTCATTATGGCCGGCAGATTTCGTCTAGATTTCTGCAACATACGTGGACTGAGGGCAAATTTCATCTTTGTTTATGCTCACATTTGCTTTCATCGGCCGGATATTTTCGCCTTAAGTGAAACCCAGGTAGGAGGAGATGCTGATCCACAGGATTTCCAAATACCTGGGTATAAATTTCTATCCCTTTTTATTCCTCATCGGGGCCTTGCGTTATATATTCGTGAAAACGTTGTGTTCCAACTTCAGCCTCATCTAGGCTGTAGTGATGCGGAATTTAACTCCCTTTGGGTTAAATTCCAAATCAGGACACACTTTTTGCACTACGGGTTTGTCTATAGGAGCCCGAATTTGGACACGGAGAAGTCTTACGACTATTTGGACTCCGTATCCGATTCCATAACGGGAATCCTTGGGGTCTGTCCGGGTAGTGAAATAGTCGTTGCCGGGGACTTCAACGTGCACAATTCTTCATGGCTGAGCCATTCTAGTCATACGACTCCCGAGGGCTTATATGTTGAACTCTTCGCAGCACAAAATCACCTTGTGCAACTTGTGAAGGAACCAACACACATTCCGTGTGTTGAAGGGCAGTTTCGAAATACTCTCGACCTTTTCCTCACTTCGCATCCTGAAAAATACGAAGTCGAGCTACTTGCGCCTCTTGGCAACGCGGATCATAACCTCATTTCTGCAACCTTTTCACTTTCGGACCTTCGTAGTGCTTCAAAACCAGCAACGAAGCGCTCTATTTTTGTCTATGAAAAGGCTCGTTGGGCTGAGCTTAACGACTTCTTTCACAATTTCAACTGGAAACTCTGTTTTCTGGATGATAATGTTAACGCTGCGGCAGAAATGGTAGTAAACGTGATAATGCTGGGAATGAAATTATTCATTCCATCCAAGCAAATTTCGACTAAACCAAAACATAAGTGCTGGTTTAATCAGACGTGCAGGAATGCAGTCAGATCCAGAGAGGATGCGTTCAGTAATTGGCGTAATGACAAAAACCCAGTTACTGACGCGTTACGTAAACAGGCGAGAAGTGAATGTGCCAGAGTACTCAGGCGTGAAAAGCTTCTTTACGAACAGCGTCTGCGTGCTAAGGTCCTTGCTGCTCCGCGGGGTAGTAAGACCTTTTGGTCATTTGTTAAAAGGGTAAAGAATAATACTAGTTCATCCATTCCAACCCTTATAATGAATGACCAAATATTCACAGACCCGGTTGATAAGGCCAACCTTTTTGCTGACTTGTTTGCAAGAAATTCATTTTTGCCGGAAAGCAATCAACCACCGCCCGAACTCGAAAGGGTACCTGTTACTATGTCCAAGATATTTTTTCGATCGCGTGCAGTCAAAAGGGTCCTTGAAGATCTCAACATAAATAAGTCCCCGGGGCCGGATGGTATTACGGCTGTAGTCCTGAAGAAGTGTGCCTTGTCGTTGTCTCGTCCTTTGGCAACATTATTTAGCTACTCGTACCGGGTTGGAGTTTTTCCCTCTTGCTGGAAGGTGGCCAATGTCCAGCCAATCCCTAAAAAGGGTGAGGCTACGAACCCTGAAAACTACCGCCCAATAGCAATATGCTCTACGCTCTCGAAAGTCATGGAGAGCATGATCAACCACCACTTGGTAAATTATCTGGAGTCAAATTTACTTTTGTGTGATCGACAGTATGGCTTTCGTAGAAGCCGTTCTACGGGAGACCTGTTAGCGTTTCTTTCGGAACGTTGGAGTCGTTCTATTCATCAATTCGGTGAAAGCAAAGTGGTTGCTCTAGATATTTCCAAAGCGTTTGATCGTGTGTGGCACGGTGCACTCGTTTCAAAGCTTGTTGCGTTTGGTGTCGGTAGAGATTTCTCTCGATTTATATCGAGTTTTCTCAGAGACCGATCCATACGTGTTGTTATAGATGGGTTCTCATCAGATGAGTTTCATTTGAATTCAGGTGTACCGCAAGGCTCTGTTCTTTCTCCTACACTTTTTCTTATTTTTCTTAACGACCTCCTGGGTCTAACTTTCAATCCTATATATTCTTTCGCAGATGACAGCAACATTTGTCATTCATTTTCCTTTAATCATAGACCAAACCTTACTGAGGTTGAAGCTATGAGGCAGAACATGAATGACACACTCAATCATGACCTTACGGCAATCTCCGAGTGGGGTCTTGCGAATCGGGTCGATTTTAATGCTCGTAAGACCCAATGTTGTATGCTGACCCACAGACGGCTTGTGGAATCAGCGTCATCTGTATCCATGGGTGGTATAGATATTGAGGAATCAGACACTCTTGATGTTCTAGGCATGAAGATTCAATGTGATGTTCGTTGGAACCAACATGTTTTTCAAGTGTCGAAAGAAGCATTCAAGTGTCTTGGTTTCTTAAAACGGTGCAAGAATTACTTCACTCCGTCTGATCTCCTTACTATTTATACCGCCTATATCCGACCGAAAATGGAATACAACTCCCATATCTGGGCAGGTGCTTCAAGGTCTATCTTGAAACTTCTGGATCGGGTGCAAAGGAGTGCGTTGAAGCTCATCAATGACAGTAGGGTATCCAGCTCTATTGACTCATTGGAGCATCGTCGGAATGTGGGTTGTGCGTCACTGTTCTATCGTTATTATCATGGTAAGTGCTCAGCTGAGATTGGCGAACTCATCCCTGAGACGCGGGTATATGCCCGTAGTACTCGCCTTTCCACCAGATCACATCCGTTCGTTGTCGATTGTCCAGTGTCTCGCACAACGCATTACAGAGAAAATTCGTTTCTCGGTCGAACTAGCCGTATGTGGAATAAACTCCCGGCAGAAGTCTTTCCAGTCGGCTACAATTTAGAAAAATTCAAATTAAATGTCCACAAACACTACTCCCTCTTTCCTTCTCCTCATAACCTATTTTCCTAATACCAGCACAATGCATTGCATTAATAGGGGGCATCCCCTGAGTGTTGGCTCAAAGTAAAAAAAAAAAAAAAAAAAAACTTCGGAGTAAACCTATAGATTTTCATCAAATCAACTGTATTATATTTCTAAATGTTCAGGCTTTGCAGATAAATAAAAAGATGTAATTAATTGCAAAGATTTCTATTTCTTAAACTTTTTTTTAAATGATTTGTTAATCAAAAAACTTATTTTAGTCATATGTTTGCCTATTGAACGGAAAGCTTTGAACTGATAAATGATGAATGTACACAGACAAAAATATGAAGGAAATAAATTTGAGTAATCACTTGTTTAAATTTAAAAACACAAATTGAGTAATTTTTTAATTGACGCAATTAAAAATTTACTCAAAAATTTTAAGAACAATTTAAGTAAATAATTTAATAAAAATTTAATAGTTTTTTTATTTTTTTTTAACTCTCATAGTTTTTTGAATTCTCGTTTAGTTTATAGTTTTTTGTGTATGTATATGAAAGTTTGTAATCGTCTTTATAAAATTTTCCTATGTTTTTGAGACATAAATATGTTTGGTAAAGTTTGAAAAAAACAAGTTTCTTGTTTTGTTTTTGTAAAAAAATTTAAAACTTTTTTAACTTTTAAAAAAAATAAATATTTAAGATTTGAGTAAATGTTTAATTGTGACAATTAAAAATTTACTCAAATTTTTTTTCAAACATTTAATAAATTTTTATTAAAAATTTACTCAATACTATTAAATCGTTTACTGGTGCAAAATTGAGTAATTTTTTACTCAATAGTATTAAAAATTTACTCAAATATTTTTTTTATTTTTTTCTGTGTAGGATTTGTTGGAAATTTTATTGTCTTTAATTTGGTTCTTATTTCGGAAGGATCAGATAAACAGAACTCAAGATATAAGAAAAATAGTCAAAATACCTCCAAATAACGCTAAAAAATTTGTTTGCGCGTAAAGCTATGAACTGATGAAAAAATGATGAATGTAGGATTTGTTGGAAGTTGGAAATTCGATTGTCTTTAGTTTGGTTTTTATTGCGAGAAGATCAGATAAACAGAACTTAAGATATAAGGAAAATAGTAAAAATACCTCCAAAAAACGCTAAAAAATTAATTAAACAAAAATGTATTCGCGATTTGTCGTTTTAATGAAATTTTTGAGTTTAGCGATCCAAAATACATACAAAAAAATTATTCGCGGTTAGTGCGCAGAAATTGTTTTTCATTTGTAAACAAGAATTATTAACAAATATCAATAAGTCGTTTCATGTAACCACGTTTATAAACAAACCGCTTATCACCCCAATTTGGGATTTGCATATGTTGTTAAGTACATTTTGGGCTATATGTGCAAAAAAATATAGGAAAATTAAAGATACGCATTTTGAGATATTTGCAAATTAAGGAAATTTTTTTTAATTCAATATCCTTTTTGCAAAGCATCCTATCCTTTTTCAAAATTCTATTTTAAGTGCAGGACATAACCATTATTTTGCGCTTTATTTCGTGGCAATCGGATAATGCGTTCCAAAGATATGATCATTTAAACATTATGTATTTCTCATAAAATTGTGGCAAAATACCAACTTTGAACAGCGATAAAACGCGAACCATTCACAATTTTTACTAAATAACAAAAACCGAAATTCAACAAAAATCAGAAGAACATATATACCAATTTTTGAGACAATTAAAGTAGGTAATGCCGAAAAAGTGTTTTTTTGTAGTCAAAAATTTTGGAATTCTTCTGTCAATACATGAAACGTTTAATAAGGTAAATCTATTACACGTTTTATTTTGTTTAATGGATAAATCTAATTGAAAAAATGTTAAGGAAGCTAAATTGACCTTAATTTAAACTATCCAAAGTTTATTTCAAAAGTTATGGTAAGTCAAAGTCGATTTAGGGGTTTTTCTGGGGGGAAACCCCTAAAAGCCTGACAACACTGTTACGGATGCTAATGCGCACAGTATTTCCTACAGAATACATTCATATTGGTTTGAAAAATCAATTGGCAAATATGAATGAATTGTTGCCCATAACCTAAAATAAAGATTCAACAAAGGGATTATGGCAAAATTTAAGTCGTTTGTATCCAAAACTGTGATCCCTTTATGATCGGTTATTACGCTGGAGTGCAAACGTGACGCTAATTGTTAATGATCTGATCGACTTAGGTTAAGATCTGGCAGATCGTAAATATTCTGGAGTTTGCGTTGGTAAAAAACAAATTAATGTCAAAATACGGGTGTTTATATGTGTCGCACCGGCAGTCTTTTATTTGTGGCATAATGGGGACTCTAAATAGTTGTACAAAATGTACACAGAAAGAAAAAGGAATTAACAGTGTAACATGTTCCACACAAGCGGAAGGAAAGGGAACCGCAAAAAGCTTCCATTCTAGAGAGCACACTAATTTTCCTCACAAAATGTAAAATGGTATGGAAGTGAAGCTGAAATCTATAGGGATTGGAATGATTTCTCAATTTCCTATTGATTCCATGCATCTGACTGATCTTGGAATCTCAAAAAAGATATTCGATTCTTTAATAAATAAAAAGACTATATCGCAAGTGTCAAAAGCTTCCATTACAAATCTCGGAGGTTTTGTTTTCAAAATGATCATTTCATTTCTTGAGAATGCGCCCTTAAACCCCAATCTCTGGATGAGATTCGTAGATGGAAGGCAACGAAATTCCATCATTTTACAATTTATGTATACCGAAATTGTTTTACTTAACGCCCTTATACCAGATAAGTTGTATGAAAATTTTCTTCTTCACTGCTCATACAGAATTTTATTAACCTGTCCTAGCGATGCTGAATTAAAAAAAAGTTGAAGAGCTTATAAATACATATGTTGAAATCCTACACTCAATATAATAACTGTTAAAATACATAGATACTCTGCTAAGCCAGCCCTAAATTTATAAACCTGTAATAAATTTTGTAATTTTACAAAGAAAACTCTGTAAAATTATTTCGATATGAAAAAGTTGTAAATTTACAGAATTATCAGTAAAATGCTGTTAAATGCAACCCTTAGTTTACGAAAAAACTCTGTAAATTTACAAAGTTTTAGTCAAATGCATTTGATTTTAAAACTCTACAAAATTACGTACTCTTCCAACCTGCAATAACTTTTGGTAAATTTACAAATAAATCTTTGTAAAATTATGCGTTTAAAGTTTGTAAAAACTATCAAAAATGTCCAACTTGTCCAACCTGTAGTACATATTGGTGATTTTACAAATTGAACTGTAAAAAATTTAATTTTTTAGGTCCTATTTTAGAAAAAGCTTATGTTGTTAATAAACAGAATTTTTGTTAAGTTTTTCAGTACACTCAAATTATTATGTAAATTCAATAGAAAATACGTTTAAAACAAATGAAACTTTTGGGTTATTTTTAGAATTGTTCTAATTAGGCTTTCAGGGTCATTAATTTTCTAAACGTAAATAACTTTATTTAAAAAACGGACTACTTACATTTCATTTAAAACTTAAAAACATTTTTCAGCTATTTTTAAATGTTAATTAAATACTCTGTAAAATAACTGTAATCTCAATTCGACAGATATGTGACAAAACTATCTGCCGAAATACAGATTTTAAGAATATACTTTGTATTTTCTTGTGATCGAAAAAGAAAATTTTATCTATAATTTTACTTTGTAATCTCTATTTTACAGATAAATAGAATTTTTCTGTTTAAATACAGATTTTAGAAAATACGTTTGTTTACAGTTTTTAAATTAAAATCTCATCAAAAAACTTCCAAATATTTCAACTCCTCTTTAAAAAGCGTATTAAATTACAATAAAAGCTGGTAAATTTTACAAGGCCGTCGTGTAAAAGGTACTCGTTAAAAACTCGTCATGATATTTAATTTGGAAGCATTAAAGCGGGCATTCCGAAACAATGTGCCTTTAATTAAAAAAAAATGTTTATTGGAATGACCCCGCTCAAATGTGGCACTAAAAATGAGAAAATTATGAAAAAAATCGTGAGAACATTAAGCGAGTTTATACATAATTTCTACAAAGTTAAACATTCCCGTGAAGCTGGCGCATTTAAATGATGGCATTTGCCTTTATTTTGTGTCAAGTTATAATTTATCCATGCTTCTTGCACATTACAGTCGAAGAAAATGAATTAGAATTCTTATATTTGCCACTTAAAATATGGATTTAAAGAAGAAATTAAAATATAACGTTTCGCGTGTGCACCATTAAAGTGGGGAATGCATTTAATCAGGCACATTTAAATTTAATTGTTTTGCTGTTTTTAAAAGTACACAGAGAGACCAGTTTAGTTGTGCCAGCCAAATTTAGAGCCAACTGCATAGTTTAGTAACAACAACAGAAATTTTCGGTTGCAATAACAAAATTTTGTTTTGAAAATTTAACTTCTGTTGGTTCAAATAAATTTCGGTAATCGCAACCGAATATTTCGGTTGTTGAAATTAAACCATGCAGTTGGCTCTAAATTGGTCTGGCACAATTAAACTGTTTTCTCTGTGTACTAATAGGAAACACAATTTTCACATTTAAATAAGCCCTGATCAAATCGTCATTTATTAATTTTTAAAACCCTCTGTGAACATCTACTTGCGTCAGTAAATATGCGAACTTTAATAATTTAAAATAATACGTAATACGCAAAGACTAATTTTGATGGCTTATCAGACTGTTAATGTTTTTGAAGCAGATAAGTTCTGGAGTTCATGAACGCAAAGTTAAACAAAATTAAAAACGCATTTGGAATGACAGCTAAAAGAAGTTTTTTTTATAATAAATGTGTTTATTGTTATTTTTGTTCCTAATTATTTCACGTGTTCAAATTTGAAATCAAATAAACATCCAGTTTTTTTTTGTAAAATTTTTACGCATAAAATGCATTTACCTAAAACTTTGTAAATTTACAGATTTTTTTTTGTAAAATTCTGGTCGCTTTTATCAAAATTTTACAGATAATTCTGTAAATTGTTTGCCAATTGTCAACACAACTTGCACATTAAGGAAAGAGAAATTGATCAGCAATCAAATAGTGAACGTTGTGTAAAAGCCATATCAAGCGCATTAAAAAGATATATAAGAAAGTCAGGGCATTCTTAAACGATTTCCCTTTTATTTTATAAAAGTGTTTATTGGAATGACCCCGCTCAAATCTGGAACTTAAAATGAGAAGTTAGTAAAAAAAAACCGTGAGAACATCTAGCGAGTTTTTTAATAATTTCTACAAAGTTAAACATTTACGAAACATTTAAATGATGGCATTAGCCTTTATTTTGTGCCAATTTATTAGTTATCCATGCTTCTTGTTAAAATTCTGATCGCTTTTATAAACATTTACAATTTTTTATAGAAATCATTTTCGAGTTTCTTCGTCAAATAACAAAAAACTGTGCTGGTTGGAAATCTAATCTTTTACAAAAATAAAAAAAGGAAATTTACAATTTGAAAGCATTAAAACGGGCAAAAAAATTAACACTATGGCATTTCCCAATTGCCAACACAACTTGCACATTAAGGAAGGAGAAATTGATCAGTAATCAAATAGTGACCGTTTTGTAAAAGCCTTAGTAAACGCATTAAAAAAAAATATAGAAGAAAGTCAAGCCATTTTTAAACGATTTTATTTTAATTTTATAAAAGTGTACATTGGAATGACCCAGAGCAAATGTGGCACTGAGAGAAGTTTATGAAAAAAAGAACGTGAGAACATCTAGCGAGTTTATAAATAATTTCAAGAAAGTTAATCATTCGGTTGCGAAACATTTAAGCGGGCGTATTTAAATGATGGCATCTGCCTTTATTTTGTGTCAAGTTAAAACTTATCCATGCTTCTTGCACATTGCAGTCGAAGAAAAGAATAAGAATTCTTATAGAGAATAAGAATTCTTATAGTTGCCACTTAAAAACGGATTTAAACAATAAATTAAAATATAACGCTTCGCGTGCGCTACATTAAAGTGGGGAATGCATTTAATTAGGCAAATTTAAGTTTTAGGTTTTTTTTCTAAAGGACGATTAGAGCCCCTGCTCTAATTTATTTATAAAATCCTTGGTGAACATCTACTGTTTAAATGCGTCCCAAATATGTGACTTTAATAATTTTAAATATACCTAAATACTCAAAGCATAATTTTGATGACATGTTACAGTGTTGCCAGGTACTTTTTTCTTCCCCCCTAAAAAAAATTCAAAAACCCCTAGATTAGGACGATTTTAAAAACAAATCCCTAAACATTTTGACATTTATTTTTATAAGTTTAAGGCTGGATTACTCAATGCTCCGTTATAAAATAACTGTCCGTTAAATTTAACTTTTTCATACAAATTTTGACATAAGGATCCGTTAAATCGGCAGTTAGCAGATAACTTTTCATTGAGTAATCCGCCCTAAATCGGAAAATTCCGAAAAAAATTAAAAAAATATTTTTAAAACTTACTTGTTCTAGAAAAACATTGTACTTTAAAATTTTTTATAATTTTTTTTTACTCCAGAAATATTTAGTGACTTAAAGACAAAAACTTCTCAAGTACAGCAACATTTTCAGTTCCAAACGATCGGTTTTTCTACGTTCCGAAAGCAATCGTTTTTAGGGCAAGTAGGTTTTTTGAAAAATAACTTTACATAGAAAATTATGTTGTTATTACCGAAGAATATATTCAAGAATCTGTTGTACTAGGAATCTGTTTCAACAAATTTTCCTATCAGTAAATTTGTCCAATTAAAAATGTTTTTATCACTAAATTTTTTATCACAGAATTTAACTAAGAAGCATGGATAAGTAATAACTTGACACAATATAAAGGCAAATTCCATCATTTTAATGCGCCTGTTTCGCGCGCGACTGTTTAACTTAGTAGAAATTATTTATGAACTCGCTAGTGTTCTCACGATTTTTTTTTTATAAACTTCTCATTTTCATTGCCACATTTGGGCATTCCAATAGACATTTTTATACATTTAAAGGGAAATCGTTTAAGAAAGCCTTGACTTTTTTTATATTTTTTAATGCGCTTGATATTGCTTTTACACAACGGTCACTATTTGATTCCTGATCAACTTTTTTTCCTTAATGTGCGAGTAGTGTTGACAATTGGGAAATGCCATCATTTGCCCGTTTTAATGCGTCCAAATTATAAATTTAATTTTTTTTTATTTTTGTGAAAATTACGAGTTTTTTAAGAGTACCTACAATTGTACACAACATCCTCGTAAAATTTACCAGCTTTTTAAAGAGGGGTTACGTTTTTTGAAGAGATTTTTATTTGAAAACTGTATTACAGAGCAATAAGTAAAATTACAGATTAAATTTAGTATTTTGAAAACTGTATTTTAACAAAAAACTGTGTTTATTATCTGTAAAATAAAGATTACAGAGTAAAAAGTAAAATTACAGATAAAAGTTTGTTGTTCAGTCACAAGAAAATACAAAGTATTTTCTTAAAATCGGTATTTTGGCAGATAACTTTGTCAAATATCTGTCGAATTGATATTACAGTCATTTTACAGAGTAATTATTTTGAGTGTGGTATTGACTCATAGAACAATGGAATGCAATCGTGTCGCTCAACCCATCGAGTTTCGCAATAAAGCCGAAGCCTCTTTTCTGGTTGCCTTCTTCTTTTAAAACGCTTTAAAGAATTGTTGGCGTTGCCAATTATGAACAAATAGTTCAATTTGAACTTAAAAACTAATAACTAGTTTAATGAGCTTCTTGCTCGTTTAACTTAAAAAACTATCCTAACTTAAAAAACTACAATATGTACACTAGAAAAGGATGAAAAAAGAGGAAAATAAAAAATATTAAATAAATAAAAATTATAAAAATCAGAAAAATTATGCACTATAAACAAATGAAAAAACAACTTTGTTGAACTCGGTTAAGCAAGAATATTTTTTTTTTCTTTTTGTGGAATTACGAAAATATATGCATATCTCATTAATTGTTGCGTAAGTGTTCCGAATTTCGGATAATTTTGATGCTGAATGAAGGAATAAATTAAGAATGTGCGAAGCGTAATACTTTTTTGAATGTGCGAAACGTAATACTTTTTCGATAACTTGTACGCCAACATATCTGTCCGACATGTTGGCAGCACCATCATACCCTTGTCATCCCAGCAAATTTTAATCCAGGCCGAATTTGGCTTAATGCTCCAATAAAGTTTTGAAAATTTCAGTACCCGTTCTTTCTATCATAAAACGTTCTTTATATTTACCTGCTGTTTGGCTTCCTAAGCCGGTTAATTTTCAGATTAATGAAACAAGCAAGTTTTAACTTTAAAATGTTCTCCAGGAACAAATACAACAAAAAAATGCTTTCTTTATTGATGGCTTCAATGCCTTTGTGTGGTATTTTTAATACTAAAAATATCTAGGAAAAATCTAAAACTAGGTTGAATTTTGGTTTACGTAAAAACTAATACACAAAGGAAAAAATGTGTATACTAAAAAACTTAACTTAGCCAATCCAGTTGGTATAAGAGAGAAATATAGAAAAATAACAAAAGAAACAAAAAACTGGCATTTAACCCCTTATTAAACAGGGTTTAACACCTGCATTTTCATCATAAAATCGAAAACATTGCGTAAGCTGTTCATTTCCGCTGATATCCGCCGTTTCGTCTGCTAATATTGAAAAATAGAATCCTGATTTGTGTATTTTTTAAAAAATGTTTTTGTATTTCTTTACCTATAATTTGAATAATTTCATTTTGTATTAAAGGGATATTATACGATGCATTCTTTGGTGCATTTGCATAGCTTTTTCGAAGGAAGTTATCTCCTTTTGCTAAAGCTAAACCTTTGCGTTTGCTCTTGATGATCAATATGCCATTCTAAAAAACAAAAACTTTCGACAGAAAACTCAGATTTAGTTATTATTCTAAATAAAATCCAAGATGACACCCATGTAGTTTCCACACTCAAAATAATGACTCTTAAATACTCTGTAAAATGACTGTAATCTGTAATTTTACTATTTACTTTGTAATGTCTATTTTACAGATAATAAACAGAGTTTTTTTTGTTAAAATACAGATTTTAGAAAAATACTTTGTTTTTTTTTTCGTTACCAAAATACAAAATTTCATCTGTAATTTAACTTTTTGCTCAGTTTTCAAATAAAAATCTCTTCCAAAAACTTCCAAATATTTGAACCCCTTTTAAAAACGTCTTAAATTACAATAAAAGCTGGTAAATTTTACTAGGATGTCGTGTACAATTGGAGGTACTTGTAAAAAACTCGTAATTTTCCCAAAAATAAAAAAAGAGTAGTTTTACAATTTGGAAACATTAAAGCGGGCTAATTTATACGATGGTATTTCCCAAATGTAAACAAAACTTGCATATAAAGGAAGGAGAAATTGATCAGGAATCAAATAGCGACCGTAACCTAAAAGCCACATCAATCGCATAAAAATAATATATAAGAAAGTCTAGGCATTCTTAAACGATTCCCCTTTAATTTTATAAAAGTGTTTATTGGAATGACCCCGCTCAAATGTGGCACTGAAAATAAGTTCATGAAAAAAAACTGAGAACATTATCGAGTTTATAAATAATATCTACAGCGTTAAACATTCGCGTGCGAAACATTAAAGCGGGCGCATTTAAATTATGGCATTCGCCTTTATTTTGTGTCAAGTTATAACTATCCATGCTTCTTGGTAAAATTCTGGTCGCTTTTATCAACATTTTACAGGTAATTCTGTAAATCTACAGTTTTTTTTTTATCGAAATCATTTTACAGAGTTTTGTTTGTAAAATAACAAAAAATCTTGCTGGTTGGAAATCTATGGTATTTTCTGCTGGCTCAACAGAGTATCTCTGTATTTTAACTGAGTAACTACTTTGAGTGTACGAATTTCGGATAATTTTGATGCTGAATGAAGGAATAAATTAAGAATGTATACTTTTTTGAATGTGCGAAGTGTAATACTTTTTCGATAACTTGTACGCCATTATATCTGCCCGACATGTTTGCAGCATCATCATACCCTCGTCATCCCAGAAAATATAAATCAAGACCGAATTCGGCTAATTGCTCCAATAAACTTTTGGAAATTTCAGTACCTGTTGTTTCTCATGAAACATTCTTTAAATTTACCTGCATTTTCATCATAAAATCGAATACATAGCGCAAGTTGCTCTTTTCCGCTGATATCAGTCGTTTCGTCTGCTAATATTGAAAAATAGAATCCTGATTTGTGTATTTTTTTAAAAATGTTTTTTTGTATTTCTTTGCCTATAATTTGAATAATTTCATTTTGTATTAAAGGGCTATTATACGATGCATTCTTTGGTGCATTTGCATAGCTTTTTCGAAAGAAGTTATCTCCTTTTGCTCAGTATCTAAAAGCGCTCTGAAAATTCCATCATTATTTAATGGCTCTTCTAATGAAAATTGCCCTCCTTCATCATGCCCTCTCAAAGCTAAACCTTTGCGTTTGCTCTTGATGATCAGTATGCCATTCTAAAAAACAAAAACTTTCGACAGAAAACTCAGATTTAGTTATTATTCTAAATAAAATCCAAGATGACACCCATGTAGTTTCCACACTGAAAATAATGACTCTGTTAAACACTCTGTAAAATGACTGTAATCTGTAATTTTACTATTTACTTTGTAATCTCTATTTTACAGATAATTAACAGCGTTTTTTGTTTGTTAAAATACAGATTTTAGAAAAATACTTTGTTTTTTTTTTCTCGTAACCAAAATACTAAATTTCATCTGAAATTTTACTTATTGCTCAGTTTTCAAATAAAAATCTCTCCAAAAACTTCCAAATATCTCAACCCCTTTTGAAAACGTCTTATTACAATAAAAGCTGACAAATTTTACGAGGATGTCGTGTAAAATTTGAGGTACTCGTAAAAAACTCGAAATTTTCCCAAAAATAAAAAAGTAATTTTACAATTTGGAAACATTAAAGCGGGCTTATTTATACGATGGTATTTCCCAAATGTCAACACAACTTGCTTATAAAGAAAGAAGAAATTGATCAGGAATCAAATAGCGACCGTAGCTTAATAACCATACCAATCGCATAAAAATAATACATAAGAAAGTCAAGGCATTCTTAAACGATTCTAATTTAATTTTTTAAAAGTGTTTATTGGAATGACCCCGCTCAAATGCGGCACTGAAAATGAGAAGTTTATGAAAAAAAAAATGCCGCAGAGTTTTGTACTCTTGCCCAAAATATTAAATCATGATAATGTTTTACTAAATAAAAAGTTTTGTCCAATTAATATAACATATTTGCAAAAATTATATTTTTTTGAAAAAAAAAATACACTAGAAGGAGAAAAAGCCACATATAACTTTTATGATTTATTTTATATTTAGAAAATATTCCTGTAAACTAAGAACAAATCAAAAAAACTACAAAACAGAAGTCAGAAAAGTGCTGATATATTCAGAAAAAATCGTAAAAGTTAGAAGCAAAAAACAACTGGATAATTAATGAAAATCTGAATATATAACAGTTTTTTATTTTATTTTTTGTTATGAAATATTCTTTTTAATTTTAAGTTATACTTAACAACGGCTTATGATAACTAAAATATGATATAAAGCTTATCGTTTTAAGATTTTCAACTCCGTGTAGCTGAAATTTCAGTATCGTTATTAATATTAAGTCCAAACTCTTCTTTTATTATTGATTTAAAATTTTGTCCACTTTTACAATTAAAGTCAATGTTAAAATATCCAGCAAGAATAATTTGAATTTCATAATATATATGTAGATTTATCAAGGATATCAAATCTACATTTTAATTTAGGACTATATGCCATAAGATTTAATTCAAGAAACTTGTGTATTTCATCTATTGTTGACCCGGTGAAATATAAACTGCTATCAGTAAAGCTATTTTACCATTAATGGCAGTTTTAATAGCACAAATATCTCCCATACTTTCATGGGCAGTAGATCTGTTTGAAAGTTGATTTTCTAGTTCATCATATTTTATAAGATCATACTCAGCTGATTTCAAACCACAATTTTGCTTTTCATATATGTAAACTCCACCACTTCTTACAGTATTTCTTTTAAACTGCGACTTAAGTTGATACCCAGACACATAAATTTGATCGGTACTTTCTACCCATGTTTCACTGAATACCATAAATTTAGCCATTGTTAATACGGAATCTGAAGAAATATCCTTAGAATGAGCATTAAGACTTTGGGAATTTAATGTAACTAATGAGAACCGGCTGTAAACTGTAATTTTTATTTTCTTTTTTGTTTAATCGTTAGCTTATATACTATATATAATATATAGTCAAATTAAGGTGGCGTCCTGCAACTTTTTTAAAATTAGAAACCATCGAGTTTATATAATATAATTTCTACAGCGTTAAACATTCGCTTGCGAAACATTAAAGCGGGCACATTTAAATAATGGCATTCGCCTTTATTTTGTGTGAAGTTATTACTAAAATATGCTTCTTGCACATTACAGTCGAAGAAAATGAAAAAGAATTCTTATAGTTGCCACTTAAAAAGTGAACTTGAACAAGAAATTAAAATATAAATAATAACACACCATTAAAATGGGGAATGCATTTAAGCAGGCACATTTAAATTTTCTCTCTAAGCTTATAAAAGTATTAATAGGAAACACAATTTTCACATTTATATAGCCCCTGCTCAAATCGTCATTTATTAATTTATAAAAATCTCGGTGAACATCAACCGCTTAAATGCGTCACTAAACATGTAAGCTTACATTAATTAAAATATTCGTAATATGCAAAGAATAATTATAATTTTGATAGCTTCGGGAGTTCATGCACGCAAATTAAAACAAAATTAAAAACGCCGTTGGAATGAGAACTTTAACAATATTTTTTATTATAAATTCCCAGCAAAAAAAGTGCCGACTACTTATATTTGGAGTGCTTTAAAACTATAACAAATGTAATGCAATACAACAAAAAAACACAAGAAAAAAAACTCAAAGGCATTCTATTATAATCCACAAAAAGTTGATATTCAGCTCTTAACTCATTACCTTCCGCGACACTCCCATACAAAAGTATGTAGATATTCAGTAGATAAGAAGTACTCCGAGTTTTCGAACAACTTCTAGTTAAAGTTGTTGTTTGTTGAAAGAAATATTTTATTGAACTGAATGAAAATATTTGACAAAACAACAAATACAAAAGTATTTATATAAAAAGGAAAATGTAAATCAAAAGTAAACAAAGTGTTTACAGTAGAAAACACATAATTGTAACATTTCCTTCAACACTCCCCCTAAATGTTACAATTTGTAATATAAAAACAATAAATAATTTAACATTACAAACTAATTTAAACAATTTGACAAAATATTTAACAAGTTTCTATAACATTTAAAATATCAGCAAACTGTTTCCTTTTTTTTCTTATGATATTTAGGGTTTTTAATAAACCCAATCATTAAACTTCTGTACCAATACATTTCTTCAATAGATATCTCATCAAAAGCAGTAACTCTTTTTAAACTAGGTTCTTCTAGTTTCGACAATGATAATATGTAATTAACGAGCCTTTTTGATTTCATAGTTTGTTTGCTGAGTTTCGGCTTATCCTTTTTCATTACACAGAAAGCAGTTTCATTGTCATCAATCATATTCATTAAAAATGATTCGAAGATACATTCAGTTTCTCCACTTTTTCTATCTTCATAACATTTAAGTTGTTTATTACATTCATCATCTGTATCATATCGTTTTATATTCCCCATCACATGTGTTTCTTTAAAATCAGTTTGATTTGTAATATTTTGTTCGTCACTCAATTCAATCTGATTTGATACCACAACATTATTTGTTTCATTTTGAAGCACATCTACAGTTTTTTCTCGGTGCGAATAATTGTCTTCATTTTCAAAAAATAACTTACAAACAGTAGTGTCATCCTTACGATTAGCTTCATTTTTATCTTCAAGTTTTTGATGCATTAAATTGTTACCATATTTCTTTATAACTCTCATTTCCATTTCAAAAATATTCCCTTTACGAAAACCAGAAGCTTCAATTTTTCCATTACGAAGAAACTTACAAACTTCTCTATTAGATTTCATTTCATAACCTTTGTCCATTACCGTTGTTACCGAAAACAAATTAACAGTTATATCCGGAACAAATAAAACATTTTGTAAAAATGTTTCCTTCCATCCTTCATCAGTTTTCATCAAAACATCAATGTTACCTACTCCAATTGCGTGTAAAATTGATCCATTACCTATTTTAATTTTTGAAGGTTCTTGAAATTCTCTAAAGGTCGCAAACCATTCCCGATGTGATGTCATGTGTTCTGATGCCCCTGAATCTACAATCCAGTTTTCATCAGAATTCACAATATAATGACTGTCACTCATAAAGGCATTTGATTGTGAGGTTGTTGATAAACCGTTCTCATTATGCTTCCATAGTGGACAATCTCTTTTCCAGTGCCCCTTTTGATTGCATTTAAAACATATACCAGGTTTCTTGATTTCTTTTTTATGATTATGCCACTTTGCTGCAAATGCTTTTGACTCTACTTCATCCCGATTTAATCGAGATTGCTCCAGCACAAGACGATTTGATAGATTCTTCAGATTTCTTTTGTCTTCAGCATAAGATTCCCATGCTGTAACAAAATGATTATATGCTGGTGGTAACGTCATTAGAATTTTCGTGATCACCATTTTTTCTGAAAGGGGTTCACCTAAATTGTTTAACCTTTCAGCAAGCTCTTCTATTTTGGCAATATGCATCTCTATAGTATCTTCACTACACTTCTTTATTTCATAAAATTGTTGTTGTAACAAATGAACACTTACTTCCGACTGCATTTCGTGAATTGTTAGTAATTTACCCCACATTTCATAAGCTTCCTTGCAGCACATTAAATATTTGATAATGGTGTTATCAACAGATGATATTATCATTCTCTGCGCCTTTATGTCTTGCTTTTCCCAATTTTGTATACTTTGGAGAAATGCAGCACTGACAGCATCTCCACTCCCATTCTGACTATTTTTCTTATATCTTGAGTTCCGTTCATCTGATCTTTTCGTAATAAGAACCAAATTAAAGACAATCAAATTTCCAACAAATCCTTCATTCATTATTTTTATATCAGTTCATAACTTTACGCACAATATGCAAACAAGGAAAAAAATTTACAATGACCATACAAGGGGCTTTTATGCTTCTGTCTTCAGTGTTATTGTTGCTGTCCCTATTCCCGCGTTTTATCCACTTTGACATTTTACAAATGGCTTAGTATCCAATTGTTGTTCTGCTACTTAGTGACGAAGGTATACACACTGGTCACTATTTAGCAAATTACAGCAACAATTTCGGTACTGGGTCAATTGTATCATTGCCAGGAATATTAATTTGAATTTTTCTTCATTATGGCCGGCAGATTTCGTCTAGATTTCTGCAACATACGTGGACTGAGGGCAAATTTCATCTTTGTTTATGCTCACATTTGCTTTCATCGGCCGGATATTTTCGCCTTAAGTGAAACCCAGGTAGGAGGAGATGCTGATCCACAGGATTTCCAAATACCTGGGTATAAATTTCTATCCCTTTTTATTCCTCATCGGGGCCTTGCGTTATATATTCGTGAAAACGTTGTGTTCCAACTTCAGCCTCATCTAGGCTGTAGTGATGCGGAATTTAACTCCCTTTGGGTTAAATTCCAAATCAGGACACACTTTTTGCACTACGGGTTTGTCTATAGGAGCCCGAATTTGGACACGGAGAAGTCTTACGACTATTTGGACTCCGTATCCGATTCCATAACGGGAATCCTTGGGGTCTGTCCGGGTAGTGAAATAGTCGTTGCCGGGGACTTCAACGTGCACAATTCTTCATGGCTGAGCCATTCTAGTCATACGACTCCCGAGGGCTTATATGTTGAACTCTTCGCAGCACAAAATCACCTTGTGCAACTTGTGAAGGAACCAACACACATTCCGTGTGTTGAAGGGCAGTTTCGAAATACTCTCGACCTTTTCCTCACTTCGCATCCTGAAAAATACGAAGTCGAGCTACTTGCGCCTCTTGGCAACGCGGATCATAACCTCATTTCTGCAACCTTTTCACTTTCGGACCTTCGTAGTGCTTCAAAACCAGCAACGAAGCGCTCTATTTTTGTCTATGAAAAGGCTCGTTGGGCTGAGCTTAACGACTTCTTTCACAATTTCAACTGGAAACTCTGTTTTCTGGATGATAATGTTAACGCTGCGGCAGAAATGGTAGTAAACGTGATAATGCTGGGAATGAAATTATTCATTCCATCCAAGCAAATTTCGACTAAACCAAAACATAAGTGCTGGTTTAATCAGACGTGCAGGAATGCAGTCAGATCCAGAGAGGATGCGTTCAGTAATTGGCGTAATGACAAAAACCCAGTTACTGACGCGTTACGTAAACAGGCGAGAAGTGAATGTGCCAGAGTACTCAGGCGTGAAAAGCTTCTTTACGAACAGCGTCTGCGTGCTAAGGTCCTTGCTGCTCCGCGGGGTAGTAAGACCTTTTGGTCATTTGTTAAAAGGGTAAAGAATAATACTAGTTCATCCATTCCAACCCTTATAATGAATGACCAAATATTCACAGACCCGGTTGATAAGGCCAACCTTTTTGCTGACTTGTTTGCAAGAAATTCATTTTTGCCGGAAAGCAATCAACCACCGCCCGAACTCGAAAGGGTACCTGTTACTATGTCCAAGATATTTTTTCGATCGCGTGCAGTCAAAAGGGTCCTTGAAGATCTCAACATAAATAAGTCCCCGGGGCCGGATGGTATTACGGCTGTAGTCCTGAAGAAGTGTGCCTTGTCGTTGTCTCGTCCTTTGGCAACATTATTTAGCTACTCGTACCGGGTTGGAGTTTTTCCCTCTTGCTGGAAGGTGGCCAATGTCCAGCCAATCCCTAAAAAGGGTGAGGCTACGAACCCTGAAAACTACCGCCCAATAGCAATATGCTCTACGCTCTCGAAAGTCATGGAGAGCATGATCAACCACCACTTGGTAAATTATCTGGAGTCAAATTTACTTTTGTGTGATCGACAGTATGGCTTTCGTAGAAGCCGTTCTACGGGAGACCTGTTAGCGTTTCTTTCGGAACGTTGGAGTCGTTCTATTCATCAATTCGGTGAAAGCAAAGTGGTTGCTCTAGATATTTCCAAAGCGTTTGATCGTGTGTGGCACGGTGCACTCGTTTCAAAGCTTGTTGCGTTTGGTGTCGGTAGAGATTTCTCTCGATTTATATCGAGTTTTCTCAGAGACCGATCCATACGTGTTGTTATAGATGGGTTCTCATCAGATGAGTTTCATTTGAATTCAGGTGTACCGCAAGGCTCTGTTCTTTCTCCTACACTTTTTCTTATTTTTCTTAACGACCTCCTGGGTCTAACTTTCAATCCTATATATTCTTTCGCAGATGACAGCAACATTTGTCATTCATTTTCCTTTAATCATAGACCAAACCTTACTGAGGTTGAAGCTATGAGGCAGAACATGAATGACACACTCAATCATGACCTTACGGCAATCTCCGAGTGGGGTCTTGCGAATCGGGTCGATTTTAATGCTCGTAAGACCCAATGTTGTATGCTGACCCACAGACGGCTTGTGGAATCAGCGTCATCTGTATCCATGGGTGGTATAGATATTGAGGAATCAGACACTCTTGATGTTCTAGGCATGAAGATTCAATGTGATGTTCGTTGGAACCAACATGTTTTTCAAGTGTCGAAAGAAGCATTCAAGTGTCTTGGTTTCTTAAAACGGTGCAAGAATTACTTCACTCCGTCTGATCTCCTTACTATTTATACCGCCTATATCCGACCGAAAATGGAATACAACTCCCATATCTGGGCAGGTGCTTCAAGGTCTATCTTGAAACTTCTGGATCGGGTGCAAAGGAGTGCGTTGAAGCTCATCAATGACAGTAGGGTATCCAGCTCTATTGACTCATTGGAGCATCGTCGGAATGTGGGTTGTGCGTCACTGTTCTATCGTTATTATCATGGTAAGTGCTCAGCTGAGATTGGCGAACTCATCCCTGAGACGCGGGTATATGCCCGTAGTACTCGCCTTTCCACCAGATCACATCCGTTCGTTGTCGATTGTCCAGTGTCTCGCACAACGCATTACAGAGAAAATTCGTTTCTCGGTCGAACTAGCCGTATGTGGAATAAACTCCCGGCAGAAGTCTTTCCAGTCGGCTACAATTTAGAAAAATTCAAATTAAATGTCCACAAACACTACTCCCTCTTTCCTTCTCCTCATAACCTATTTTCCTAATACCAGCACAATGCATTGCATTAATAGGGGGCATCCCCTGAGTGTTGGCTCAAAGTAAAAAAAAAAAAAAAAAAAAACTTCGGAGTAAACCTATAGATTTTCATCAAATCAACTGTATTATATTTCTAAATGTTCAGGCTTTGCAGATAAATAAAAAGATGTAATTAATTGCAAAGATTTCTATTTCTTAAACTTTTTTTTAAATGATTTGTTAATCAAAAAACTTATTTTAGTCATATGTTTGCCTATTGAACGGAAAGCTTTGAACTGATAAATGATGAATGTACACAGACAAAAATATGAAGGAAATAAATTTGAGTAATCACTTGTTTAAATTTAAAAACACAAATTGAGTAATTTTTTAATTGACGCAATTAAAAATTTACTCAAAAATTTTAAGAACAATTTAAGTAAATAATTTAATAAAAATTTAATAGTTTTTTTATTTTTTTTTAACTCTCATAGTTTTTTGAATTCTCGTTTAGTTTATAGTTTTTTGTGTATGTATATGAAAGTTTGTAATCGTCTTTATAAAATTTTCCTATGTTTTTGAGACATAAATATGTTTGGTAAAGTTTGAAAAAAACAAGTTTCTTGTTTTGTTTTTGTAAAAAAATTTAAAACTTTTTTAACTTTTAAAAAAAATAAATATTTAAGATTTGAGTAAATGTTTAATTGTGACAATTAAAAATTTACTCAAATTTTTTTTCAAACATTTAATAAATTTTTATTAAAAATTTACTCAATACTATTAAATCGTTTACTGGTGCAAAATTGAGTAATTTTTTACTCAATAGTATTAAAAATTTACTCAAATATTTTTTTTATTTTTTTCTGTGTAGGATTTGTTGGAAATTTTATTGTCTTTAATTTGGTTCTTATTTCGGAAGGATCAGATAAACAGAACTCAAGATATAAGAAAAATAGTCAAAATACCTCCAAATAACGCTAAAAAATTTGTTTGCGCGTAAAGCTATGAACTGATGAAAAAATGATGAATGTAGGATTTGTTGGAAGTTGGAAATTCGATTGTCTTTAGTTTGGTTTTTATTGCGAGAAGATCAGATAAACAGAACTTAAGATATAAGGAAAATAGTAAAAATACCTCCAAAAAACGCTAAAAAATTAATTAAACAAAAATGTATTCGCGATTTGTCGTTTTAATGAAATTTTTGAGTTTAGCGATCCAAAATACATACAAAAAAATTATTCGCGGTTAGTGCGCAGAAATTGTTTTTCATTTGTAAACAAGAATTATTAACAAATATCAATAAGTCGTTTCATGTAACCACGTTTATAAACAAACCGCTTATCACCCCAATTTGGGATTTGCATATGTTGTTAAGTACATTTTGGGCTATATGTGCAAAAAAATATAGGAAAATTAAAGATACGCATTTTGAGATATTTGCAAATTAAGGAAATTTTTTTTAATTCAATATCCTTTTTGCAAAGCATCCTATCCTTTTTCAAAATTCTATTTTAAGTGCAGGACATAACCATTATTTTGCGCTTTATTTCGTGGCAATCGGATAATGCGTTCCAAAGATATGATCATTTAAACATTATGTATTTCTCATAAAATTGTGGCAAAATACCAACTTTGAACAGCGATAAAACGCGAACCATTCACAATTTTTACTAAATAACAAAAACCGAAATTCAACAAAAATCAGAAGAACATATATACCAATTTTTGAGACAATTAAAGTAGGTAATGCCGAAAAAGTGTTTTTTTGTAGTCAAAAATTTTGGAATTCTTCTGTCAATACATGAAACGTTTAATAAGGTAAATCTATTACACGTTTTATTTTGTTTAATGGATAAATCTAATTGAAAAAATGTTAAGGAAGCTAAATTGACCTTAATTTAAACTATCCAAAGTTTATTTCAAAAGTTATGGTAAGTCAAAGTCGATTTAGGGGTTTTTCTGGGGGGAAACCCCTAAAAGCCTGACAACACTGTTACGGATGCTAATGCGCACAGTATTTCCTACAGAATACATTCATATTGGTTTGAAAAATCAATTGGCAAATATGAATGAATTGTTGCCCATAACCTAAAATAAAGATTCAACAAAGGGATTATGGCAAAATTTAAGTCGTTTGTATCCAAAACTGTGATCCCTTTATGATCGGTTATTACGCTGGAGTGCAAACGTGACGCTAATTGTTAATGATCTGATCGACTTAGGTTAAGATCTGGCAGATCGTAAATATTCTGGAGTTTGCGTTGGTAAAAAACAAATTAATGTCAAAATACGGGTGTTTATATGTGTCGCACCGGCAGTCTTTTATTTGTGGCATAATGGGGACTCTAAATAGTTGTACAAAATGTACACAGAAAGAAAAAGGAATTAACAGTGTAACATGTTCCACACAAGCGGAAGGAAAGGGAACCGCAAAAAGCTTCCATTCTAGAGAGCACACTAATTTTCCTCACAAAATGTAAAATGGTATGGAAGTGAAGCTGAAATCTATAGGGATTGGAATGATTTCTCAATTTCCTATTGATTCCATGCATCTGACTGATCTTGGAATCTCAAAAAAGATATTCGATTCTTTAATAAATAAAAAGACTATATCGCAAGTGTCAAAAGCTTCCATTACAAATCTCGGAGGTTTTGTTTTCAAAATGATCATTTCATTTCTTGAGAATGCGCCCTTAAACCCCAATCTCTGGATGAGATTCGTAGATGGAAGGCAACGAAATTCCATCATTTTACAATTTATGTATACCGAAATTGTTTTACTTAACGCCCTTATACCAGATAAGTTGTATGAAAATTTTCTTCTTCACTGCTCATACAGAATTTTATTAACCTGTCCTAGCGATGCTGAATTAAAAAAAAGTTGAAGAGCTTATAAATACATATGTTGAAATCCTACACTCAATATAATAACTGTTAAAATACATAGATACTCTGCTAAGCCAGCCCTAAATTTATAAACCTGTAATAAATTTTGTAATTTTACAAAGAAAACTCTGTAAAATTATTTCGATATGAAAAAGTTGTAAATTTACAGAATTATCAGTAAAATGCTGTTAAATGCAACCCTTAGTTTACGAAAAAACTCTGTAAATTTACAAAGTTTTAGTCAAATGCATTTGATTTTAAAACTCTACAAAATTACGTACTCTTCCAACCTGCAATAACTTTTGGTAAATTTACAAATAAATCTTTGTAAAATTATGCGTTTAAAGTTTGTAAAAACTATCAAAAATGTCCAACTTGTCCAACCTGTAGTACATATTGGTGATTTTACAAATTGAACTGTAAAAAATTTAATTTTTTAGGTCCTATTTTAGAAAAAGCTTATGTTGTTAATAAACAGAATTTTTGTTAAGTTTTTCAGTACACTCAAATTATTATGTAAATTCAATAGAAAATACGTTTAAAACAAATGAAACTTTTGGGTTATTTTTAGAATTGTTCTAATTAGGCTTTCAGGGTCATTAATTTTCTAAACGTAAATAACTTTATTTAAAAAACGGACTACTTACATTTCATTTAAAACTTAAAAACATTTTTCAGCTATTTTTAAATGTTAATTAAATACTCTGTAAAATAACTGTAATCTCAATTCGACAGATATGTGACAAAACTATCTGCCGAAATACAGATTTTAAGAATATACTTTGTATTTTCTTGTGATCGAAAAAGAAAATTTTATCTATAATTTTACTTTGTAATCTCTATTTTACAGATAAATAGAATTTTTCTGTTTAAATACAGATTTTAGAAAATACGTTTGTTTACAGTTTTTAAATTAAAATCTCATCAAAAAACTTCCAAATATTTCAACTCCTCTTTAAAAAGCGTATTAAATTACAATAAAAGCTGGTAAATTTTACAAGGCCGTCGTGTAAAAGGTACTCGTTAAAAACTCGTCATGATATTTAATTTGGAAGCATTAAAGCGGGCATTCCGAAACAATGTGCCTTTAATTAAAAAAAAATGTTTATTGGAATGACCCCGCTCAAATGTGGCACTAAAAATGAGAAAATTATGAAAAAAATCGTGAGAACATTAAGCGAGTTTATACATAATTTCTACAAAGTTAAACATTCCCGTGAAGCTGGCGCATTTAAATGATGGCATTTGCCTTTATTTTGTGTCAAGTTATAATTTATCCATGCTTCTTGCACATTACAGTCGAAGAAAATGAATTAGAATTCTTATATTTGCCACTTAAAATATGGATTTAAAGAAGAAATTAAAATATAACGTTTCGCGTGTGCACCATTAAAGTGGGGAATGCATTTAATCAGGCACATTTAAATTTAATTGTTTTGCTGTTTTTAAAAGTACACAGAGAGACCAGTTTAGTTGTGCCAGCCAAATTTAGAGCCAACTGCATAGTTTAGTAACAACAACAGAAATTTTCGGTTGCAATAACAAAATTTTGTTTTGAAAATTTAACTTCTGTTGGTTCAAATAAATTTCGGTAATCGCAACCGAATATTTCGGTTGTTGAAATTAAACCATGCAGTTGGCTCTAAATTGGTCTGGCACAATTAAACTGTTTTCTCTGTGTACTAATAGGAAACACAATTTTCACATTTAAATAAGCCCTGATCAAATCGTCATTTATTAATTTTTAAAACCCTCTGTGAACATCTACTTGCGTCAGTAAATATGCGAACTTTAATAATTTAAAATAATACGTAATACGCAAAGACTAATTTTGATGGCTTATCAGACTGTTAATGTTTTTGAAGCAGATAAGTTCTGGAGTTCATGAACGCAAAGTTAAACAAAATTAAAAACGCATTTGGAATGACAGCTAAAAGAAGTTTTTTTTATAATAAATGTGTTTATTGTTATTTTTGTTCCTAATTATTTCACGTGTTCAAATTTGAAATCAAATAAACATCCAGTTTTTTTTTGTAAAATTTTTACGCATAAAATGCATTTACCTAAAACTTTGTAAATTTACAGATTTTTTTTTGTAAAATTCTGGTCGCTTTTATCAAAATTTTACAGATAATTCTGTAAATTGTTTGCCAATTGTCAACACAACTTGCACATTAAGGAAAGAGAAATTGATCAGCAATCAAATAGTGAACGTTGTGTAAAAGCCATATCAAGCGCATTAAAAAGATATATAAGAAAGTCAGGGCATTCTTAAACGATTTCCCTTTTATTTTATAAAAGTGTTTATTGGAATGACCCCGCTCAAATCTGGAACTTAAAATGAGAAGTTAGTAAAAAAAAACCGTGAGAACATCTAGCGAGTTTTTTAATAATTTCTACAAAGTTAAACATTTACGAAACATTTAAATGATGGCATTAGCCTTTATTTTGTGCCAATTTATTAGTTATCCATGCTTCTTGTTAAAATTCTGATCGCTTTTATAAACATTTACAATTTTTTATAGAAATCATTTTCGAGTTTCTTCGTCAAATAACAAAAAACTGTGCTGGTTGGAAATCTAATCTTTTACAAAAATAAAAAAAGGAAATTTACAATTTGAAAGCATTAAAACGGGCAAAAAAATTAACACTATGGCATTTCCCAATTGCCAACACAACTTGCACATTAAGGAAGGAGAAATTGATCAGTAATCAAATAGTGACCGTTTTGTAAAAGCCTTAGTAAACGCATTAAAAAAAAATATAGAAGAAAGTCAAGCCATTTTTAAACGATTTTATTTTAATTTTATAAAAGTGTACATTGGAATGACCCAGAGCAAATGTGGCACTGAGAGAAGTTTATGAAAAAAAGAACGTGAGAACATCTAGCGAGTTTATAAATAATTTCAAGAAAGTTAATCATTCGGTTGCGAAACATTTAAGCGGGCGTATTTAAATGATGGCATCTGCCTTTATTTTGTGTCAAGTTAAAACTTATCCATGCTTCTTGCACATTGCAGTCGAAGAAAAGAATAAGAATTCTTATAGAGAATAAGAATTCTTATAGTTGCCACTTAAAAACGGATTTAAACAATAAATTAAAATATAACGCTTCGCGTGCGCTACATTAAAGTGGGGAATGCATTTAATTAGGCAAATTTAAGTTTTAGGTTTTTTTTCTAAAGGACGATTAGAGCCCCTGCTCTAATTTATTTATAAAATCCTTGGTGAACATCTACTGTTTAAATGCGTCCCAAATATGTGACTTTAATAATTTTAAATATACCTAAATACTCAAAGCATAATTTTGATGACATGTTACAGTGTTGCCAGGTACTTTTTTCTTCCCCCCTAAAAAAAATTCAAAAACCCCTAGATTAGGACGATTTTAAAAACAAATCCCTAAACATTTTGACATTTATTTTTATAAGTTTAAGGCTGGATTACTCAATGCTCCGTTATAAAATAACTGTCCGTTAAATTTAACTTTTTCATACAAATTTTGACATAAGGATCCGTTAAATCGGCAGTTAGCAGATAACTTTTCATTGAGTAATCCGCCCTAAATCGGAAAATTCCGAAAAAAATTAAAAAAATATTTTTAAAACTTACTTGTTCTAGAAAAACATTGTACTTTAAAATTTTTTATAATTTTTTTTTACTCCAGAAATATTTAGTGACTTAAAGACAAAAACTTCTCAAGTACAGCAACATTTTCAGTTCCAAACGATCGGTTTTTCTACGTTCCGAAAGCAATCGTTTTTAGGGCAAGTAGGTTTTTTGAAAAATAACTTTACATAGAAAATTATGTTGTTATTACCGAAGAATATATTCAAGAATCTGTTGTACTAGGAATCTGTTTCAACAAATTTTCCTATCAGTAAATTTGTCCAATTAAAAATGTTTTTATCACTAAATTTTTTATCACAGAATTTAACTAAGAAGCATGGATAAGTAATAACTTGACACAATATAAAGGCAAATTCCATCATTTTAATGCGCCTGTTTCGCGCGCGACTGTTTAACTTAGTAGAAATTATTTATGAACTCGCTAGTGTTCTCACGATTTTTTTTTTATAAACTTCTCATTTTCATTGCCACATTTGGGCATTCCAATAGACATTTTTATACATTTAAAGGGAAATCGTTTAAGAAAGCCTTGACTTTTTTTATATTTTTTAATGCGCTTGATATTGCTTTTACACAACGGTCACTATTTGATTCCTGATCAACTTTTTTTCCTTAATGTGCGAGTAGTGTTGACAATTGGGAAATGCCATCATTTGCCCGTTTTAATGCGTCCAAATTATAAATTTAATTTTTTTTTATTTTTGTGAAAATTACGAGTTTTTTAAGAGTACCTACAATTGTACACAACATCCTCGTAAAATTTACCAGCTTTTTAAAGAGGGGTTACGTTTTTTGAAGAGATTTTTATTTGAAAACTGTATTACAGAGCAATAAGTAAAATTACAGATTAAATTTAGTATTTTGAAAACTGTATTTTAACAAAAAACTGTGTTTATTATCTGTAAAATAAAGATTACAGAGTAAAAAGTAAAATTACAGATAAAAGTTTGTTGTTCAGTCACAAGAAAATACAAAGTATTTTCTTAAAATCGGTATTTTGGCAGATAACTTTGTCAAATATCTGTCGAATTGATATTACAGTCATTTTACAGAGTAATTATTTTGAGTGTGGTATTGACTCATAGAACAATGGAATGCAATCGTGTCGCTCAACCCATCGAGTTTCGCAATAAAGCCGAAGCCTCTTTTCTGGTTGCCTTCTTCTTTTAAAACGCTTTAAAGAATTGTTGGCGTTGCCAATTATGAACAAATAGTTCAATTTGAACTTAAAAACTAATAACTAGTTTAATGAGCTTCTTGCTCGTTTAACTTAAAAAACTATCCTAACTTAAAAAACTACAATATGTACACTAGAAAAGGATGAAAAAAGAGGAAAATAAAAAATATTAAATAAATAAAAATTATAAAAATCAGAAAAATTATGCACTATAAACAAATGAAAAAACAACTTTGTTGAACTCGGTTAAGCAAGAATATTTTTTTTTTCTTTTTGTGGAATTACGAAAATATATGCATATCTCATTAATTGTTGCGTAAGTGTTCCGAATTTCGGATAATTTTGATGCTGAATGAAGGAATAAATTAAGAATGTGCGAAGCGTAATACTTTTTTGAATGTGCGAAACGTAATACTTTTTCGATAACTTGTACGCCAACATATCTGTCCGACATGTTGGCAGCACCATCATACCCTTGTCATCCCAGCAAATTTTAATCCAGGCCGAATTTGGCTTAATGCTCCAATAAAGTTTTGAAAATTTCAGTACCCGTTCTTTCTATCATAAAACGTTCTTTATATTTACCTGCTGTTTGGCTTCCTAAGCCGGTTAATTTTCAGATTAATGAAACAAGCAAGTTTTAACTTTAAAATGTTCTCCAGGAACAAATACAACAAAAAAATGCTTTCTTTATTGATGGCTTCAATGCCTTTGTGTGGTATTTTTAATACTAAAAATATCTAGGAAAAATCTAAAACTAGGTTGAATTTTGGTTTACGTAAAAACTAATACACAAAGGAAAAAATGTGTATACTAAAAAACTTAACTTAGCCAATCCAGTTGGTATAAGAGAGAAATATAGAAAAATAACAAAAGAAACAAAAAACTGGCATTTAACCCCTTATTAAACAGGGTTTAACACCTGCATTTTCATCATAAAATCGAAAACATTGCGTAAGCTGTTCATTTCCGCTGATATCCGCCGTTTCGTCTGCTAATATTGAAAAATAGAATCCTGATTTGTGTATTTTTTAAAAAATGTTTTTGTATTTCTTTACCTATAATTTGAATAATTTCATTTTGTATTAAAGGGATATTATACGATGCATTCTTTGGTGCATTTGCATAGCTTTTTCGAAGGAAGTTATCTCCTTTTGCTAAAGCTAAACCTTTGCGTTTGCTCTTGATGATCAATATGCCATTCTAAAAAACAAAAACTTTCGACAGAAAACTCAGATTTAGTTATTATTCTAAATAAAATCCAAGATGACACCCATGTAGTTTCCACACTCAAAATAATGACTCTTAAATACTCTGTAAAATGACTGTAATCTGTAATTTTACTATTTACTTTGTAATGTCTATTTTACAGATAATAAACAGAGTTTTTTTTGTTAAAATACAGATTTTAGAAAAATACTTTGTTTTTTTTTTCGTTACCAAAATACAAAATTTCATCTGTAATTTAACTTTTTGCTCAGTTTTCAAATAAAAATCTCTTCCAAAAACTTCCAAATATTTGAACCCCTTTTAAAAACGTCTTAAATTACAATAAAAGCTGGTAAATTTTACTAGGATGTCGTGTACAATTGGAGGTACTTGTAAAAAACTCGTAATTTTCCCAAAAATAAAAAAAGAGTAGTTTTACAATTTGGAAACATTAAAGCGGGCTAATTTATACGATGGTATTTCCCAAATGTAAACAAAACTTGCATATAAAGGAAGGAGAAATTGATCAGGAATCAAATAGCGACCGTAACCTAAAAGCCACATCAATCGCATAAAAATAATATATAAGAAAGTCTAGGCATTCTTAAACGATTCCCCTTTAATTTTATAAAAGTGTTTATTGGAATGACCCCGCTCAAATGTGGCACTGAAAATAAGTTCATGAAAAAAAACTGAGAACATTATCGAGTTTATAAATAATATCTACAGCGTTAAACATTCGCGTGCGAAACATTAAAGCGGGCGCATTTAAATTATGGCATTCGCCTTTATTTTGTGTCAAGTTATAACTATCCATGCTTCTTGGTAAAATTCTGGTCGCTTTTATCAACATTTTACAGGTAATTCTGTAAATCTACAGTTTTTTTTTTATCGAAATCATTTTACAGAGTTTTGTTTGTAAAATAACAAAAAATCTTGCTGGTTGGAAATCTATGGTATTTTCTGCTGGCTCAACAGAGTATCTCTGTATTTTAACTGAGTAACTACTTTGAGTGTACGAATTTCGGATAATTTTGATGCTGAATGAAGGAATAAATTAAGAATGTATACTTTTTTGAATGTGCGAAGTGTAATACTTTTTCGATAACTTGTACGCCATTATATCTGCCCGACATGTTTGCAGCATCATCATACCCTCGTCATCCCAGAAAATATAAATCAAGACCGAATTCGGCTAATTGCTCCAATAAACTTTTGGAAATTTCAGTACCTGTTGTTTCTCATGAAACATTCTTTAAATTTACCTGCATTTTCATCATAAAATCGAATACATAGCGCAAGTTGCTCTTTTCCGCTGATATCAGTCGTTTCGTCTGCTAATATTGAAAAATAGAATCCTGATTTGTGTATTTTTTTAAAAATGTTTTTTTGTATTTCTTTGCCTATAATTTGAATAATTTCATTTTGTATTAAAGGGCTATTATACGATGCATTCTTTGGTGCATTTGCATAGCTTTTTCGAAAGAAGTTATCTCCTTTTGCTCAGTATCTAAAAGCGCTCTGAAAATTCCATCATTATTTAATGGCTCTTCTAATGAAAATTGCCCTCCTTCATCATGCCCTCTCAAAGCTAAACCTTTGCGTTTGCTCTTGATGATCAGTATGCCATTCTAAAAAACAAAAACTTTCGACAGAAAACTCAGATTTAGTTATTATTCTAAATAAAATCCAAGATGACACCCATGTAGTTTCCACACTGAAAATAATGACTCTGTTAAACACTCTGTAAAATGACTGTAATCTGTAATTTTACTATTTACTTTGTAATCTCTATTTTACAGATAATTAACAGCGTTTTTTGTTTGTTAAAATACAGATTTTAGAAAAATACTTTGTTTTTTTTTTCTCGTAACCAAAATACTAAATTTCATCTGAAATTTTACTTATTGCTCAGTTTTCAAATAAAAATCTCTCCAAAAACTTCCAAATATCTCAACCCCTTTTGAAAACGTCTTATTACAATAAAAGCTGACAAATTTTACGAGGATGTCGTGTAAAATTTGAGGTACTCGTAAAAAACTCGAAATTTTCCCAAAAATAAAAAAGTAATTTTACAATTTGGAAACATTAAAGCGGGCTTATTTATACGATGGTATTTCCCAAATGTCAACACAACTTGCTTATAAAGAAAGAAGAAATTGATCAGGAATCAAATAGCGACCGTAGCTTAATAACCATACCAATCGCATAAAAATAATACATAAGAAAGTCAAGGCATTCTTAAACGATTCTAATTTAATTTTTTAAAAGTGTTTATTGGAATGACCCCGCTCAAATGCGGCACTGAAAATGAGAAGTTTATGAAAAAAAAAATGCCGCAGAGTTTTGTACTCTTGCCCAAAATATTAAATCATGATAATGTTTTACTAAATAAAAAGTTTTGTCCAATTAATATAACATATTTGCAAAAATTATATTTTTTTGAAAAAAAAAATACACTAGAAGGAGAAAAAGCCACATATAACTTTTATGATTTATTTTATATTTAGAAAATATTCCTGTAAACTAAGAACAAATCAAAAAAACTACAAAACAGAAGTCAGAAAAGTGCTGATATATTCAGAAAAAATCGTAAAAGTTAGAAGCAAAAAACAACTGGATAATTAATGAAAATCTGAATATATAACAGTTTTTTATTTTATTTTTTGTTATGAAATATTCTTTTTAATTTTAAGTTATACTTAACAACGGCTTATGATAACTAAAATATGATATAAAGCTTATCGTTTTAAGATTTTCAACTCCGTGTAGCTGAAATTTCAGTATCGTTATTAATATTAAGTCCAAACTCTTCTTTTATTATTGATTTAAAATTTTGTCCACTTTTACAATTAAAGTCAATGTTAAAATATCCAGCAAGAATAATTTGAATTTCATAATATATATGTAGATTTATCAAGGATATCAAATCTACATTTTAATTTAGGACTATATGCCATAAGATTTAATTCAAGAAACTTGTGTATTTCATCTATTGTTGACCCGGTGAAATATAAACTGCTATCAGTAAAGCTATTTTACCATTAATGGCAGTTTTAATAGCACAAATATCTCCCATACTTTCATGGGCAGTAGATCTGTTTGAAAGTTGATTTTCTAGTTCATCATATTTTATAAGATCATACTCAGCTGATTTCAAACCACAATTTTGCTTTTCATATATGTAAACTCCACCACTTCTTACAGTATTTCTTTTAAACTGCGACTTAAGTTGATACCCAGACACATAAATTTGATCGGTACTTTCTACCCATGTTTCACTGAATACCATAAATTTAGCCATTGTTAATACGGAATCTGAAGAAATATCCTTAGAATGAGCATTAAGACTTTGGGAATTTAATGTAACTAATGAGAACCGGCTGTAAACTGTAATTTTTATTTTCTTTTTTGTTTAATCGTTAGCTTATATACTATATATAATATATAGTCAAATTAAGGTGGCGTCCTGCAACTTTTTTAAAATTAGAAACCATCGAGTTTATATAATATAATTTCTACAGCGTTAAACATTCGCTTGCGAAACATTAAAGCGGGCACATTTAAATAATGGCATTCGCCTTTATTTTGTGTGAAGTTATTACTAAAATATGCTTCTTGCACATTACAGTCGAAGAAAATGAAAAAGAATTCTTATAGTTGCCACTTAAAAAGTGAACTTGAACAAGAAATTAAAATATAAATAATAACACACCATTAAAATGGGGAATGCATTTAAGCAGGCACATTTAAATTTTCTCTCTAAGCTTATAAAAGTATTAATAGGAAACACAATTTTCACATTTATATAGCCCCTGCTCAAATCGTCATTTATTAATTTATAAAAATCTCGGTGAACATCAACCGCTTAAATGCGTCACTAAACATGTAAGCTTACATTAATTAAAATATTCGTAATATGCAAAGAATAATTATAATTTTGATAGCTTCGGGAGTTCATGCACGCAAATTAAAACAAAATTAAAAACGCCGTTGGAATGAGAACTTTAACAATATTTTTTATTATAAATTCCCAGCAAAAAAAGTGCCGACTACTTATATTTGGAGTGCTTTAAAACTATAACAAATGTAATGCAATACAACAAAAAAACACAAGAAAAAAAACTCAAAGGCATTCTATTATAATCCACAAAAAGTTGATATTCAGCTCTTAACTCATTACCTTCCGCGACACTCCCATACAAAAGTATGTAGATATTCAGTAGATAAGAAGTACTCCGAGTTTTCGAACAACTTCTAGTTAAAGTTGTTGTTTGTTGAAAGAAATATTTTATTGAACTGAATGAAAATATTTGACAAAACAACAAATACAAAAGTATTTATATAAAAAGGAAAATGTAAATCAAAAGTAAACAAAGTGTTTACAGTAGAAAACACATAATTGTAACATTTCCTTCAACACTCCCCCTAAATGTTACAATTTGTAATATAAAAACAATAAATAATTTAACATTACAAACTAATTTAAACAATTTGACAAAATATTTAACAAGTTTCTATAACATTTAAAATATCAGCAAACTGTTTCCTTTTTTTTCTTATGATATTTAGGGTTTTTAATAAACCCAATCATTAAACTTCTGTACCAATACATTTCTTCAATAGATATCTCATCAAAAGCAGTAACTCTTTTTAAACTAGGTTCTTCTAGTTTCGACAATGATAATATGTAATTAACGAGCCTTTTTGATTTCATAGTTTGTTTGCTGAGTTTCGGCTTATCCTTTTTCATTACACAGAAAGCAGTTTCATTGTCATCAATCATATTCATTAAAAATGATTCGAAGATACATTCAGTTTCTCCACTTTTTCTATCTTCATAACATTTAAGTTGTTTATTACATTCATCATCTGTATCATATCGTTTTATATTCCCCATCACATGTGTTTCTTTAAAATCAGTTTGATTTGTAATATTTTGTTCGTCACTCAATTCAATCTGATTTGATACCACAACATTATTTGTTTCATTTTGAAGCACATCTACAGTTTTTTCTCGGTGCGAATAATTGTCTTCATTTTCAAAAAATAACTTACAAACAGTAGTGTCATCCTTACGATTAGCTTCATTTTTATCTTCAAGTTTTTGATGCATTAAATTGTTACCATATTTCTTTATAACTCTCATTTCCATTTCAAAAATATTCCCTTTACGAAAACCAGAAGCTTCAATTTTTCCATTACGAAGAAACTTACAAACTTCTCTATTAGATTTCATTTCATAACCTTTGTCCATTACCGTTGTTACCGAAAACAAATTAACAGTTATATCCGGAACAAATAAAACATTTTGTAAAAATGTTTCCTTCCATCCTTCATCAGTTTTCATCAAAACATCAATGTTACCTACTCCAATTGCGTGTAAAATTGATCCATTACCTATTTTAATTTTTGAAGGTTCTTGAAATTCTCTAAAGGTCGCAAACCATTCCCGATGTGATGTCATGTGTTCTGATGCCCCTGAATCTACAATCCAGTTTTCATCAGAATTCACAATATAATGACTGTCACTCATAAAGGCATTTGATTGTGAGGTTGTTGATAAACCGTTCTCATTATGCTTCCATAGTGGACAATCTCTTTTCCAGTGCCCCTTTTGATTGCATTTAAAACATATACCAGGTTTCTTGATTTCTTTTTTATGATTATGCCACTTTGCTGCAAATGCTTTTGACTCTACTTCATCCCGATTTAATCGAGATTGCTCCAGCACAAGACGATTTGATAGATTCTTCAGATTTCTTTTGTCTTCAGCATAAGATTCCCATGCTGTAACAAAATGATTATATGCTGGTGGTAACGTCATTAGAATTTTCGTGATCACCATTTTTTCTGAAAGGGGTTCACCTAAATTGTTTAACCTTTCAGCAAGCTCTTCTATTTTGGCAATATGCATCTCTATAGTATCTTCACTACACTTCTTTATTTCATAAAATTGTTGTTGTAACAAATGAACACTTACTTCCGACTGCATTTCGTGAATTGTTAGTAATTTACCCCACATTTCATAAGCTTCCTTGCAGCACATTAAATATTTGATAATGGTGTTATCAACAGATGATATTATCATTCTCTGCGCCTTTATGTCTTGCTTTTCCCAATTTTGTATACTTTGGAGAAATGCAGCACTGACAGCATCTCCACTCCCATTCTGCGCTACCGGTTTTTTATAGCTACCATCAACAATTTTATACAGATCCATTGATTTTAAAATTATACACATCTGGAACTTCCATGAACTCCAATTTTCAGTTCCGTGCAACTTTTCAATTTTGAATTCTTCCATACCTTTATATTTCTTTTCAAAATTCTTTATTTGTGTTTTCTTTGATTAATTGTCTTGAATTTCTTTAAAGATTCTTGATTTTTTTTATCCTTTCTAGGCGTCTTGAAGTTGATGTTTAATTCTTCTTCCTTAGCGTCTTGATTTTTCCTCACTAAGCGTCTTGATTTCTTCTTCCTTAGCGTCTTGATTTTTCCTCTTTAACCTTCTTGACTTTTCCTCACTAAGCGTCTTGAATTTTCCTCTCTAAGCGTCTTGATTTTTCCCTTCTAAGCTTCTAGATTTTTCCTCGCTAAGCGTCTTGAGTTTTCCTTTTTCTTTCCTTACCAGGTTTCCTGCTAAATTTCCTTTATCTAGGCGTCTTGAAATCTTGATTAATCCTTTTGATATTTGGTTTCTTGAAAAAACCCCTTTTAATATCTTGATAATCCTTTATTTCCCCTGATAAATCCCTTTAATATTCCTCAGCAAGAGTGTCCTGGGCCCATAACCAGTTAAAGTTGTTGTTTGTTGAAAGAAATATTTTATTGAACTGAATGAAAATATTTGACAAAACAACAAATACAAAAGTATTTATATAAAAAGGAAAATGTAAATCAAAAGTAAACAAAGTGTTTACAGTAGAAAACACATAATTGTAACATTTCCTTCAACACTTCTTCCCGGAGTAGTTCTTATTTACTGAATGTCTACATACTTTTGTATGGAGGTGTGTCGGTAGGTAATGAGTTAAGAGCTGAATATCTATAAATTCTGGAGTAGAAAAGAATGTTTGTGTGTTTTTGTTTTTTTGTTGTATTTCATTATATATGTTAAGGTTTTAAATAGAGTTTGCAAATAATCGAGATATCTCATAATCGCGATTACGATTAAAAAAATTGCCGTTAATCTCGATTACGATTAAGCGAATTTTTTTAATAATTTGAGTTTCAATATCTTATATATATATTTTGAAACTTACATTTAATAACGTATTTTTTAGAACAAAAACTATTATTTTTAAGAAATAAAATTAAAAGCTTTCGAACTTTCCCAATTAAAAATAATTTGAGATTTTGGCATCACAGCCTCTTTTTATATCCTCCACTTAGTGATAGAGGGTATATATACATAAGTTTGTCATTCCGTTTGTAACTCATCGAAATATGGGTCTGGGACCCCATAAAGTATATATATTCATGATGCCATATCGATTTTAAGACATTCTAGCGATGTCCGTCTGTGGAAAATGCTGTCACGGACAAAATATTGCACACAGATGACTGAAACTTAGCATATTTATTGGAAGTTATTGGTTTAGCGGTTCAAAAGTTATGACCGAAAATGTAAACACACCTCAAAAATTTTAGTACATTCAACATAACCTAAAAATACAAAGTGCTTTAATTCGGCTTCTGGTTGACATATCGCTCATTTACTTGTATAGTGTCGTAACTCAAAAAATGAGATTTTTGAGTTAATAATGCAGCATTTTTCGTATCATGCTTTATATTGTGTCAAAAATTCGTATTTATATCTTTAAAACTCATCATTTGAGAAGAAAATATGTAATTATTACATTTTCTATGTTGTGATGCAGTTTATTTCACTATGCTGAGGTATGACTCGGTCTGTCCAGAGTCGTCAAAGGTCTGCCTCCTTTGAAATAATTGTTATCGTACACAGCTTCAATATGTCTACCGTCGGTTTAATCTAGGGTTAGTAAGTAGTCGGGTTCGTGAAATCTGTCGGTGTATTAACAAGGGCGAATGACTCACGAGGAGAAACAATATCAGGTGAGTCGGGTCTAACACGAGTCTAAGCACGTTAGTATTAAGCTAAGTAACTCACGAGAGAAACAATATCAGGTGAGTCGAATTAAATCGGGTTAAGTCGGATCGGGTAATAACTACGAATGGTAACTCACGAGAAGAAACAATAGCAGGTGAGTCGGATTCTAAATACGATTAGTATAAGTCTAAGTAACTCACGAGAGAAACAATATCAGGTGAGTCGGATTAAATCGGGTAAGTCGGATCGGGTTCTAACTACGAATGGTAACTCACGAGAAGAAACAATAGCAGGTGAGTCGGATTCTAAATACGATTTGTATAAGTCTAAGTAACTCACGAGAGAAACAATATCAGGTGAGTCGGATTAAATCGGGTAAGTCGGATCGGGTTCTAACTACGAATGGTAACTCACGAGAAGAAACAATAGCAGGTGAGTCGGATTCTAAATACGATTAGTATAAGTCTAAGTATTTCACGAGAGAAACAATATCAGGTGAGTCGGATTAAATCGGGTTAAGTCGGATCGGGTTCTAACTATGAATGGTAACTCACGAGAAGAAACAATAGCAGGTGAGTCGGGTTCTAAATACGATTAGTATAATCTAAGTAACTCACGAGGAAACAATATCAGGTAAGTCGTTTCTAAATACGATTAACTCACGAGAGAAACAATATCAGGTGAGTCGGATTAAATCGGGTAAGTCGGATCGGGTTCTAACTACGAATGGTAGCTCACGAGAAGAAACAATAGCAGGTGAGTCGGATTCTAAATACGATTAGTATAAGTCTAAGTATCTCACGAGAGAAACAATATCAGGTGAGTCGGATTAAATCGGGTTCAGTCGGATCGGGTTCTAACTACGAATGGTAACTCACGAGAAGAAACAATAGCAGGTGAGTCGGGTTCTAAATACGGTTAGTATAAGTCTAAGTAACTCACGAGGAAACAATATCAGGTGAGTCGTTTAATTACGATACGTAAAATATTTGTAACTCACGAGGAAAACAATGACAGGTGAGTCGGGTGTTAAATACGTAAAATATCAGACTAACTACAACAAAACTATTCGTTACTACTTATACATCTACGGCACGTGTCGCTACGGTGAACTGGAATCGGGTCGGATTCTCGAGGTACACTTCGGCTTTTAGGCCGGAGTGTACCTAAGACATCAACGTCGAAACTGGTTCCCCTTTTGTGTGACCAAACCTTGACATTATATGTGTATGATTTTACAAACTCAATGTGAATTACATCCGTAAAACACTACATACCAACTATTTCTTATAAAAATAGAATTGTTGGGTATGTATTTGAGTTCTGATGTTGGTTGGTGGAAAAAGACATTTATGATTATTAGAAATTATTATAATATAATAGATCATTAAGTAGGTTATTTGTAATGGTACATTACAATGTACCGGCCATTTTCAATGGACAACCAGTTTCAATTGTAAACTTTAAACGCGTTTTCTGCAAAATGAGACATTTTGAGATATGACACTATACAAGTAAATGAGCGATATGTGAACATAATTGAACACCAAATGGTATTTAAACAAGTACGAACATATTTTTTGGCAAAAAAAAAAAAAGAAAAAAATCGCGGATTTTTTTTTACCAAAATTTTTTTCGCGGAAATTTTTTTTAAATTTTTTTTTTTTTTTTTCAAAAGTAATTTCCTTTTAAATAAAGTTTTTTGCAATAATCTTTTTGAAATTGTGGAGGGTATTACTACATTCGGCAAAGCCGAATTTAACTTTTTACTTGTTTAAGTTATGTTTTAAGTTTTTTGTTAATTTTTTTTTTTTAAAACTTATAATTAAAATTCTTTGTTGAATAAAAAAATTTACAAGGCATCATTAGTCAAACAGCGGTCAAAGTATGAAAAAATTAAGTTTTTTGACAAAATTTCATGTCCAAATTTTTTGACCAAAGCCTTTTGAGTATATTTTAAAAACAAAACTCTTTAAAATTTACTTACAATCAGGTCAAAATTTAAAATTTATTTTAAATTTGAATGACTTGAAAGAAAAATTGTAAACAATTTAAATGAATAATGGGCCAACCCATCAAAATTTTCAGTTCTACTTAACATTCCAGAATCAATGATTTTTGTTTGAAATTGTCCCGAACATAATCGTTTTTAAGACTAATTTCTTTTTTTGGCAAATAATTTTAATAGAAACTTCAAAATGGGTTTAAAAAAAATTTGAAACTGATTTAAATTCGTTATAAATATAATATATTTCATAGAAAATTTTTAATCGTAATCGAATGATTTTTTTGTCGATTACGATTACGATTAATTGGTGCGATTAATCGCGATTACGATTACGATTTTAATCGTTTTGCAAACTCTAGTTTTAAAGCACTCCACTGAGAAGTGATAGTGACTTTTTTTGCAGGGTATGTATGTTGTTATTTTTGTTCCTAATTTTTTAATGTGTTCAAGTTTGAAATCAAATTTAACAAAAACTTTGTAAATTTTTAGGGTTTTTTTTTGACAAGAGTTTATTTGTAAAATTTTGCACTCATGAAATGTATTTAACTAAAACTTTATAAATTAACAGAGTTTTTTTTGGTAAAATTCTTGTCGCTTTTATCAACATTTTTCAGATAATTCTGTAAATTTACAGTTTTTCTATCGAAATCATTTTACAGAGTTTTCTTCGTAAAATAACAAAAAATTTTGCTGATTAGAAATCTATGGTATTTTCTGCTGGCTCAGCGGAGTATCTTTCTAATTAAACAGAGTAATTTTAGTGTACTAATAATAAATATTATAATAGGGGTTTTTTAACGGGGATGTTTAAAGTCAAAAACTTAATGTCAGTCCTTAAAAAAAATTCATGCAAAATTTTTTATACCAATGTCATTTACCTTTGAATCAAATTGATTTAAGCAAAGCAACAAAAATATAATCATGAAGAGATCTATAAAGTGCCATACATACATGACCATATGGTGTCAAACCAAAAATGTCGAAATAAGAGTAAATTATTTTAGCACGTAATTTTTTTTATGGAACACAAAACTTGTGCATCTAAACCTCGGTTAACAGCTTCCTGGTTGCGGACATTTAGAAGTTCAACCCTAAATCTTGCTAGTTTTTTAGGCCCTTATTCATAAAAATTTTCTAAGCAGCAAAATATTTTATTTTAATGATGAAGAAAAACACCGTTTATCTTGGGTTGGATGTAAAATATTTAAACATTAAGCGTTAACTTGACACAGGTACATTCTTAGATTGAGTCTGGTAATGAAAAAAAAAAAAAAAAAAATCAGCAAAAACATTCTGAAAATGTGAAAATTTTGTAATTTTCTCTTTAAGATATGTATGTGTTTCCCACTTTATTCATTTGTTAGTTTTTTTGTATTTAAGGTGTCATTCTTACTTTTTACTATGATGATGATGATGACGATGATGTATAAAGAGCCCAAAGAGCTCATAAGCGCCTGCTACTGGATGATGCTGTCAATTACATGTGAATTTGTTTCCTTGTATGCGAATGACAACATTAGCTTTGAGTTGAACCTTTAATAACAGCCACCTTTTAACCATGCGAAAAGAAATGAACAAAAAAAAACTCTTTGGCAATTGTTGGTGTTGGGGGTTATAGCCTGTTTGTTTGTATGGCTGAAGATATAGACAAACATTCACCTGATAAATACTTGCATATGTATAGGAAATACACTCATAGTAAAATGCCAGTCAAAGGATGTTATAATTAAATAAAATTCAGTTTAAAGTAGGAACATAAAAAATGAAGTCCTAAAAACAGTTCAGTAGTGACTTTCATTCGAACAAGTCGTTTTTTCTTTCTTTCTAATGCAGTCAAATACCTACTGTGGTAGTTGCTGTAAAACTGTCGGAAGTGCTTTTGTAAAATGCCAAATATGTAGTAGTCAATTTCATAAACTATGTTCCGGTGTAGATGATGAAAATGTGTATGAGCTGTTAAAATACAATAAAAATTATGCATATAATTGCAATAATTGTGCTAATAGTTTTAAAGATTTAAATTATGTAGTATCAATGCTGTCTAATGAAATAAGAGAATTAAAAACTCTGTTCAATGCATATATAGCCAACAACAAAGCTGTTGAGAGTGTTTCGTCAAAAAATAAAAAAACACTAGCTAAAACAATCAAAAAATCGAATACTGACTTACAAGCAAGATGTCGTTCAACTTTACGTAATTCCTTTTCGTCTATTTCTTCTGTCAATGTTTCTGATGTTCATCGAAATAATTCTAATGTTGTTCCTGCAAATCGTAATGCAGTTGTTGTTGCTGCTGAACTAAGTGATGTTTGCAAAAAGAGCCTTAATGAAGATCGTAATAATGCTGATCGTAATACAACAGATGATCGCAATGGTAATGTTTTGAGCTCTACTTGTTTCCGTACAAGAAGAGAGAGTATTTGTGAAAATACAAGTGTTGCTGCAGTAAATACAGTAGCTGAGAGTCATATCCCAGTTAACAATTCTAGTTGGGTTAACGTCAACAGAAAAAATCGTAAACGGAACATTGTTGGAGATAATAAAAACAATGATTTGGAAGTTGTTGCAAATATGAAATGGATACATCTGTCTTCGTTCAAGCCTAGTGTCACCGCTGAAAACATTATGGACTACATAGTGAAATATTCAAAAATCGATAAAAATCATTTAAAATGCTACAAATTAGTAAAACTGAACACTGATGTTAGTACTCTTCGCAGAATTTCATTCAAGCTTGGTATCACCGCTGGACTGTATAAGGAGATCTTCAAGCCTTCTTTGTGGCCGGCTGATATGAACGTGCGCCCTTTTTAATTTTTTAAATAAATTTATATATTGAAATTTTAATGTACTTTCTTTTTATCTTATTGTTCGTCTGTAAGGAATTTTGTACCATTGACTAATAAGCAAATAATAATAAATAATAATAATAAAAAGCTAAATTAGTTCCAAATTCCCCAATACAAATCGATCCGCACAAAACATGAGTTTGGTCCGCTAAAAAATTGTTTGATATTTTTTTTTTTATTTTAAACAAAATAATCAAATTTGACTATGATCGGGGTGTGCGGACTAGGACCCCGTAAAGTACATATGAAGAATTCCATGTCAAATTTACACTTTCGTACTCGACCCCTTTGATTTCGCTCATTTTCGGATATATTTTAGTGCAATAGTTCTCAAGCGGTGGGTCACGACCCCCTAGAGCGTCACGGAAGCATTTCTAGGGGGTCGCGAATAGTTTAGTAAACATCATGCTAAAATTATTAAAATTTAAATTTCAAAAATATAAAAGCAAAGCATAAAGGTGGAAGTACATATGAACAAACTTGCTTTGCGCCCGGTTGTCAAAAAGTTAAAACTGTATAAATGAATGAAGCAAGTTACAATACAAAAGTTCAAAACGCATACAACTCAAAAATTTTTAAAAATATTCACCACTCTTTGCGTCTTGAACATTTTTTTGACAATTTTCTTTTGTATTGTTTTCGTTTTAAAATAAACAATATTTTTTTTAATAAATTTATACAAAAACTTAAAAAATATTCAAAATATAACTTCCCTAAATAAAAATAAACCAATTTTAGTGCAAAAACTTGAGGATTTAGCAAGATATTTATGAAAAGCTGCCGCATTCAACGCGCTTTCTATGTAACTTAAAGTTTTCAACGCATAGAAAGCAGACATAGATGAGAACGTATCGGACGCAACGCACTCCTATGTACTTCCACCTTAATTTTTTGGTGATTGCTGAGTTATCAAAATAAAACAAGTATGAAAATTATAGTCGGTCAAGACTAGGGTTACCATCCGTCCTCTTTTCCCCGGACACCGTCCTCTTTTTTAGGGCGTCCGGAGCTGTCCAACTTCTTTTTTAGACAGTGTCCGGGGTTGTCCTACTTTTTTACTTTTCCCCATAAATTTTTTTTATTGCTTCTTAACGTTTGAATTATTGACATCGCTGTATTTTCGCTTACCAGCAGTAATTTTAACTTTTTAAGAGCAGAACGCACACAAAAATAAAAAAAAAAACATTTAAAAATTCGTATATTTCGAGTAAAAAGCACTTTATGTAGTGCGAAAATAACACGTTCTGTGTGTCTTAAAGTTTGCTCTCCGAAAAAAGATTTGTGTATAAAAAATTTCCATTTCAAAATTTTCTAAATGATTTAAAGCAAATTCCTTCTGAATTCCCAAAAATTGTGTATCAAAAATTCCCAACTGTATTTCAAAAGTTTCCATTTGTATTTAAAAATTTTCTTTTTCATTATTTTCTTTACTAATTAAAACCATGATATTCTCATAGCATAATTTTCAAGAAAATTATTTTTTTGTTTTAAATTTATTTATGTTAGTCATTTTTGCAAGACTTAATCGACAAGTGTTTCGGAATTTGTCAAATTCCATTGTCAAGATTATTTAGCAAAAAATAGAAACGATTTACTACAAAGTAGCAAACGAGTTTAATGACAAATCGTTTGTGCACAAACTAAAATATTAATACATATTCGCCTCTATTCACAACGAGAATTAGAAAGACGAAGAAATTGTACCATACTAATAAGGCAACGATTGTCAATAACCAACAAATATATTTAAAACAATTTTACATATGATAGTCCATTGGACTACAATGCGAATATGTATTAATATTTTAGTTTGTGCACAAACGATTTGTCATGAGACCCGTTTGCTACTTTGTAGTAAATCGTTTCTATTTTTTGCTAAATAATCTTGACAATGGAATTTGACAAATTCCGAAACACGTGTCGATTAAGTCTTGCAAAAATGAGCAACATAAATAAATTTAAAACAAAAAAATAATTATCTTGAAAATTATGCTATGAGAATATCATGGTTTTAATTATTAAAGAAAATAATGACCTCGAGCCAGAATAAACATCCTCAAAATATAATATTTTAAAGGTCGAATAAAACAATTTTTATTTTTTAATAAAAATTAATCAGAATTTGATTTTCAATTATATTTCAAAATTTTCTAAATGCTTTTCAGAAAATTCGAAATAAGTACATATATGGGGGTTTTCGTGTCAACTGACACAACTTTTGAAACCGATGTCTTCCGATCGGGATGAAATTTGCACCAAGGTTAGTCCTATTGGATAGTAGTTCAGACACAATTTTTCAACGAGATCGGTCAAGAACTCTCTGAGTTAGAGGGGGTCGAAATTTGACATTTTGGCCAAAGAGGTGTTGATTCTCATCCATGTAACTTCTTACCTATTGTTTTTAGCAAAATGTGTCCCAAAGAGTTTAGATAGATATTTCTTCAGTCTTTCGAAAAAAAAATATAAAAAAAATAAAAAAAAATTTTTTGATTTTTTTTCTTAAAAATCCAAAACTTTTTTGACTTTTTCCTCAAATTGGGCCCTTTTTTTTTTTTTTTTTTTTGATTCAAAAAAAAGCTTAGGTGATTTCCTTTAAGAGCTGTGGGGTCGCTTAGTGGGATGCGAGTGGGATATCTATGAAAAAATTTTTTTTTTAACTTTGGAACACAAAAAACGGTTCTTCAATTTGCACTATTAGGCGTGGGATAGCTAACCAGTTTTCGATTTCGATCCGCGATACCCTCTAATTTTTTTAGGTTCGAAAAAGAAAGCACGAGCCAAAAAATGGGGGCGGTGGGGAGGGGCCATATGGCCCCTCATTGGGGTCAAAGTTGGGCGTAAAGAGGTAAAAATCCTCAAAAAGCCCCAAAACTCCCCTAGAAACGCCCCTGGTGGGGTGCAATGTGAGACCGACCTCCAATAATTTTCTGCCCCCAACATTTTTCTTGAACATACCTTACCCCTATTTCCACTTCCTAAGGGGGCTCCCATACAAAATGAAATTTTTATAAAATTTGCTCCTACCGCTCTAACTGTCCATAGGGTGCCCCTAGAGATGTAACATGTATGACCGACCCCCAATATTTTTTCAACTCCAACATTTTCTTAGAATACACCTACCCCTTATTTTCAACTCTTAAGGGGGTCCCCATACATTTTTTTTTATTTTTTTATTAGTTTTTAAAAATACATGTTTTTATAATGTATGGGAGCCCCTTAGAGAGTGGAGATAGGGTGTTATGATGTTCGGATAAAATGTTGGTAACTAAAAAATAATGGGGGTTGGTCGTAATTTTTGCCTCTCTAGGAGGCACGATAGGGGCGGTAGGAGCTGGTTTAATAAAACAAATTTATAAAAAATAAAAGAAATGTATGGAGACCACCTTAAGGGTTAAAGATACATTGTAGGTATGTTTGCAAAAAATGTTGGAATTAATAAAATAATGGAGGTCGGTCATACATTTGGCCCCACTAGGGGCACTTTAGGGTAAGTTAGAATGGTAGGATCAAATTTTTTAAAAATGTTTTGTATGGGAGCCCCCTTAGGAAGTGGAAATAGGGGTAAGGTATGTTCAAGAAAAATGTTGGGGGCAGAAAATTATTGGAGGTCGGTCTCATATTGCACCCCTCCAGGGGCGTTTCTAGGGGAGTTTTGGGGCTTTTTGAGGATTTTTACCTCTTTACGCCTAACTTTGACCCCAATGAGGGGCCATATGGCCCCTCCCCACCGCCCCCATTTTTTGGCTCGTGCTTTCTTTTTCGAACCTAAAAAAATTAGAGGGTATCGCGGATCGAAATCGAAAACTGGTTAGCTATCCCACGCCTAATAGTGCAAATTGAAGAACCGTTTTTTGTGTTCCAAAGTTAAAAAAAAAAATTTTTCATAGATATCCCACTCGCATCCCACTAAGCGACCCCACAGCTCTTAAAGGAAATCACCTAAGCTTTCTTTTGAATCAAAAAAAAAAAAAAAAAAAAGGGCCCAATTTGAGGAAAAAGTCAAAAAAGTTTTGGATTTTTAAGAAAAAAAATCAAAAATTTTTTTTTTATTTTTTTATATTTTTTTTTCGAAAGACTGAAGAAATATCTATCTAAACTCTTTGGGACACATTTTGCTAAAAACAATAGGTAAGAAGTTACATGGATGAGAATCAACGCCTCTTTGGCCAAAATGTCAAATTTCGACCCCCTCTAACTCAGAGAGTTCTTGACCGATCTCGTTGAAAAATTGTGTCTGAACTACTATCCAATAGGACTAACCTTGGTGCAAATTTCATCCCGATCGGAAGACATCGGTTTCAAAAGTTGTGTCAGTTGACACGAAAACCCCCATATATCAAAAATTTCCATTTGTATTTCAAAATATTTCAAATGCTTTTCAGAAAATGTTGATACACAAACGAAATTTTTTAAAAAAATCATTTACATACATACATACATAATTTTTAAATCAAAATGGAAATTTTTGAAATACAATTAAAGTGTCTGAAATTTTTTAAAAACAAATGGAATTTTCTGAAAATCATTTAGAAAATTGTTAAATACAAATAGAAAACTCTTATATACGTTGAAAACTTTTGACTTATATTTAGAATTTTTTTAAATATTACTGGAAATTTTTGAATTATAAATAGATATTTCCAAAATATAATTGAATGGATATTTCCAAAATATTGAAATATAATTGGAAATATATTTTTTTTTGTTGGAAAAAAATAGTTTTTTCTTAATAAACATTATTTTTTTTGCATATTGTATTGCGTTGTTGACTTTTTTTAATTAATTTATTAAACAAAATTGTCCTCTTTTTTGGGTCAAATGTCCTACTTTTTTGAGGCTGACGTCCTCTTTTTCTCAAATTGCAAATGGCAACCCTAGTCAAGACCGACCATATAATACCCTACACCAGTGTTTCCCGGAAAAAAGGTACCAAGTACAAACATGTACCAATTGGGTCTATCATATTCAAATCTTTAATAAGTGTAGAAAACACTCACATACCAAATTTGAGTGAAATTGGAAAAAATCGCTTTTAGTAATATCGGGCGAAATTTTCTTATGGGGCCTAAGACCAAAAATGGTCCGATTATAATCAGATTTTTGGGTTATTAAAGTATGCGTTAAACACACACAAACAAAATTTTAATGAAATGTTTTCTATTTTCATCAAATTTTATAGATTTACTATGTGAATATCGGGAGGGTGGTTTGTATGGGGGGGGGGGCTACAAGAAGAACTGGTTCGATTCCCTTGAAATTCGGAACGGTGATTTGTGAATACAAAAAACGTTTATCTGCCACGATATCTATTAAAATACGGTTGTTAGGGGTATTTGACCCAAATTTAAAGGGGACGTTTGTATGGGGGCTAGGTCAACACATGGACCGATTTTTTTCAATTTCCTTGGGTCAAAAGAAGCTTAACTTTTGAATTTCAGACAAATTGGTTGAAAATTGCGACCTGTATCGTGCGCACAACGTTTACATGGACGGACGGACCGACGGGCATCGCTAAATCGACTAAAAAAGTGATTCTGAGTCGATCGGTATACTTGAAGGTGGATCTAGGACCAATATTTCGGGTAGTTACAAACATCAGCACAAACTCATTATACCCTGTACCACAGAATGGTGTAGGGTATAAAAAAAATACGGCTACGTTACGATTTGCCAATGTATACCTATTTTTAGCTGTTCAGCTTATGAATGGACTTCAAAAAACTTTGGAAAAGATAGAATTAAATTTTACCCCTTTTTCCGTTCCCTTACACCGAAAAATCCAGGTCGGTGTGGATCTTTTATTACGTACTATGTGAATGCCAAAAAAGCACAATTTTTAAATCTGAGTGATTCAGGATATGATCGACAGGACAACATGCTATCAGCATCCTTGCTAAATTGGGGACTTTGAAAACAGCTAAAATGTTAAAAAAAACTGTGTTAAAAAATCGGTCATGTTTACACCTAGCCCCCATGCAAACGCCCCCTTTAAATTTGACAAAAACTACTCTTAAAACCGTATTATTGTAAGTATGCTTTCGAAATGAGCAGGTATTCACAAAAAATCATTCCAAATTTTAAAGAAATCGGACAAGTTATACTTGTAGTTCCCATACAAACCACCCTTCCGATGTTCGTAAAAATATCAAAATTCATGAAAAGGAAATATTTTAAAGCACTACCATTTTAAAATTAGTTCTCATATAAAAATGTCGCTCGATATTCAGTAAAATTGGTCTATTGGCAGAAAAAAAACATTATTTTTCTCAATTTTCGCTTCTGTATGTTATCTACACTAATTAAAGATCTCAAAAAATGGGATCCAATCAGTCCATGTTTGGACATGAGACCAATTTTCGGGAAAACCGTATGTAAGGCATAACATTGTCGGTCTTTAATTTTCTCACTTGTTTTTTTATGTGGCAGTAAAAAAGCTTGTTTTTTATTGGCAGTAAATAAATCCTTATTTTTGTCAATTTTCGCTTCTGTATGTTATCTACACTAATTAAAGATCTCAAAAAATGGGATCCAATCAGTCCATGTTGGGACTTTAGACCAATTTTTCTGGTAAACCTTGTGTAAGGTCGGTCTTTAATTTGCTCACTTGTTTTTAATGTGGTGGGGTCGCAAGAAATTTAAAATATTGAAAAGCGGTCGCGAAGCAAAAGTTAGTGAGAAGCCTTGTTTTAGTACGTTTTAAACGCATCTTGCTTATCAATTTTTAGCCTTTATTCCAAGTTAGTTTTGAGTAATCACTAGGCCAACCAAAAAAAGCAAATGCTTCTTTTTTATTTCAATAGATAAATCAATTTATATTAAACACAAATTCTGATCATGAAAAACTAAAGAAAATAAGCTGTATTTGCAAGAGCTTTTTTTTCTATTTTTTTTGCTTATTTTTGCTTTTTTATCGCTTTTTTCTGCTTATTTTTAAATTATTAGCTTATTTTAGCCTTTTTTAATTAAAGGTAACCAACAAATTTTATTCAAATTTTTATTTTTCCAAAAAAAATTCCAAATTCCAAAAAAAATTGAGGGTTACAAAAAAAATATTAAATGTCAATTTAAATTACTTTTTTCTTAAAAAAAAATTCGATGATTTTAAGTTTTTTTTGAAATGCCTAAAATTTTAAAGACAAGCCTATAATATTGGACGTTTTTGATGAAAATCCACTAAAGGAAAGTGTTTTTTTTTTTTTAATTTTTACTGCTTATTTTGATGTTTTTTCTTGCTTTTTTAAAAGCTTTTAACATTGGTTTAAGTGGTTATTTTTGGTTGCCCTACTAATCCCTTTTTTATTCAAAAAAATCAAGAAATAAATTTTTTCAAAAAAATCAAGAAATAAAAATTTTCAACTTTGACTAGTAACAATCAGAGATGCCAACTATTTGAGAGCAAAACGCGCACAAAAATTTTATAAACGGGTAAAAACGCATAAATTTGCTTGAAAAAAAGGGTAAAAAAGCACTGGATTGATAAAAAAAATTATATTTTTTTAAAACAAAATTTTTGATAAGTTTGTTGGTTAAACTTTTAAGCAACCGATAAAATCGTTGTACAATTTAACATGGACTGCATTTTCCGCTTCAAAAGCCAAATTCAGTCTTTGAGCTTCACCCAGAACAGAATTCAAATATTAAACCAAAATACAAAAAAAAACCTACAAAGAATGAAATTTTTTTTAGAGGTTGGTTTAGTTCTTCAAGGGAAAACATTTTCCCCTTAGTCCGACTTTGCCCTTTTTTCCGAACTTAATACGACCAATGGTTATTGACCATAATAATAAATTCGTTCCATATTTCAGGCGACTAGCTCTAATACTGTATACAGACTTGCGTGATTTTAAAATCACTATGTGATTTTTCATTGAACAAATCACATAGTGATTTACAAAATCATCTCAAATTGTACTAGCATAAAGAAAAATCATAAAATCATCTCAACTTACCATGGTAAGTTCTTGTAGTGTGAACATGGCATAAGTTTGAACTGCATATTGCTTTTCACAGATAGACAGACGGACATTAAAAAAATGTCTTTGAATCGATCATAAAATAATAAAATATATACTTTGTGGGGTCTCTGACTAAGGCCATGTTCACACTACAAGAACTTACCATGGTAAGTTGGGATGATTTTGCAATTTTTCTTTATGCTAGTACAATTTGAGATGATTTTGTAAATCACTATGTGATTTTGTTCAAAGGAAAATCACATAGTGATTTTAAAATCACGCAAGTCTGTATACAGTAGGTGTGTTCCAGAACGTTACCGCGGCTGCCCGCGGGTACCCAAACCAGCCCGAAAAGCGTTCCCGTACGCAAAAATTGGGTAAATGAGAGAGTTTTTGAGAGAATAAATTTGTTTCTCATTTTACCGAACTTAGGCCATGTTCACACTACAACAACTTACCATGGTAAGTTGAGATGATTTTGCAATTTTTCTTTATGCTAGTACAATTTGAGATGATTTTGTAAATCACTATGTGATTTTGTTCAAAGGAAAATCACATAGTGATTTTAAAATCACGCAAGTCTGTATACAGTATAATATTTCGATGCGTTACACTCGAAATAACAAAGTAAGTATACCGCCAAACTTTGTTTGGAGGCTATAAAAATTAATTTTAAAAATCACCAAACGCACTAACTGAAAATTTAAAAAGCACCAAGTTAGTGCGTTTTTCTAATTTGGCACTAGGTCAATAATTTTCGCGTTTTGACACATCAAAAAGCACTAGATCTAGCGCGAAAAGCACTAAGCTGGCATCCTTGGTAACAATATCTACTTTTTGAAAAAAATTCGAAACCTTCGATTTAAAACAAAAATTATACTCTGAATAAGGCAACTTTAAATCCGTAATCCAAGATGTATTCACAATGCGTTCTATTTTTTTCGAATTTTGAAAATTTTACTTTTTATACCCACCATTAATTATATATAAATTTGTCATTCCTATTGTAACACCTCGAAATATTGGTCTAGGACTTAGACTTGTGCTTAATCGTTCAATTGAGTGAGCGCTCATTTTCGTTCATTTCAGATAAAAGACCTAGTTCGTTCATCTACACCATTTACAGATGTAATTCGAAAAAGATCAATTGTAATTCGAAGATTCTACACCATTTACAGATGTAATTCGAAAAAGATCAAATGTAATTCGAAGATTATATTTGTAATTCGAAGATTCCATTTGTAATTCGAAGATTCCATTTGTAATTCGAAGATTCCATTTGTAATTCGAATACTCCAATTGTAATTCGAAGATTCCATTTGTAATTCGAAGATTCCAATTGTAATTCGAAAAAGATCAATTGTAATTCGAAAAAGATCAATTGTAATTCGAAAAAGATCAATTGTAATTCGAAAAAGATCAATTGTAATTCGTAAAAGATCAATTGTAATTCGTAAAAGATCAATTGTAATTCGAAGATTCCAATTGTAATTCGAAAAATATCAACTGTATTTCCATTGATATTTTTCGAATTACAATTGGAATCTTCGAATTACAATTGATCTTTTACGAATTACAATTGATCTTTTACGAATTACAATTGATCTTTTTCGAATTACAATTGATCTTTTTCGAATTACAATTGATCTTTTTCGAATTACAATTGATCTTTTTCGAATTACAATTGGAATCTTCGAATTAAAATGGAATCTTCGAATTACAATTGGAGTATTCGAATTACAAATGGAATCTTCGAATTACAAATGGAATCTTCGAATTACAAATGGAATCTCCGAATTACAAATAGAATCTTCGATTTACAATTGATCTTTTTCGAATTACATCTGTAAATGGTGTAGTTGAAATCGGTTAGTTTTTGTTTTCGTTCAACAGTTCGTGAACGAATCATTTTGATCATGTCTGTTGTTTTGGCTTTCGTTTAAAAAATACAAAAGTGTTGAATAAAAACATGAATTAAAAAAAAAAACATATACAATTTTTGTAAAAAAAATATAAATGCTGAGAAAGAGAAGAGAAAACTAACGCCTAATGAAAAAAAAAAAAAATTGAACGACCGAACTGAAAGATCAAAATAAAATAATGACCAATTGAGCTGAATGAACGAAAAGACCTAAAAGAGCGGAAATGAACGAACTAGATAAACCGCTCAGTTAAGTGAATAGTTCAATTGAACTAGTTCGTTCGTGAACGACACAACTCTACTAGGACTCCATTAAGCATATTTATTCATGATCGTCCATCGATTTTAAGTCAATCTAGTCTGCCTGTTGAAAACACACTAACTTTTTAAAAACTTTGATGAGACTGCTGAAGTTTGGCACATATGTTTGGATGGTATTACATTCAAGAAAAATCTGTTGAGCGGTTCAAAAGTTATGAGCAAATGAGTAAATTTCGGCAAGGGTTTTTCGGAGTTAAAAAACACAATAACTTTCGAAAGACAGTCCTCAAGCTGCTGAGGATTGGCATATATATTTGTCGTTCCCCTGGTCTAGTTGATAGTAGCAAAATTGGATGGGTTTCACCTTAAATCCGTGTCGCGCATTATTGTAATTCCTATTCCCGCGGGAATAGGCTATAAAATGCTGCTTGTGCGCAGTCGACACACGTACACAATAAAATTATATTGTTTGATTGACTTTTCGCTTGCTACTACCACACAAGCATAAATGTTATAGTATGTGTGTGCCCCCACTGCCTTAAATTCACGTCTTGAAAAACCCGTTTAACAAGCTTTAAAAACATAGGTAAGTCACACAAATTCGGAAAAAATTTTAAACTCAAAGAAATTTTTTTTTAAAAATTTGAGTTAAATTTGAATTGAAATGGACGTTTCTTTTGGGATCAGGAGCCATGTTTAAGGTTGCTATTAGCCAAGTGGAAGAGTAATGGCCTGGAGCCAAACTGGAGGTCGTGAAAAAACATGATAACCATTGCAGCCCAGAGCTCATGACACTGAAGTTATTCTGAAAATGATAGGGGTCCTAACCTTCCAGCTCAGAATTGACAAATTTGGCAGATTGGGTTTGATGGAGGGCGCTCGTCGTCAAGCAGTGATCTTGGTTAATGAGGAATCACTTCAGGTTTTGGCCAGGAGTTTTGGTGCCTTCGATTCAGAACGGATGGGACACATACATATCTGTCTTCTTCGAAACTGAATCTAGGGACGATTGCAACCTCCATGATAATACGGAGGACAAAGCCAATAACACGATGGTAAAAATGATGGTGGAGAAAATGCAAGATATAGAGGGGAATTTTAACAATGTTATCACAGACATTTACGAAAATTTTCCTTGAATTTTATTGTTGTAATAATAACAAAACACATGCAAAATTTTCGTTCATGTGTAGCGTTCGTTTATGAAATCTAGCACTATGCTGACGTAAAACGTCAGCAGCCACTTACAACCTAACGTGTCATGCTAAAAACAACTAAAAAAATATTTAAATTAAATAATAACAAACCTTGTCCTATTTCGTCACTGTTTTATATTTAATTTAAAGTTGTTTTCCCTTAATTTGTTTTTTTTTTCTTAATGTACGAGGGCAATACCAAAATGTTCTTAGCCTAACAATGAAAAACAAAAGGTAGATTTTTAAAAATGCTGTATTTTTTATTATAATCTCCTGAAATTTAAATACGCTTAGTCCAAAGTTTTTCTAGCAATTGTTTCCCTTGATTAAAATAATTTTCCAGAAAATAATTTTCCTCAAACTAATCGTTTACAGCTGCTATTGCATCTTAATTCGAGTTAAAATGTTTGCAAGCAATGTTTTTTTTAGATTTGAGACTCAGGAGAATAAGATGGGTGATCAAGCAATTCGTATTTCTATTCATTGAATTTTTCCAATGACATTGTGTCTTATGAAAAATTATTTTTTTTTGTATTCTAAACCAGGTAATTTTTCCCGAATTTTCAAATTCAATTGAGCAAAAGGTAACAATAATATTCCGAATTTATTGTAGGTATTATTTTTTTGAAGAAAATCGATCAATAAAATGTCTTAGCAATCCCAGAAAACCGTTGCCTTGTCCTTACCAGTCGATTAAACTATTTGTGACCTCTTCGTTTCGCTTAAATCAATCCAAACAACCTAGAGACATTTTCATTCGAATGCGTTTTTGGTCAACTACTAACAAATGCGGCACCCATCTTGCAGAAAACTTTTTCATATGTCAATAATCAATAATTCCGTGACTTTTCGAATGAAATATTTTTTTTTTCAACAAAAAAAAAAATATTTTTCAACATAATCTTCTTTTAGCTCAATACACTTAGTCCAACGTTTCTCCAATTTTTGTATCCCTTCCAAAAAATAGGATTTTTCGAGATCCATTAAATAAGCATTTGTTTGATCAATAATTTCATCTTTGGAGCTAAACCTCTTTTCACAGAGCCATTTCTTTAGGTTTGAAAGTAGGAAATAGTCACTGGGGGCTAAATCCGGAGATTATGGCGGATGAGGAACAATTCGTATCCCAATTTATGAAATTTTGCCATTGAGACTGAGTGTTGGTCAAACAAAAAAAAAAAAAACAAGTAGAAAAATTAAATTCGACTTGGTCGAATCTATGAATACCCTCCACAATGTTATCTGATAGTAATTTTCTAAAAAAAATTGCATTACAAATTTTTGTTAGAAATATATTATTTTGAGTAAAACTTTTTTTAATCAATCAAATTTTTTTGTGAGTGTAAAATTGTTTTGACTGTCAACATTTTTTTGAGTGTGAATTTCATTAAAAAAAAATAATTAAATTAAAAATTAAAAAAAAACATTTTTTTTTTGAGTGTAAATATTTTTTTTAGTGTACTATTTGTTTGAGTAACAAAATTACTTTGTAAAATATTTTTGTTGTTTTATACCGATACGTATATGGGGCAAAACGCGTCAACGGTCCACACCAAAAAACAAATGTTGTCCGATTCAAGTATAATTTTGGCAAAATATTAGGTTAATGATAGGTAGTATAATTTACAAATAAAAATTTTTTTGATGAAATATTGGCAAAGTTACAGGGTTGGGAAGTTTTGATGTTTTTGAAAAGAATATATTTTGGTGAATTTTAATTAACACTTTGATGAAACAAAAATTATAATTTAAAAAACGAATTTTAAAGAATTTTTGATGGCCTTTAAATTTGCATTTGTGGTTTTTTTGAAAAAAATAAATTTGACCTTAAAATTCAAGGTCAAAATATAAAATTGTAGTTATCTTATAAGGGTCGCACTTTTAAATTTTTTTCGCTAAGCCCAATAGAAAGCTTGACATTTTTTTTAATTTCGATTTTTTAAAAAAAAATGGTATGTATGATACTTTATGAGAAATTTTTTAGGAGTATAAAACACTCAAATTGTACTGAAATCGCTTTAATCTGTATATAATAACAACAACAAAAATCAATGCTTAGATAAAGTGTGTGTTGTAAACACACACAACAAACGTTGCACGCATAAAAAATAAAGAAATCAGTACAGTTTGGTTGTTATGTACTCGTAAAAGAATTGATTTCTCATAAAGTATCATACATACCATTTTTTTTTTAAAAAACCGAAATTAAAAAAAATGTCCATCTTTCTAGTGGGCTTAGTGAAAAAAATCTAAAAGTGCGACCCTTATAAGATAATTAGAATTTAATATTTTGACCTTGAATTTTAAGGTCAAATTTATTTTTTTTCAAAAAAACACAAATGCCATTTTAAAGGCTGTCAAAAATACTTTAAAAGTTGCTTTTTAAATAAAAATTTTTGTTTGATCAAAATGTTAATTAAAATTCACCAAAATATGTTCTTTTCAAAAACACCAAAACTTTCCAACCCAGTAACTCTGCCAATATTTCATCAACAAATTTTATATTTGTAATTTAGAATACCTATCAATAACCTACTATTTTACCAAAATTATACTTAAATCGGACAACATTTGTTTTTTTGGTGTGGACCTTTGACGCGTTTTGCCCCATATGTTAAAAAAAAATATTTCACATATTTCCCTCATTTATTTTACCATCCTCGTCTTTAAAAACCAAAAACAAACTAATATTTGATTTTTTTCCAAAAATACTTACTACACACCGTTACATACAGTTACAAAAACAATAACAAATATTTACTTGCCTAACAACTAAACTGCACCCCACGCCTGGAAAACAAACAACAACAAGTTTAAAAAAAAACTGGTATTTCACCATGCTTATAAAACTTGTTTAACGAGTTTTCAACAGTTTAAGGTGAAAAAAATCTGAAATTCAGAGCCTTTCTTATAACTTTTGAACCACTGAACCGATTTTGCTGAAATTCAAAACCAAATAGACTTGGGGAACGACAAAGATATGTAACACGTTTCAGCACCCTCAGAATTGTCTTTCGAAAGTTAGAGTGGTTTTAATCTCGTAAGTTCGCAAAATTCTCTTGCCGAAATTTACTCTTTTGCTCATAACTTTTGAACCACTGGACCGATTAGGATTGCAATACCAACCTGACCCGGTAAATACCCAACATATATGTCAAACTTCAGGAGCCTCCATAAAGTCTTTCAAAAGTTAGCGTGTTTTCAACGGACAGACAGACAGACGGACGGACGGACGGATGGACATCGCTAGATCGACTTAAAATCGATCAAGGATCATGAATATATATACTTTATGGGGTCCTAGACCAATATTTCGATGTGTTACAAACGGAATGACAAACTTATATATACCCTCTATCACTAGAGTGGAGGGTATAAAAAAAACACAAATCGGGGATTATGGCGGATGAGGAACAATTCGTATCCCAATTCATGAAATTTTGCCATTGAGACTGCTTACAAAACCGTTACCCACAATTTTGGAGATGAAAGTTTGACCAATTCGCGCTATTATTGCATTTTTCTGCAAAAAAAAAAATGTCACTTAAGTGTAAGCAAATTAACTCAAAATAAGTATGATTTTTGTAATTTTCTTACAGAATATTTTAATCGCTAAAAAAATCACTTATATCGCGAATTATCGAAACTTTCGTAACAAAATGGTGTGAAACACATTTGTATGTAGGATTATAATAAAAAACAACAAAAATTTTAGTTAGTTATCACTTTTATTAATTTAAAAAAAAAAATTGTTTACATAAAACTTCAATGCGTTTGGTGCGTGAACTTTTTTCAAGATCTGGAAAAATCATAAGCATATTTCTTAGTATTTTTCCATGCCCTACACGATTCCGTGAATGGAGGATGTCGCAAAAAAAAGTCATAACCCTACTGCACACGTGTGCACTCGAGCATCTTGATGAAAAATAACTTTTTTCTTGGCCATTTGGCGTCGTTTTTTTAATCTTCGTTAAATCGGTCCAATAAGTTGGCATAATATTCGCCGTTTATTGTTTTTCACTTTTGAAGGTAATCCCGCGTGCATCCCAAAAAACTGTTGCCACCACCTTATTGCCCGACAAAGTTACCTTGGCCTTCTTCGAAGCCGATTCACCCCGAGAAACCCATTGTTTAGACTCCTGCTTGGTCTCCGGAGTGTTGTAATGGATCGATGTTTTATTCACAGTCAAAAAACGCCGCAAAAACTTATTCGAATTGCGCTTAAACAACTCCAAACAATCCTTTGAAGTTGTCACACGATTACGTTTATGATCAATTGAAAGCAAACGCGGCACCCATCTTGCAGACAGCTTTCTTAAACCCCACTGATCATTTAAAATCGAAACCACACTTCCGTGTGAAATGACTATGTTATAGCATTAACAATCTCACGCACTTTTACTCTTTGAACAGCCAACACCATATGGAGGATTTTTTTCGACATTTTCGGGTGTATTGACCTTAATTGGCCGTCCAGAACGTTCAGCGTCATTTGTACTTCTGCGACCACAACTATAGTCAGTAAAGCACTTTTCTACTTTTGAAGTCGATGGTGCAGAGTCCCTATAGTATTTATCAAGCTTGTCCTTGGTTTGATTGACATTTTTTTTCGCAAAAAAATAATGTTTAATGAGCACTCGAAATTTGCTTGTTTCCATTAAAAAAATCTACGAGGTTGTATGTTTTGAACAGCTGTTAAATGCAAAGCAAATGACGGAACAAAAAGCAAAACAAAATTTGACAGTGGTCTATTAACAGGTGGTACTTGATGGGAGCAGTGTTGCATTTCATATAACTACGAGGGAAGATCGAAAAGTCACTGAATTATTGATCCGCCCTCATTGAGATGACTATAGCATTACCTAACGTTTACGTTAACGTTTGCATATGAAGGAACACTTTTATTTAACACATTCACCATATCATTATGAATTTCTAGTCCCGATAAACCTTTTTTACATAAATATTTAAACACACCATGATTTTTTCCATTATACAACAATAGCTGAAACCCCTTTTTTGAACACCTGTTACTGTAGGAATGAGTTGACAGATCGAAATGAAATTTAACATGTGTTTATATGACGGATGGAAGTTTCCAATATACAAAGCATTTTGCTGTTTATACCGCCATCTCTATGTCAGGCTAATAATATTTCGAATTGCCTTCGTACTTGACCACAATCTTTTGTTGGGTTTGTTCGACTACTTATTAGTGTACTTACTCTTTTTGGTCTCAAGCCAAATACCCCAAATTTGTTGAACAGTGTAATTAGCGTTTCATAACAACAATTGATTATTTTTGAATTTCAATTAAAAAAGCCATTAATGTGATAAGAAATTGCTTGCCTTTTTCCGCATTCCAGCATATGTTTTATGTTATTTGCATATTTCTTGTATGCGTGTAATGTTGATTAATTACGAACACTATTTTTATGAGTGTTAAACACAAACAAACTTGCATGTCTGATTATTTTTGATTACAAGAAAGACAGTAGTAGTAGAAACATACATAGTGTGTGTAAGTAGTATATAAAGTAGTAGTTGTAGGCGCAAATGTACTTAAGTAGATATTACAGACGTAAGCCATTTTACGGTCGTAATGTAATCCTCTCTTGATATGCCATAGTCTGTCAAAGTAAATTTTAATATGTGCTGTGAATACACTCTAGCCAACTATGAGTGCTCCAATGAACAAATGAAAACACACACATATTCTTACTTTAATGTAGAGATGAGCGCGTGACACGATTTATTCGTGAATCACGTGATTTACACGTGATCGTGAGTAAAATTTATTTTTACTCACGTGATCGTGGGTGCGCGTGATTAGAGAAAATAGTTTCGTAAGTGAGCGTGCGTGAGTAAGTTTTGTATCGTGAGTTTGCGTAATTGTTTTGTGCAATCTGAAGCCCAAAACAAGTAAGAAAATTGTCATCATATTGAATTTAGAGGGTAAATAATAAAAAATTGTGATTTTAATAAATTTTTATGATCGTTTTTCGGAAATTATATACTTTTTGAGAAAGAAATCGAAATGAAAATGAAAATTTGTTTATTTTAATTACGTGAGTCTTCGTTAGCGTGAGAAAAATTTTAGTTACTCACGTGAGCATGCGTAAACGTTATCAGAAGAAAAAAAAATTTCTTGGTTGAGAAATATTTTTATTTCGTGAGCGTTAGCGTGCGTGAGTCAAAATTCACTCACGCGCCCATCTCTACTTTAATGTGACATGTTGAAGGTGCTAAAGCGGAATGAAAATATATAAAAAAAAACAAACATTAATCTGTACAAAATATAAAGAAAAACGCACGTGTCAAAATGTCATTTAATGTGTTGCCAACCATTTTCTTTCACGCACTTACACACACTTACTCACTCACTCACACATACATACGAACATTTCAAATTTAACAACATTCTTAAGGTTATTCTTATGTTTTTCAAAATTAATTTTTTAGCAGCCAAAATGAAATATTTATTTACAACAATTTGAGAATGCCTGTAGTAAGTATATTCAATGTGCGGTATGTACAATTTGTATGTTTTCTTAAGTAATTTCTTAAAATGTGCCCCTATAAAAAGCCTGTGCTCGTACACAAGATTGTAAATCTAGAACAGTCACAATATAATTTGGTTTATTGACAATAAACTTAAATGTGTATGAGTGTTCAAGTATGTATGTGTATAAGGGTGGCACGAATAATGAATTTTTTCGGGCAAATTATGGTTCGTTTCAGTTGGCAACAGAGCGTATGAGAAATATTTATGCAATTAATATTACTCATTCGCAACGTTAAAACAAAAAATTCAAGCAAATTACAAAATTGTTATGAAATTTAAAATTCAAATGCGATTTTCTCGAAAAAAACGACGAAAGTGTTTCTGCTTTTTTTTTGTGTGGATGGACAAACATCTAAACTTTAAAAACAAAAATTAAAAAAAAAGTGGCTGGATTTTTGATAAATTGCCTTTTTTAAAACATTTAAAATTTCAAAACGGGTTCTGAAAATTTTCCAACAAAAAAATTTTAATCGATAGCCCATACAAAACTATACAAGAATGTAAATTTTTGAGATTGTGGTGCATTCCGTTTTAATGTGATAAGTATTTAATCAAGGCAACTCGCCACAAATTTGATCATTTTTCCAATATTTGACCACGCCTCCTAAACCCAGTTTTTGAAAAATTGAAAAACCAAAAACGCAATTTTCTAACTTCAATCCATACAATCTATTCAGAAGAGTACGGTACATATGTTTTTTTTCGCTGGACATTTGGTATGGAATGCCTCACATATAAAAGGGTAATGTGACTGACAGACTGACTTATTGACTGATTCATCATCGCCCAGCCCAAACCGTTGAAGCTATAGACTTGAAATTTGGACTGTATATTCACCTCCAGGAATATAGATCCACTAAGGCTGGATTTTTGCCAATGTTGATTCTAAGGGGGCAAAAAGGGTAAAAATTGTACTTTTGGTACTTTTTATATCTCCTGAAATAATGGCCATAGAAACTTGAAATTTGGACTGTATGTTCACCTCCCGGAATATAGATCCCCTAAGGCTGGATTTTTGCCAATGTTGATTATAAGGGGGTAAAAAGGTTAAAAAACTATACTTTTGGTACTTTTTATATCACCTGAAATAATGGTCATAGAGACTTGAAATTTGGACTGTATATTCACCTCCAGGAATACAGATCCACTCAGGCTGGAGTTTTGCCAATGTTGATTCTAAGTCGGTAAAAAGGACAAAAAACTGTACATTTGGTACCTTTTATATTTCCTTAAATAATGGTCCTAGAAACTTGAAATTTGGAATGTAGGTTCACCTCCAGGAATATAGATACACTAAGGCTGGAATTTTACCAATGTTGATTCTTAGGGGATTTAAAGGGTAAAAAATTGTACTTTTGGTACCTTTTATATTTCCTTAAGTAATGGTCTTAGAAACTTGAAATTTGGAATGTAGATTCACTTCCCGGAAAATATTTTAACTAGAGCTGGTTTTTTGCCAATGTTGATTCTAAGGGGGTAAAATGGGTAAAAAAGTGTACTTTTGGAACCTTTTATATTTCCTTAAATAATAGTCCTAGAAACTTGAAATTTGCAATATAGGTTCACCTCCCTAGAAAAAGATCTACAAAGGCTGGGTTTTTGGCCAATGTTGATTCTACGGGGGTAAACTGGGTAAAAAAGTGTACTTTTGGTACTTTTTTTTATTTACTGAAATAATGGTCATACAAACTTGAAATTTGGAATGTGGGATCCTTTGCTAAAAAAACAATATGGAAAGGTATTTTTTGAAAATTTTGATTTTAAGGGGGATAAAAGAGGTAAAAAGTGATCAATTGGTACTTTTTTTTTATCTCTTAAAATTATGGTTATAGAAACTTAAAATTTGGAATGTAGGATCCTTCGGTGAAAAAAACATTCTGGAAAAAGTACTTTTTGGAAAATGCGTTTCTTAGGGGGAAACTTTTATAAAAGGTACTTTTTATAAAGGGTACTTTTTAAAAAGTACCTTTTATAAAAAGTACTACCTCCGCCCCAAAATAATCTTAACATTTCTATATTTTGGCTGGAATTATGGAGGTTTTTTTGAAAAAGCTTTGTTTTTTTTTTTGTTAATACATATCGGGACATATCAATAATTTAGAAATTCTTTATAGCTTTGCAATTTTTCAATTCACGTGCTAAATGGATTCAATAAACTGCATCCAGATAAATGAAACAACTTGTTTTCGACGTTACAAATAGGCATTATGTCCACTATGGTCGAAAAGATGAAAATAATTACAAAATGCGGCGTATGAAATAAGAAATTTTACGCTAGAGGCCCTTTTAACGGTTTTTAATAAATGCATTATGGATGCAATAAGGAGATCTTGCAAATATTTTTAATTAATTTTGTTACAATTTTAGTACACGAGATTAGTCTATAAAAGGTACTTTTATAAAAAGTACCTCTTATAGAAAGTACCTTTTATAAAAAGTACCTTTTATAGAAAGTACCTTTTATAAAAAGTACCTTTTATAGAAAGTACCTTTTATAAAAAGTACCTTTTATAAAAAGTACCTTTTATAAAAAGTACCTTTTATTAAAAGTACCTTTTATAAAAAGTACCTTTCATAAAAAGTACCTTTTATAAAAAGTACCTTTTATAAAAAGTACCTTTTATAAAAAGTACCTTTTATAAAAAGTACCTTTTATAAAAAGTACCTTTTATAAAAAGTACCTTTTATAAAAAGTACCTTTTATAAAAAGTACCTTTTATAAAAAGTACCTTTTATAAAAAGTACCATTCATTAAAAGAACCTTAGTGGGTTTTTAGTGGGGTAAAATGGCTAAAAAAGTGTATTTTCGGTACCTTTGATATTTTTGGACTTATGGTTCTAGAAACCTAAAATTAGGAATGTAAAATCCTTTTTCTACTTTTAATATTTGCTAAAACAATGATCCTAGAAAATTGAAATATGGAAAAGAGGATCTTTTTCGAAATTCCGTTTCTAACAGGGATAAGAAAGTGTACTTTTGGTATTTTTTGTTTGTTCCTATAATACTGAAAAAGTGTAAGAATTGGTTATTCTTATATTTCATGAAATAATGGATCAGAAACTTGATATTTTAAATAAAGAATCACCTAGTACAAAATAAAACAGTTTTTTGAAAATTTTATTTTAAGGGGAAAAGGGGGCAAATGGTTATTTTTCCAATCTAACTATTTTTCCAATCTAACTATTAAATCAATAAATACCACTATATCTGGTATTTATTGATTTTGAGAAAGCTTTCGATACTCTAAACCACAACGTTATTTGGAAAGCCTTACAGTGCAAGGGTGTCCCTCCCAAATTAATTGACCTTATAAAGAGACTATTCGCTGATGCCAGTTGCCGCATTGTGCATGAAGGCAAGTTAAGCAGGAGGGTTAAAGTTGGAACGGGAGTTCGCCAAGGTTGCGTAATGTCTCCACTCTTATTCAACATCGTATTGGATATTGTCATGAAACAATGTATGGTACACAATAGAGGTATCTCTTGGGGACTTAATGGAAGATTAGAGGACTTAGAATATGCTGATGACATTTGCCTTCTCTCTCATCGATTCTCTGATATGCAAACAAAGTTACAACTTCTGTCAGACATGGCCTCAAATGCATGCCTTAAAATAAACATTAGGAAGACCAAGGTGATGAGAATAAACGCTGAAAACAACAGCAGATTTACAATTGGTAATGATATACTAGAGGATGTAGAATCTTTCTGTTATCTTGGCTCTATATTAACAACAACTGGCGGCTCGGGCGCAGATATCTCTCACCGTATTAAAAAAGCATCCCAAACTTTCGGCCAACTCAATTACGTATGGAAATCATCCACACTCTCTCGTGGTGTCAAAATTAAACTGTTTAACTCGAATGTTCGTTCTACTTTGTTGTACGGCTACGAAACATGGAATGCGGCCCCCCAGACATTCAGGCAATGCAAGTATTTATAAACCGATGTCTGAGAAAAATACTTCGGGTGTATTGGCCGCAAAGGATAACCAATGAGAGGCTCTGGTTCGAAACGCAGCAATCTCCTATAACAATTGAAGTACGTAGACGAAAGTGGAACTGGATAGGTCATACAATAAGAAAAGCCCATCCAGACATTGCTAAAAGTGCCATAGAGTGGAATCCACAAGGTAGTCGTAGAAGATGACGTCCAGCCCATACATTGAGACGACAAGTCATAGCTGAAGCAACAACTCTGAACACCAGTTGGACCGAAGTGAAAAATATTGCGATGGACAGATCAAAATGGAGAGATTTTGTTGGGGCCCTATGCTCCTTATAGGAGCTTCGGGAACATTTGTATATATATAACTATTAAACTAAAAGCCCTAGAAATATCACCCAAGAGAAGGACGTATTTTCAAATTTCAAATTTTAGAACGGTGAACGAAATGGGATAGAGCAAGGAACAATATGGAATGATACTTTTTACTCAAATTTTTCGTATTTATTTTTTTTTACTCCATATTTTTTCTCTCTATATGTTTTTTCACTCATTTTTATTCCAATTTCTTTTTTGACTGAAACACTTATTCACTCAAAATACAAAATCCCGATACAACCCAACAAACCAAAAAATAATACTCAATCATAACTAATATAATTTTTTAAAAAAATTGTAAGTTATAAATTATCATTATAATGATAAAAAAATTGTATCATGAAAATATCTAAATAAAATCATTTATGTTTGTTTTGATAGTTTGGCTGGAAATTTTAATTTTATTTATTTGTGAAAGCAGTCAAAAAATATTTTTATTTTCTTTAAAAATGTATTCTATTGGAGACAATATTGGCAAAATTGCTCCTTGTACTAGCAATTCTCATCATTCCCACAATGCAATAATTAAACCCAAGGTATGTATGCTTACATAACTATATTAATAATTGTATTCTGTTAATATTTCATGGTGTGTTTTTAGGTTTCATCACGAATTTGGATATTTTGTGGATATGGATTCTTAGCTGGAGCTTTATTAACAGTAAAAAAGGCTTGACTTCCACAGAGTAAGTCCCCAATTAACATATTTTAGAAAAAATCTCACAGGATCTGAGACTTTTTAAAAGAAAAATGTATCAGAATTTAAGATTTTTTCTGTAGGAAAAATATTTCAGAATTGATACTTTTTCTATAGGAAAAATGTCTCAGAATCTGAGACTTTTTCTATAGAACAAATGTCTCAGAATCTGAGACTTTTTCTATAGGAAAAATGTCTCAGAATCTGAGACTTTTTATATAGGAAAAGTGTCTCAGAATCTGAGACTTTTTCTATAGGAAAAATGTCTCAGAATCTGAGACTTTTTCTATAGAACAAATGTCTCAGAATCTGAGACTTTTTCTACAGGAAAAATGTCTCAGAATCTGAGACTTTTTCTATAGGAAAAATGTCCCAGAATCTGAGACTTTTTCTATAGGAAAAATGTCTCAGAATCTGAGACTTTTTCTATAGGAAAAATGTCTCAGAATCTCAGACTTTTTCTATAGGCAAAATGTCTCAGAATCTGAGACTTTCTTTAGGAAAAATGTCTCAGAATCTGAGACGTTCTATTGGAAAAATGTCTCAGAATCTGATACTTTTTCTATAGGAAAAATATCTCAGAATATGAAACATTTTTTATAGTAAAAATTTCTTAGAGTATGAGACTTTTTCTTTAGGAAAAAAATTTAGTTTTCGTCAGTAAAATTTAATTTTAAACTTTTTATTTTTTCAGAAGCTGGAAATAGTTTGCGAAAATCCATAGCCGATGAACGTGTGCAAGGAACAAGTCAATATTTCCATGCTGTTTTATTGTTCTTCATTTATGTAATTTTTTTAATTTAAATTAATTGTTATTTGTTATTGATGTAAATTATTTTAAGTCAAAAAATGCATTAAAAGCAAAAAATTAAAAAAAAACCGTTTATTAATTTTAATATCATTTAGATATCATAAAAAATATTATATTTTTGGTTTATATTGATATCGAAAAGATATCATATTTGAATGGAATAAGGATAAAATAACGATAAAATTCCAGGAATTTATCGAAATTATTGTTGCGCTGCTTAAAATTTTCGATATCATTATATGTATTGTAATTTTTTATTTGAATATCGATATTATAACGATTCTCAGCAGCTACCCGTATTATATTTGTATCATGTATAATATTATTTTCGGGCAAACTTATCATTGATATTATATTATTATGATATACAAGCAATATCTTTTGGTTTGTTGGGAAGGGCTCGAAAATTATTCAAATTTTATTGTTTAAATTATTCATTGAAATATTATTTTATAAAAGACTTACACGTGCACAAGTAAATAAAACAAAGATTACGAAGGGGAATTTTCTTGAAATCGATAGAGTAATTCTGATCCTTCTATTATCCGGTATTCAATACAACCGGTAACGAAGTACCGGGATGTTAAGCTTGTCTAATTTAATATCCTCACTTGTCAAAACAAAAAAATTGTAAAATTACAAAAAAAAAAATTAAATTTCGATCGAAAATTTTTTGTTAAAAAACAAGGAAAACTGCCAAATATTGATAAAATGGGATTACGAATTTGACAAGGATTTTTTTTTGTGTGGGAGCAAATTTTATAGAAATGTCATTTTGTATGGGAGCCCCATATGGAAAAGAGAACAAATCTTTGGTAGTAGAATCGAACCTATATAGTCAATTTCTTATGTTTTTCAAAAATGTTACATAGTGTAATTTTCCCGACGATCGACGAAATTCGAATAAAGTCATTATTCGTGCCAACCTAATGTGTATGCCTTATTAAGAGAAAACAAGTAGAAAAGTTAAATTCGACTTGGCCGAATCTATGAATACCCTCCACAATGCCCATTTTAAGTGATAGTAAATTTTCTAACGTGAAAAAATAACAGTTATGATTAGAAATATTTTATTTTGTGTAAAAAAATTTTTTTTTAGTAATTTAAAAAAAAAAAAAAAAATTATTTTTTTTGAGTGTAAAATTTTTTTCGAATTTTACATTCAAAAAAAAATTTACTAATTTTTTTTGAGTGTAAAATTTTTTTTAGTAATTTTTGAAAAAAAAAAACTAATTTTTTTTGAGTGTAATTTTTTTTTTGTTTGTAAATTTTTTTTTGAATTTTACAATAATAAAAAAATTTACTAATTTTTTTTTTTTTGAGTGTAAATTTTTTTTTTGAGTGTAACATTTTTTTCGAGTGTATTTTTTTTTTGTTTTGGTATAAAAATATTTTTGTGTGACAAAAATACGTTTTAAAATATTTTTGTGACTTACCAATGGTTGTAAAACAGGCTTAACGGGTTTTCACCACGTGAATTTAAGGTCAAGCTTATCTGATATTCACGGTTTTGTCAATAACTTTTGAACCACTGGACCGATTTGGGTGAAATTCAATACGAACTAGGCTGGAACGAAAAATATATACGCCAAGCTTCAGCATCCTCAGAATTGATTTTCGAAAGTTATAGTGCTTTTTATCTCATAAATTCACGAAAAACCCTTGCCGAAATTCAGTCTTTTGCTCATAACTTTTGAACCACTGGACCGATTTCGCTGGATTGCAATACCAACCTGACCAGGTAAATACCCAATATATATGCCAAACTTCAGGAGCCTCCGCAAAGTCTTTCAAAAGTTAGCGTGTTTTCAACAGACAGACAGACAGACAGACAGACAGACAGACAGACAGACAGACAGACAGACAGACAGACAGACAGACAGACAGACGGAAGGACGGACGGACGGACATCGCTAGATCGTCTTAAAATCGATCGAGGATCATGAATATATATACTTTATGGGGTCCTAGACCAATATTTCGAGGTGTTACAAACGGAATGACAAACTTATATATACCCTCTATCACTAGAGTGGTGGGTATAAAAAAACATAAAAATGTGTACGGATGTAACTAAACAATTTAATTTTCATTTACTTTAATCACGATTTATATTTTGCTTTACTTTGCTTTTTTTACTAAATCATAGCATGTGTTTTTTGAGGTTATTAAAGTGGTGGGAAAATTTGGACGACTTAGCCATTCCAACATAAAGATTTTGATAATAAACTACTGATTATGCTACTAAAGGTAGTTAAAGGGATCATGGTCACTAGGTATAATAGATTTGTTTTCATGTTAAAAGGGGTGGTAATATAAAGTTTCATAAAAAAACATAAAAAATCCTTGTCTACACTGCGTTTTGAAAATTGTCTCAGAATCTTAGATATTTTCTATAGGAAAAATTTCACAGAATTAGAGACTTTTTCTTTACAAATGGTTCAGTATCCGAGACATTTTATACATGAAATATGTCAAAGAACCTAAAACTTTTGTATACATAAATATGTTTCAGAGTCTGAGATTTTTTCCATAGAAAAAATTTCGCAGAAGCTGAGATTTTTTCTATACAAAAAATGTATCAGAATCTGAGACTTTTTCTAAAGGAACAATTTTTCAGAATCTGAGACTTTTTATTTTAATGCAAAATATTTCAGATACTGAGACTTTTTCTATAGGAAAAATTTCTTAGAATTTGGGGTTTTCTTTTAAAGGAAAATAAACTAAAGTCTAGTTCTATTGGAAAAATGTCTCAGAAAATGTTTTAGAATCATAAAAAATGTGTCTGTGAAAAATGTCTCTCTTTTTCTATAGGAAAAATATCTCAGAGTCTGAGACTTTTTCTAAAGAAAAAAACTCGGAAGCTGAGCTGTCTCACAGTACTGGTAGATTAAGCACATAAAATTTTTTTGATATTTTAAAAAAATTTTAATATTTTAAAACATTAAATTTTAGGGCTCTTATTCATAATACTTATAACAGACTTATTGTAGGTTTATTTGACAATTATTCCCGCAATATCTGTCAAATAAACCTACTTTAAATATATTTCAGGTTTTATGAATAACCACCTAAGGCATTATCGACTGGCTGGACGAAATTTCTGCATTTTATGACCCCTTGTGAAATTTAATGCACAAAATATTTTGAGAAAATAATTCCAAACTCAATAGACACAAAAACACACTTTTTATACCCTCCAGCTACAGTGTGGGGTATACTCACTTTGTCATTCCGTGTGTAACGCATCGAAATATCGGTCGGGGACCCCATTTAGTGTTTATATAATTGATCACTGATCGCTTCTAAGACATTCCAGAGGTGTCCGTCCGTCTGTCTGTATGTCAGTCCATCTGTAGGTTATGGTCCTATGCAGGTTAAGTTCGGAAATGGACAAAATTGGACCAGAGGGAAAAAGTTCTCCCTTGAAGAACCAAACCAACCACTGAAAACTCCATTTTTTTAAAGGTTATTTTGTATTTCGTTAAATAAATGAAACATTTTTAAGTTCTTAGAAGTTTTAAGACCTACGCTTGGACCCAGGGGATTACAAAAATGTCGCTTTTTTAGTACGACCCCTTTTGAATGCGTGGATTAAAAAAAATTTTAATAATGATAAAATTTAATATTTTACTAAACAAAACCGAATAAAATGAACTTGTATACATATGAGGCATTCCACACCAAATGTCGAGCGAAAAAAATACTCGACTACCGTAAACTCTGAATAGGTTGTATGGATAGCCCTATATGGAACTTAGAAAATTGCGTTTTTGGTTTTTAAATTTTTCAAAAACTGGGCTTAGGAGGCGTGGTTAAATATGGGAAAAATGGTCAAATTTTTGGCGAGTTGCCTTGATTAAATATTTATCACATTAAAACGGAATGCACCACAATCTTAAAAATTTACATTTTTATACAGGGTGATTCAGTCACGACCCGCCGAATTTTACCAGCGTATTCCTTGGCTCATTTCATGAAAATATATCCATTACGACCATCCCCCGAAAATGCAAGTGTGCGAAATGGCAGCGGTTTGAAAATTTTCGTGGTTGGAGGATAGTAGGGTAAATTGATAACTTTTGAACCTGAGGTCCGATTTTTTTTGTTTTTGGGCTTTTTTTAAAGTTCTTTAGGAGACCTTTCAGAATCAATAACAAAAAAGTTAAAATAAAGTGAAATCGTCGAAATACAGAGCTTTTAAAAATAAAATTTGAAAAAAAGACATCCCGAGTAAAAATAATTTAATATGATCTTATATACTTTTATATAGTCATATTATTTCATATATGATCATGTGTGACACTATGTATTGCGAGATAAATTTATATAATAAATTTTTATGTGCGATTTTTTTAAGATATCGCCATACATAACTATATGTTGTAACATCTGGTCCCATGTATCATTCCAAATGTCTTAAGTGTTTTATATAAAATTTTATATGCCTCCATTATTTTTTAATTTTTCTAAGTTTTTTTCAAGAACATATTTTTATTGCGAATATTTTCAAAGTGTTTTATATAAAATTTCATATGACTCCATATTTTATATTTTTCCAAGTTTTTTCCAAGCACAACTATTTTATCACGAATATTTTCTGAGTGTTTTATATAAAATTTTATATGACTCCATCTTTTAAATTTTTTCTAAGTTTTTTTCAAGGAATTTTTTTTTTTTTCGCAAATATTTTCTAAGTGTTTTATATTAAATTTTATATGACTCCATTTTTAAAAATTTTTCTAAGTTTTTCCAAGGACAAATTTTTTATGAGAATATTTTCTAAGTGTTTTATATAAAATTTAACATGACTCCATGTTTTGAAATTTTTCTAAGTTTTTTGAAAATTTTGAAAAGTTGAAATTTTAATTTTTCAACTTTTTATTAAAAACTAAATAAACATCCGATTTATAAAATTGTATAAATTTTAATATAATTGAATATAATTTTATATCATTGGATTAGACCAAAACTCGTATCAAAGTCGATATAAAGTTATATAAACTGATATTATTAGATAATATTCGATCAAATCTTATGAAACCATTTTTCGTATAAAATTATATCAAAATAGACACGAACTCATATAAAATTATATATTGCGTCATATCATTTTTTTTACTCGGGATACAAATTTCCACATAACCTCAATTTATTCAGCCAGATGGCAGGTAACTTATATTTTTTTTTCTCTTAAAAGATAGCCCTACGTCTAACCTTTCCAAAATGCCCTAAATGAAGCCCAGAGGTCTTTCCGTTCTAAAGTTATGACCATTTGACTGAAATGCAAACAATTTTTTTTTGGAGGCGAAATAACAGCACACATTCATTTGTTTTTGTAAATTAACAAGTTTAAGATTTTATTTTATTAAAATTTTTGGAAGGCAAATGGTCATAAATTTGGAACGGTAAGACCTCTGGGCTTCTTTTAGGGCATTTTGGAAAGGTAAGACGTAGGGCTTTCTTTTAAGAGAATAAAAAACATAAGTTACCAGCCATCTGGCTGAGCAAATTGAGTTTATGTGCAAATTCGTATGTCTTCATTTCCAAATTTTATTTTTAAAAGCTCTGTATCTCAACGATTTCACTTTATTTAAATTTTTTGTTATTGATTCTGAAAAGTATCCTAATGAACTTTCTAACCAGGCCAAAATCAAAAAAATCGGACCACAGGTTCAGAAATTATCAATTTTACTCTTCTACCCTCCAACCACCAATCCGAAAATTTTCAAACCGCTGCCATTTCGCACTCTTGCATTTTTTGGGGATGGTCGTAATGGACATATTTTTATGAAATGAGCCAAGGAATAAGCTGGTAAAATTCGGCGGGTCGTGACTGAATCACCCTGTATAGTTTTGTATGGGATATGATTCAATTTTTTTTTTGGAAAATTTTCAGAACCCGTTCTGAAATTTTTTCATTTTTTTAAAAATGTGAATTTATCAAAAATCCGGCCACTTTTTTTTAAGTTTTTTTTAAATTTTGAAAGTTTAGATGTTTTTCCATCACCACAAAAAAATTAAGACACCCGTTTTTCGTTTTTTTTTCGAGAAAATCGCATTTGAATTTTAAATTTCAGTAATTTGCTTGTATTTTCTTGTTTTAACAGAGCGTATGAGTAATATTTATGCAATTAATAATACTCATTCGCAACATTAAAACAAGAAAATACAAGCAAATTACAAAATGTTTTGAAATTTAAAATTCAAATGCGATTTTCTCGAAAAAAAAAACGATAAACGCGTGTCTGAATTTTTTGTGTGGATGGACAAACATCTTAACTTAAAAAAAAATTAAAAAAAGTGGTCGGATTTTTGATAAATTGGCTTTTTTAAAAAATGCATTTTTTTTTAGTTCCATAGGGCTATCTAAACAACCTATTTAGAAATTTGCGGGACACATGTTCTGCGTTCCTGTTCTGAAATTTTTGTTTTTTAAAAAACTTAATTTATAAAAAATCTGACCACATTTTTTTTAAAGTTTAGATGTTTTCTTGGTGACATGACATCACATAATCCACATTTCCGTTAAGGGATTATGACCAAATTAATTTCGGCAATAGTCCCCATAATGGTATTGGGTAATATGACCGAAAATTATTTGGACAAAATTCCAATTAAAAATGGACATAATTCCCAGATTTATGGGGATAAAGACCACGTAATAAATAGCCATAACCCCATTACAGGGATTATGTCCACTATACACAGGAAATAATATCGTATATTTTATTTTAATTAAAATTATAATTGTTTTTTAATTTAATATTAAATAAATTTTTAATAAATATAATTAATTGTTTAATTAAATTTTTAACTTTATTTTAATTAACATTTTAATTTTTTTTTAAATAAAAAATAATTAAATATTTAATTAATTTAATTAATTGTGAAAGATCTTCCTTGTTAGTGACTTTGTCTTTACGGCGTAAATATTTTTGGTAAAGTTTAAAGAAACATTTTTTTATATTATTTTTTTTAAAAAAAGTGTTATTTCAAATTATTTATTTAAAAAAAAAAATGTATTGTTTTTAATTTATTTTTTTTAATTTATAGAATTAAAAATTTAAATTGTTTTTAAAATTTTTTTTAATAAATTTTTAATTTATATAATTAAAACTTTATTTATTTTTTTTTTCAAATTTTAATTATTTTTTTTAATTTATAGTACTTAGTTTTTAATTAAATAAATATTCATTTATTTTTAATTAATGACATACAAATATTTTAAATTTATATGCGCATTTAGTGATTGCTCCGGATTTAATTATTTTTTTTTAATTAAGTCTACGAATTTTTTAATTAAATGTTTTTTTTTCTGTGCACTAGTCGATTATAATCACAGAAACTGTATTTTTTTTTTTAAGTTTTTCTGCGTAGCCTTGTGCAGGGCTTACAAATTCCATGCATTAAACCCACACTCAAAATAATTACTCTGTTAAATACTCTGTAAAATGACTGTAATCTCAATTCGACAGATATTTGACAAATTTTATCTGTAATTTTACTTTTTCTTTGTAATCTCTATTTCGCAGATAATAAACAGAGTTTTTTTTTAAAAATACGGATTTTAGAAAAATCCTTTGTTTTTTCTCATAATCAAAATACTAAATTTCATTTGTATTTTTACTTATTGCTCTGTAAAAATAAAAATCACTTCAAAAAACTTCCCAATATGACCGATAAGCCCCTCTTTAAAAAGTGTCTTAAATAACAATAAAAACTGGAAAATGTTACGAGGATGACGTGTAAAATTGGAGTTACTGGTTAAAAACTCGTAATATTCACAAAAATATAAAAGTAAATTTACAATTTGGAAGCCAACTTTAACAAAATTTAAATTTTAATTAATTTATTTTTTTTTTTTAATTTTAATTAACGTTTTTGATACAGAAAAGTTTTACTCATAAAATGGATTTAACTAAAACTTTGTAAATTTACAGAGTTTTTTTTGTAAAATTTTGAACTAATAAAATGCATTTAACTAAAACTATGTAAATTTACCGAGTTTTTTTGGTAAAAATCATTTCAGTTTTATCAATATTTTGCAGATAATTCTATAAATTTACCGTTTTTTTATCGAAATTATTTTACAGAGTTTTCTTCGTAAAATAACAAAAAATCTTGCTGGTTGGAAATCTATGGTATTTTCTGCTGGCTCAGCAGAGTATCTCTGTAATTTAACAGAGTGATTATTTTGAGTGCACCCTTTTCGCAGAAAACGGATATTATGACCGAAATTTCTTTGGATTTAGTCCCCATAATGTGAATGGGGGTTATGGCCGAAAAAAGTTCGGTCGTAATCCCAACAGGGAACGGACAAAATCCCCATTGGGATTATGCCCGTTTTGGAAACGGTCATAGTCCCTACAAACATTATGGGGATTATGGCCGTAATGAAATCTGTCATAATCCCCATTTCTGTTATGGGGATAATGTCCGTGAGGATTGTGTTCTGTCACCGTTTGTCTATCCACACAAAAAATTCAGGAGGGCATTTTTCGTATTTTTTGAGAAAATCACATTAATTTTTTTTATTGTGGCAAGCAACACCGCGTATGAGTAACGAATATGTGCAAAACCAACGGATTTTCGTTACTCATACGCGGTGTTGGTACAATAAAATACAAGAGAATTATAGAATTTTTTGAAATCTAATATTTAAATGCGATTTTCTCGAAAATTACGAAAAATGTGGCCGTAGTTAAGATAAATTTACTTTTTTAAAAAATTAAAAATTTCAGAACGGTGTCTGAAATTCTACAAAATAAAAAAACATAAAAAATATACAAGAATGTTAATTTTTGAGATTATGGTATATTTAATTGTTCAATCAAGGGAACTCGACACAAATTTGAAAATTTTTACAATATTATTTTACCACGCTTCCATAGCCCAGCTTTTGAAAAATTGAAAAACCAAAAACGAAATTTTCTTTGTTCTATGTAGCACTCAAAAAAAGTGAACTAAAATCTGGGAAAATTAACTAAATTTTGAGAAAAAGAGGAAATGATTTGGCTCCAAAGATTTTTTTTCTTGGTTTTAGTTCATAATTTTCCCAAAAATAGGGAAAACTAAGTTATTTAATTTTAAGCCAATTTTAACTAGAAAATGGGAAAAATTATATTACACTTTAGTTCATTCACATTTTAGACCTAGATTGGGTCAAGACCCTGGACCCATGGGTTCGGACCCCACGGGTCCAGCCCCTGTTAAATCGAGAGCTTTTAAGGGTCCCCATAGATTTTGACCCAAAACTTGTATCCGTTTCGCTCTATCTTGCTTAGTTTTTGAGATACGGTAATAAGGGGTCTGATAGGGTCTTGAGAATCTTAAAAAATGGATAGCTCAAAAAATATTAATCGGAGGGCTTTCGAATATTTTGCGGAAGTGTTTTACGAGTCAAGAGCTACAAAAATGTCGTTGAACATTTATTCGTATTGGCACTATTTACCGAGATATGTGCATTAGGGTGGTTTTTTATTTTATTTTTTTTTGGAATTTCGAGGAGCGCGCAGCGGATTTTTGTGACATTTGATGTTAAAATAATTGTGTAAAAATTTGAGCTAAATCGGATAAAATTAACCCGAAGGTCAAAGTTTCGAGAAAAAGCCAAAATGGCCAAATTTTGAAAAAACTTAAAAAAATGTAAATTTTGTTGAAATAAAAAAAACAAAATATTTTTTATTTAACTTTCTTGCAATAATACTCAAAAAAAATTATCTTTACTTTTTATGACGGCAGTAACACTTTCAAACATGAAATACAAAAATTACCATGCATTTTGGGGGGTACCTGAAATGAGTGTTTTCGATTTTTTGAAAATTTTATTAAACAAAAAAATTAAATCTTACTATTCTATAGCAATGGATTATTAAATACATCCTAAGGCTTAAATATTTAAAAAATTGGGGATATCCATCGACTCAATTTTTTTTGGAGTCATTTGAGTTTTGCGGATTTCAAGGAGTCAAATGACTCCAAAAAAAAAATTGAATCGATGGATATCCCCAATTTTTTAAATATTTAAGCCTTAGGATGTATTTAATAATCCATTGCTATAGAATACTAAGATTTAATTTTTTTGTTTAATAAAATTTTCAAAAAATCGAACACACTCATATCAGGTAACCCCCAAAATGCATGGTAATTTTTGTATTTCATGTTTGGAAGTGTTACTGCCGTCATAAAAAGTTAAGATAATTTTTTCTGAGTATTATTGCAAGAAAGTTAAATGAAAAATATTTTATTTTTTTTTATTTCTACAAAATTTAAATTTTTTTAAGTTTTTTCAAAATTCGGCCATTTTGGCTTTTTCTCGAAACTTTGACCTCCTTGCGCCTCGGGTTAATTTTATCCGATTTAGCTCAAATTTTTACACAATTATTTAAACATCAAATGGCACAAAAATCCGTTGCGCGCTCCTCGAAATTCCAAAAAAAATAAAATAAAAATCCACCCTAATGTGCATATATAAAATCTCGGGAAAATTTTTTAAAATTTTGGATCTAAAATTAGGGTCTTGAGACCCCGACAGATATGCAGAGCTAGGCTATTCCATACTTTTTTGTCTTTGTAGTCTTTCTTTTGAAAATTTCGTCCGTTTCGCTCTATCTTGCTTAGTTTTCGAGATATCGCCATTTTGAATTTTTAACTAAATTCTAAGAAGTTATTTACTAAATTCTCAGAAGTTATTAACTAAATTCTAAGAAGTACACTTCCTCAATTCAAAGAAGAGAAATACGATGATGTTTTTTTTAGTAAATTTTAACTAAACTTGAACTTAATTGTTTTTTAAGAAATATGTCTTAAAAATAAAGATACGTTTCTTAGATTTGTGGAAAATTTCTTTGGCAGTAAGAATTTTTTTCCAAATATTAAAAAAGTCCATTTAAAGAAAACTATGAACTTATTATAAGTAAATGAACTAAACTTTTTCCTCATAGTTAAGAAAATTTCTCAGTTTTTAGTTAAATTTAACTAAATTTTAGGAAAATTCATGATAAATTCTCAAAGACATTTTTTCCTTAATTTTAGTTATGTTTGTTTTTTCAGTGAGGGCTATCCATACCACCTATTCAGACATGGAATGTCTCACATGCTCTTCAATTTTTAAATGTTTTAATTGTTCTGTTAACAATGCGAGAAAGGAGGTGTGATATTTTCACTCTTGCAATTTAAGTTGTTTCTTTACTATAGAAGACAGAAAACAGAAATATTTAAATTTTTAAATTTTCTAAAACATGCCTTTGCATTAGAAAACCTTATTAAAAACAAATTTTCTACAGGAAAGATTTCCTGTCAAATGCTCCTAATTTAAATAATCGATTTGTAAAAACATACACAATTTTGTTTTTTAATTTTGTCATTCAGCAGGAAGTTAGTTAAATTTGTGGTGACATGATTTAAATTACTAGGCAACAGGTAGACTGTCAAAGACAAAATGATAAATTACCACATTATGTAATGTTTATGTACTTATACACACATATTTATTCATGAAAATAGGTGAGATATTGTGAATAAACTTAACAAAACCCATAGATTACTATTAAATACATATGAGGCATTCTTTTAATACCGATCCACTGCAAATAGTTCGCAATGCGAAATCAATTGATATTTGGGTCATGCTAGTAAATAAATGTGAAAACTAATATAACGCATAAAATGTGTATTTATTTCATTCACATACTTTGTGCGTAATATTAGACAAAAAAGGATGTTATATCAAATGTTTATATAAATATATTTACTAAAATTTAATTTATTTTGGGAGAATTACAAGCAAACGGTTTTTTGAAGACAAAAAACTTACTGATTTTAGGAGTATTAAATTAGCCCTTACTAAAAATTGTATGTAAGTATTTAACCATTTTTCATAATAAGTTTTAGCAATGCACATTAAGGCGTTTCACCAAAAAAGTTTTTTCGATTTTTGCAGCGCTTGAAGCGGAATATAAATTCTTATGGCCCTTAGTAACATGGACAATATAAACAGTATTGACTCGGATTACATACATAATCAGTCAGGAAAATACAATCGCAAAAGCGTTGTGAAAGCGTTGTAGACGGTTGTACGAGCGTTCTGTATACCAACTTCAAAGCGCCTTCAGATGATCCGAATGATAACATCGATCTACGCTAGGTTTAAAGCGTTTTAACAGCGATGTAAAAAAGGGCTTTGAGAACGTTTTTTTTTTAAGTCATCAAAGCGCTTTAAAAACCCAAAGTAAAGAATTTCTGTTTTAGTTCGGTTATAATAATTTGTTTGATACAAAGTGAAATCCGAAAAAAAAAAGTTTTTGTACTCAAAAAACTTTTCAAAAAAATTTTCGAAACTTGGAAAATTAAAAAAAAACATTTTTTATGATTTTTTTACTTAAAAAACAAAAAAAAAAAAAAAATTGACAAAAAATTGTTATTCAAAAATAGTTTCGGAACTTAGAAATTTAAAAAAAAAAAAATAAATATAAAGAACTCTTAAAACGCTTTTCGAATACGTTCGCAAAGCGTTCCAAAAAAACGTTTTGAGATTGCTTTTTTTTGTTATAGAGCTTTCAGAACACTTTTCAAAAACGCTCGCAAAGCGTTTGAAAATAGCGTTTTGAGAATGATTTTTTTTTGTTACAGAGCTTTCAGAACGCTTTTTTTTAGAACCGTTGTCAATTTCTGCTTGGGTAGTGTCCAAACTATTTTTCGACCAGAAATTTGAAAAAAAGTATTGATGAAAGAAAAAAAAATATTGATGAAAAAAAAAAAAAAATATTGATTGATGAAAAAAAATTATGAAAAATTATTATGTAACATTTTATTCACCAGCTGATGATAATTTTTTATTCACTACTAGGTGATTTATTATCTAAGTTACAAACCCAAGTTACTAAAATGTTTGGGGTTAAGAAAATGAAAACAGTAATTCTTATTTTCTTTTTTGTTAATCATTAGCTTATAAAGGAGACGAAGCAGCGAGTGTTGCAGGGATTCTTGAAGCGCAATATAGCTTATTCTATTGAAACTAGCCTTATCCTCTCAGAATTCAGTGACCGACCATCCGTTGTGAAGAGCCACAACATGCAGGAGGTGTCTCTGCTATTTAACAGAAGATGGCGGATCTAGAGCGGACGCTCAATAAAAACCTGTAATTCCGGGTGTAATTCGTACCGTGCCTATGGGATGAATGGCACTACATTAACGTGTCTGTGAACGGTATTAAGCTGGCGTGTATTAGCTAGCTGGTAGCAAAGGGCTCTGCTATCTAGATTCACTTATTTTAATCCCTACATTTTTATACTTTCAGAAATGGATTCAAGCAACCAATTAAATATAGAAAAAACGAATGAGCAAGAGCAGGTCGACGTAGACCTTTTTATGGATACCAACAAGATACCGTGTCTCACCATTTCCGAAGAAGAAATGGATGCAGTTCAGCAGACAGAGGCCAATAGGTCTAACGTGGCTGAACAATGCATCCCAACGAACGAAGAGGATGAGTTATTGAACTCCCAGCCTAAAACAACCGAAGCTGAAGATGAACCAGGTGTGCAGATAAACTCCGTGTCTGACAGGGTTAAGCTCTCCGGTGCTGCCCGAATACGCCTGAGGAAGTATCTTAATCGATATCGATACGGCTCGCAGGCTTTGTCAGAAGCCATGCGTGAGGCCCGCAACGAGGTGCGTGACCTTCTGTCATAACGCAAGAGAGCGAGGTCGAACGGTTCTACTCCACCGGAAGTAAAACGTCCATCTAAATGGGCTGCAGAAACGGAAGCTGATGGTACACCGCGCATGGTAGCAAAGGTCATCTAACCCGGCGCCAGCGACATCAACCTCGCAAGTGCCAGCGCAGCAGAAGAAGGCTGCACCCTCATATAGGGAAGCAGTAACGACCACCAAGATTGGTGTTATCCGAGCTGACTTTCCGAAAACTAGGTGGTCGGACGAGCAGCTGCAGGCCATAAACAAGCTGTCCTTTTGAAGATTGTGGAGCTGAGAAAGGGGGTGGTGAAACCAAGTTTCTCCAGCTGCACATTCAAACCAGGATGGCTTTTGTTTGTCTGTCGCGATAAGGAGACGGTAGAGTGGCTGGGAACTCATGTTCCAACCTTACAGCCCTGGAAGGAAGCCGTTCTGAAAGTTGTCGCGGAAGATCAGGTGCATAAACCCCGTATTGTGGTTGGATACTTCCCTGAGAAGTCTGAAACATCCATCGAGATGATACTTGGGTTGCTCGAGGGCCAGAATGTTGACCTCCCTGTTGGGTACTGGAAGGTCCTTAAGCGGGTCATTAGGAGTGGTATCGTTGAACTTACCATCTCAATTGACCCGATTTCGGCTGAGGTACTTCAACAGAAAGGCCATAAAGTGAACTATGGCTATGGATCAGCGCTGGTAAGACCTACACGTCCACAAACTGAGGTCGAGTGCGGGATAGCCAGTACGGTGAAGGCGACCACTTTGACAACTGTGGCTAAGTCTGGCAATGGAGCTAATTTCAGCACCAAACGGTCAGATGAAAAACCCAGCTGTTCGAAGGACATCGCTAAACCGGGTTCTTTTTCTGTGTCTGAGAGAAAGATCGATAAACAATCTCATAGGTGGAACTCAGAACGACCTCGCAAATGGGAGAGAAGCTCGACAGAGGAGTCAGCGCTGCTGAACTCAAATAGAGGAAGAAAGGTGGCAAGCGTGCCATGAAGAACACCCGTCACGATGCTTGCTCCAAAAGGTAAGACACCCAGGCACCTTAGGTGTCTCCAAGTGAACCTTCACCATGCGAAAGCTGCTTCACATCTGCTCAGCAGAAGGTTCACTACCGATGGCCTGGACATCGTTTTCATCCAGGAACCTTGGGTCAATAATGAAGTCATCAAGGGACTCACCGCCCAAAAAGGTAATCTCATTTATAACTCAAAGCATGAGAGGCCGAGAATGGCCATTTTCATTAGAAATAATCTAACATATCTTCCAATTTCAGAGTTCATACTTGGAGAATTGGTGGCAATCAGGACAACGGTGCCCTCCCTCTCAGGGGATCACGAGGCGGTACTAGCATCCGCCTATATGCCAGGTGAGTTTGAAACGGCACCAACCACGGAAGTATCTAACTTCGTGGAGTACTGCCAGAAAAATAATCTGAGTTGGATTCTCTGCTGTGATGCAAATGCGCATCACACCAACTAGGGGAGGGGGGGGGGGGGGGGTACTGATATAAATAAAAGAGGTGAGTCGCTTTTAGAATTTGTGTTTAACAATAATATTAACATTGCGAATAAAGGAGATGAAACAACGTTCAGAAATGCTATCAGATCTGAGGTCCTGGATCTCACTATGACTAGCTCCAATCTGGCGTTCTCCATCTCAAACTGGCATGTTTCTGATGCACTATCCATGTCGGATCACCAATATTTGGTATTCGACCTGGTTAGCGCAATGGAATCAGACCAGACTTATCGCAATCCTAGGAAAACTAACTGGGATAATTATTAATAATCTTGATATTAACGTTAATCAATCGACCGGACTCATTAGGAGTACATATGAGATAGTCCTGACCGGACTCAGGGAAGTATCGAATTGCATTCAAATATGACACTAGCTTATGAGAGAAGCTATCCACTTAAAACCAGGAAGGTTAGGAGATTTGTTCCTTGGTGGAACAACGGTCTTGAACAGCTTAGACAGGAGGCTAGGAGATTATTCAATAGGGCTAAACAAACAGGTGATTGTTTAACCTACAGGAAGGCACTAACAGAATACAATCGGGAAATTCGACGATCCAAGAGGACTACGTGGCGCGACTACTGTGAGAAAATAAATGATCTTCCAGAAGCCGTGCGACTGCAAAAAGCCCTCTCTCAAGATCATTCAAATGGCCTATGTACTTTAAAAAGACAAAATGGGTCTTCCACTCAATCTCCTCTTGAAACTTGTAAACTTCAATTTGAAACTCATTTTCCAGGATGCATGTCCGTTAGTGAACCATCACCAGTCATAAGAATCCCATCTTTGACTGGTCGTGACATTCGCTTAACGAACAGCATATTCAGAAGAGAACGTGTCAAATGGGCGATCAGTAAGTTTTCCTCCTTCAAATCACCTGGCCCGGACGGGATCTACCCACGTCTACTACAAAGGGGAATGGATATCATCGTTCCTCAACTGATTAGATTATTTAGATCTAGCCTTTTATTTGGCTACGTCCCGGAACCTTGGAGAGAGGTAAAAGTGGTATTTATACCTAAGGCGGGGAAGAAATCTGAGCAACTGGCTAAATCATACAGACCAATTAGTCTCAGCTCATTCTTCCTTAAAACTATGGAGAAACTATTGGACTGCTTTATCAGAGAAACTTGCTTGAATAGCAAACCGATACATAAGTTTCAATTTCTATATCAACCGGGTAAATCTACTGAAACTGCAGTCCATCATGTTGTCGGAACGGTTGAAAAGGCCATAGAAGCAAAACAAATTGCACTCTGCGCCTTTATCGATATACAAGGAGCTTTCGATAATCCATCTTATGATGCTATTAAGAAAGCTATGATAAGAATGGATATTCCTAGACTTATAATAAATTGGACTCTGGAGATGCTCACATTCAGAGTGATTACGTTTGATCTCGGCGGCACATCTATGACCATCAACGCTACAAGGGGATGCCCACAAGTTGGTGTATTATCACCTTTGTTGTGGACTTTGGTCATAGATGAGCTGCTCGAAGAACTTAATAACTCTGGTTTTAGGATCTTTGGATACGCTGACGATCTTGTTATTGCGGTCTCTGGCTGGCATGAGCCGACTATCTCGGACCGCATGCAACAAGCTCTCGATATTACTCAAAATTGGTGTCAGTCAAAGGGGTTATCAATTAACAAATCCAAAACTATACTAATACCCTTCACTAGGAAAAGAAAACTCAAACTTACCATGCCAACTTTAAATGGCATAACAATAGGATTTTCATATGAGGTGAAATACCTTGGGATTACATTGGATAAATCCTTGTTATGGAACCAACATCTAAATAATTTGACCATAAAAGCCACAAGAACTACATATGCCTGTCAGAGACTTTTTGGGAAAACATGGAAGAAGACTTCAACATCTAGGGGGACACTTAATATCTCCGACTGACGTGTGGAATTCTCTGCCAAATAGGATTCTCGGCTTTATTAGAAGCCTGAATATTTAGGGCACCCTTTTAAGGCTGCTTTCTATATCACGCATGAGATGGGCTGGACATGTACATAGACTGGATAGTTCAAACCCAACGAAAAAAGTAATGCAAATAGTGCCAGAGGGAAGAAGAAGTAGAGGAAGACCCAAATTGAGATGGTGTGACGGGATTAATAATGATTTCCAAGCTATTGGTCTAAGCAACTGGAGAACGATGGCAGACGACCGTGACTTATTTAGAGCAAAACTGGAGGCAGCCAAGACCCACCCCGGGTTGTAGAGCTAATGATGAGGAATTGATCTTTCTGGTCGCAGTGCATAGGGCCTCTTTAATCTAATCTAATCTAGCTTATATAGTCAAACTGAGGTGGCGTCCTGCAATATTTTTTAAATTAGACACCAGCCTAATGACATTGTCATGTTGAAAGAAAAATTGTGATGAAAAACAAAATTTTAAGAAAAAAAACTTTTTTTGATGAAAAAAAATTTGATGAAAAAAAATCTGATGAAAAATAAAAATTAAATGAAAAAAAAATATTTTTTGTTGAAAAATAATTATGTGTAGTTTTATTCACCAGCAGGCTAATTATTATCCAAGTTACAAAATTTTTTGGTTTTAAGAATTTTTTTTGTCGGTGCTTATTAGGGTGTTTAATTAATCGGATTTTTTATTGTTAGATTAATAAACATTTGGCATTTTTGAATTATTCGATTAAACGAATAATATTTTAAAATTGAACGATTAATTCCAAATTCAGAAATTTTCTACATTACAAGATTTTTTTTCGACAATTTAAAAAAAATTGGTACTTAAGTAAATAGACAATATAAACAAACGTAAAGGCATTACAAAATGTATTGAAATTTGTATTTTCTGCTTTGTTTGAGAAAATTAAAAAAAAATTTTAAATGTGTAGAATTCAAAAATTATTTTTGTTTGCCAAATTTATACAAAAATTTTATATTTAGGCCTTTATTCATAATACTTAAAGTGTACTTAAAGTAGGTTTATTTGATAAATATTCACGCAATATCAGTCAAATAAACCTACATTAGATTTAATTTACTCATTATGAATAGCCCAGTTATTATCTGACTACATTTAGGAAAATGTCAAACAAAAAATATTTAGTTTTGAGCATATTAATCAAATTTGTATTTTTTTTTATAATTTGGTAGGGTTTGTAGAGCCATTGATTTTGCCCAACATTTTATCAGGTACTAATTTTGGGTCGTTAAAGAAATCCAATCTTCAGGAGCAGCGAAAATCCGAAACATTTTAGAATAAGGACCACTAAACATGACTGTTTTTCAACGGCCACATACATTTGGGTTGTTTATTTGACTTAAAACTTTGAAAGAATTAAACATATTTCAAGAAAAGACATTTTTTAATATTATTCGATTAATCGGCATAAATTCTTTGATTAATCCTTTAATCGAAATTAGAAATTTAAATTAATCGAACAATTATTCGTCTAAAATTGTTGAATTAATCGATCCTCGATCAAACTGAGGTGGCGTCCATCATAATTTTTAAAATTAGACGCCTAAAATATTATCATGTTAAAAAATGGTTCTGACCCTTTAACTAGACCCACTAATACCTATGTATTTTAACATCCTGAATTCGATTTCGCCATCAGAATTGAATTCTATAGTTGGGGTTTCCTGTACTTTACATAAAAAGTCCGCACAGTAAACCTTCCAAATTTCATTGTAAATTTGACAAAGTTAAACAATTTTTAAATTTTATTTATTTACTAGTCGAATAGCCTGTCCCTGCCAGGCGGAACACCAAATCACTTTTCATAATAATTCTAATTTTTTACTAAACTTTATAAAAAATTATGTTTTTTGCTTCAAAAATTCAATATTGCTACATTGAGTTACATCAATATATTTTCTAAACTGGAAAAAAATTTAATGAGTATAAAAGGTTTTATTAATAAAATTTAAGAACTAAATTTAGCACGCCCATTTCGTCTCTCCGTCCTTAAACCGGAAATCAAAAATCCATCTTGTGGATATGTCCCATCGTCACTCCTATATACATAGAAATTTGTATATTTCTTACCATTAGTCATGAAGGGTTTTAAAATTAGCTAAAATGTTAAAAAACACAATTTTTTCACATACATTTTTCCTTATAATTCTCCGTACATAGTTTAAATATTAAATCTGAATTTATAAGGATATGATTCATTGTCAATACTTTATGCACAGACAATATACAGACTCGACAGTAGAGTTTTATAAGAAAAAATGGGGGGAAACTAAGCGATTTTAGGAGAAAACACAGCGGTTTTTAGTCCGTTTTACGCTTACATGGCAACACTTTCTACGACTTAGGAGTGAGTGAAACAACAAAAACCGATCTGGCATCTATTTTTCTTATGGCGCGTTATATCAGTTTTCTCTTTCTAACCTAATTCGTAGAATAATTTGAAAATATTAACCATATGGTTCAGAACTGCTTTTTTGACATCTGTCACTTATGTCGAGTCTGTATTAGTCTGTGCTTTATGCTTTACAATTTTCAGCATCCTTAGTCATTAGGGGTTTCAGAAATAGTTTGAGGCTGTTATTCATAACACTTATAGTAGACTTATTGTAGGTTTATTTGACAAATATGCCTGCAATATCTGTCAAATAAACCTACTTTAGTTATATTTAAGTTTTTATGAATAACCACCTAAATGTTTAAAAACTAAATTTCGCCGTCTTCCGCCACTCCACCTGTCGAAAATCCGGCTACGTTACAGATTATATATATAAACTGAACAAAATTCACAACGGATTTTTTTTGGTATCTCCGCCCTTTCACTGGATATCCAGGTCAGTGTTGATCTTTGCCATAGTCCGTACCATATGCATCCCAATTTTCATCTTTCAAGGTCATAAGGTGATATACAACATCGTTAGCACTATACGCTATCCATTTTCCTTTGGGGGCTTCAAAATAAGCTAAAATGTTAATAATCCCAATTTTGTCCATTCCCCATTTTCCTTTCAATTCTCCGCCCACAGTCCAAAAATTTAAAATTCGACTACTTCAGGATATGTTTCATCGATAGGATTATATGCTAGGAAATTTTCAGCTAGGAAATTTTCAGTCAAATTAGTTAAAATATTAATAAACACAATTTTGCCACCCCCCATTTTTCCCTTAATTCTCCTTTCACAGTCTAAAAAATGCAAGTCCGATTACTTCAGGATATGCTTCATTGTTAGAACTAAATGCTATGCAATTTTCCGCTTCCTACGTCATTTGGGGGCTTCAAAAGGAGTAAAAATGTTAAAAAATCACAATTTTGCCACGCCACTTTTCCCCCCAATTCTCCGCCCACATTGCGAACATTTTAAATCCGATTACTTGGGGATATGCGGCATCGTTAGGACTATATTCTAGGAAATTTTCAGCTTCCTAAGTCATTAGGGGGCTTTAAATTGAGCAAAAATGTCAAAAAATTGAGTTTTGCCACGCCCACTTTTCCGCTTATTTCTCCGCCCACAGGCCAAAAATCAAAAATCCGGCTACGTTAGGATCTGCCCCAGGTGTTTTACTATATGCATGCCAATTTTCAGCTTTGTAGCTCATCAGTTGGCTTCAAAAAGCTCTGGATAGACAAAAAAAGAGGAACACACAAATAGGGAAATTATATATATAGATATGATTTTATATAAATTTAATTTATTACGAAGAATATGAGAGGTTTTTTAATGAAATCCGTCAAAAATTGTAGAAATTACATGTATTTGAACAAAAGTGCACCAATTCAGTTTTTCCCGAAATTAAGAAATGCAACAATTTTCGTTTAAAACTGCATTTATGCATTTTTGTTCAAATGCTTGTAACTTGACGGACTTTATTAAAAAAAACTCTTTTTTATTTATCAGACTTCAACTTTACAAACAGAAACAAAATTTAAAATGTTTTTAACTTGATCCAATTAACAAAGAAATTAGACAGGTTCACTGTGCGGACATATCATGTAAATTACAGGAATCCACAACGATAGAATTCAATTCTGATGGCGTATTCGAATTCAGGGGATCAAAATACATAAGGGTTAGAGTGGGTCTAGTTTCTAGGTCAGAACAGTTTTTTTTTTATTGTGGTGTTGTGTTATCAAAGAAATCTGAGCCTTTAGTTAATTTGGCGGCTAAAATGTGTATGTGTGTGTATTCCATAGATATGCATATGTAAACAAATAAACACACACATAAGTAATACCATCCATCCATCTGTTGAGGTAATGATATATCAAAGTGACGTTTGGTGTGGCGTGACATAATATGGTCTAATGTAGTGTTATAATAATGAAAACTGCTCAAAAACAACGAGAGCTTTATGAATCCACCAAGACTGAATATAATGTAAATAAGGAAAATGGTAGGATGTATGTGTATGTGTGTAGGTAGTGGTATGAATTTGTTCGGTTTAATTTGTACTCGTTGGTGTTAGTGTGTATGCATGTGTTTTGCTTTTGTTATTTGATTTTGGGTTACTAAATGAGTTGATATGTTGGTTTAACTTGAGGTTTTACATTCAAACCAACTTAACGCGTCTGACGTTTTCCTCATGATAACATTTTGGTCCTGGTTTCCTTTGTATAAACTTCTATATATCTTGGCAGACACACATACATATATGTATGTTTATGTAGGAAGTATATCTAAGCCTGTATTTGTGTATGTGTCTGTCTTTCGAAAATCATTAACACTGAACGATGACAGACAGTATTAAATATAGTCTCGTTTTAGTTCTATCTAGAAAACATGTGAACATTCATACAACAGCAAACATTTGACACTTTAAGACAATTAGTCATTTTGTCATTCAAGTCTTAAGAATTATTATGAGGATTATTTAGGAGTATGGTCAGAAAAACTAATTTATTGAAACTGATACAAATTACATATTTTTCACAAACAATTAGTGCTTTTGAGACAAAAATAGATAGAAAAGATGAATTAGGTCGAAAATGAAATGTTCAGGGCTTTTAACCTCACTTAACTACAAGAAAGAGAGAAAGAACAATTTAATAAATAAGTTATTTAAGTTTTTGTTTAACTGAAATCATTTTGGCCTATAAATTTAAAATTTTTATGCAATGCCTGTCAGTGATGCCAACTTAGTGCTGTTGGCCACTATTTCTTGTGCTTTTTGATGCATAGTAATGCCTAAATTTTGGCATTTTGCTAAACTCTTTAAAAAGCACTAATTTAGTGCTTTTGCAATTTTTTGTTAGTGTTTTTAGTACTTTTTACAAATTTTTATACAATGCTTAAAAATAAAACTGTAGATATGAAATCCAATAAGAACCAAAGAGAATTCCTTTTTCAGTTATTTTTTACGCATTTTTGATCCCAAAATAACGCTTTTTGGTGCTTTTTCATGAGGTGAATGTGCTTTTTTCTCCGGAATGGCATCACTGATGCCTACTTCAAATCGTCATGAAGGTTGGATACCAACACTTTTTCAATACCATTAGCTGTTAGCACCGACTTAAATTGAAAATGCCCGTTTAAAACCAATACCACTATTAGCTCTCGAAACAACTTCTCCATCCTGATAAAATTTTAAAAATTGATTAATGGGACTATTTTACAAAAATTTCTAGATACGGCGTAAACAATTAAAACGAAATTGACGATAATTTTCAGAAAACGTAATGCAATACAAAAAATAAAAACGTAATGCAATACAAAAAACAAGTAAGAAAATTATAGTCGGTCAAGACCGCCATATAATACCCTACACCAGAGTTTCCCGAAAAATGGGTCCCAAGTTCAAAAATGGGCCGATTAGAACTATATTTTGTCAAATATTTAATAAGTGTAAAAAACACTCACAAATTAAATTTAAGTGAAATAGGTTTCGATTTGTTGCCAATAAACAGCTTTAAGTGAATATCGGGCAAAAATTTCACATGGGGCTTAGTCCAAAAATGGTCCGATGGTAATCAGATTTGATAAGGTTGTTAAAGTACGCGTTTAACATACACAAACAAAATTTTAATAAAATATTTTCTATTTTCATGTAATTTGAGAGATTTATGTGAAAATCGGGAAGGTGGTTTGTATGGGGGCTACAAGAAGAACTGATCCGATTCCTTCAGAATTTGAATTGGTGATTTGTGAGGACAAAACACGATTACGTGCCAAATTTCAAAACGAAACCTATTAAAGTACGATTATTAGAGTCATTTGATCCAAAACTAAAGAGGACCTTTGTATGGGGGCTAGGTCTAAATCTAAAAAAATCCGATTTTTTCCAATTTCAATAGGCTTTGTCCTTGGTGCAACAGAGGCTTAAGTTTCAAATTTCAAGTCAATTGGCTAAAAATTACGTATCGTGTTTACAGCGTTTACATGGACAGACAGACGGACGGACATCGCTAAATCGACTCAAAAAGTGATTCTGAGTCGATCGGTGTACTTAAATGTGGATCTAGGACCAATATTTCGGGTAGTTACAAACATCAGCGTAAACTCATTATACCCTGTACCACAGTGTGGTGTAGGGTATAATAATATTTTTAAGAAATAAAATTATAAACCCGAGTAAAAATTTTTATACGATGCAATATATAATGAAATGTAACACAATATATGTTTATACGCAATTTGATCCGAATAATGGTGGATGTTTTTGCATAAAAAAAGATCTACTTGTATAAAATATGATTTGATTTCATCCGAGTTTTGACCAGACATTGCCATATATTGGTGGATCTAATTAGATCTAATTGCATAAAAACATATAAAATCCTTTTTTTGGTTTGGGTTGAAATACACCACAGGTCAACGATACATTCACCAAACATATAATTTTCTAAAACAAAAAAATGTTTGGGTACGCTTCGAACCAGATAGGTGATATACATAATAGGCTGGGTCGTATTCCAACAAAGTGCTCAGATCAACTATTAATAGTGAAAAAAAGTTGGTACAAGTAAATACAAGCAATTTAAAACCAAAATGAACAAAATCGGTCCATGGCTTCCGTTCTCGCATCGCGGGTCAAAATTGCGGTTTTTGAAAAAATGGACATAATTTAAAAAAAATAATTAAATATTTAAAAAAAAATTATTTAAAAAAAAAAAAAATTTTTTGTATCGCATTAATTCAAAGATATTTAGAAAAATTTTGTTTGTTTTTTTCGGATATCGATAACCCACCCAAACGTGAGGCAAAAAAAAACTCACATTTTTAACATGGAGCTCAAAACTACTTTTTCACTATTTTAAAAATTTTGTGAAACAAAATTTTTAAATGTATTAGTTTATCCACTTGATATCATTGAATACATCTCAGGGATTGTAGAAAAAAATTCTTAGTTAAATTCCTTCGTCCAGTTGGTGTGTGGAGCGATTTGAATTTAACGGATTTCCAGAACATGTGTTTTTATCGACATTTTTGACTAATTTGTAGTTGTTAGCAACATTTTACTTAAATTAACCAACTTTTTTTGTTCAAATGGTTCTTTTGGACCATAGTAACTCTGCTTTAAAATAATAGGCTTTTTGGACAACGTTAACCCTTGCCGGCACGAGGTTAAAAATTCCTCCAATGAAATTTTCGAAAATTCCTCACTCTAAAATCGTGTATGTGTTTAAATAATGAACAATTACAAATTTATACAAAGTTTTCTTGAAGGACATCTTTAACCCTTGTTGAACGAACGCCCAAAAACAGCTGTTTTTTTGCTCATAGTCAAAATGGACTTTTTTGACATATTAAATAATATGTTTTTCACTTTTAGCTTTACACAGTAAAAACGACGAAGATGTAATGAAATTTCGGATGCCATTTTTTTTTGTTTTATTTAGTTTTAAACACTTTCCGCTTAAGTGCGCTTACTTTAAAAAGTTAACTTAAATGCGATCGTTTTAATGCATTCCCCGCTCAAACGATTCACTCGCAGATATACATATCTTTCATTTTATTAATTTACATCTGCGAGTGAATCGTTTGAGCGGGGAATGCATTTAAACGATCGCATTTAAATTAACGTTTTAAAGTAAGCGCACTTAAGCGGAAAGTGTTTAAAACTAAATAAAATAAAAAAATGGCATCCGAAATTTCATTCCGTCTTCGTCGTTTTTACTGTGTAAAGCTAAAAGTGAAAAACATATTATTTAATATGTCAAAAAAGTCCATTTTGACTATGAGCAAAAAAACAGCTGTTTTTTGGGCGTTCGCTCAACAAGGGTTAAAGATGTCCTTCAAGAAAACTTTGTATAAATTTGTAATTGTTCATTATTTAAACACATACACGATTTTAGAGTGAGGAATTTTCGAAAATTTCATTGGAGGAATTTTTAACCTCGTGCCTGCAAGGGTTAACTTTGTCCAAAAAGCCTATCATTTCAAAGCAGAGTTACTATGGTCCAAAACAACCATTTGAACAAAAAAAGTTGGTTAAGTTAAGAAAAATGTTGCTAACAACTACAAATTAGTCAAAAATGTCGATAAAAACACATGTTCTGGAAATCCGCTAAATTCAAATCGCTCCACACACCAACTGGACGAAGGAATTTAACTAAGAATTTTTTTCTACAATCCCCGAGATGTATTCAATGATATCAAGTGGATAAACTAATATATTTAAAAATTTTGTTTCACTAAATTTTTAAAATAGTGAAAAAGTAGTTTTGAGCTCCATGTTAAAAATGTGAGTTTTTTTTGGCCTCACGTTTGGGTGGGTTATCGATATCCGAAAAAAACAAACAAAATTTTTCTAAATATCTTTGAATTAATGCGATACAAAAAAAATTTTTTTTTTTTTAATAATTTTTTTTTAAATATTTAATTTTTTTTTTTTAATTATGTCCATTTTTTCAAAAACCGCAATTTTGACCCGCGATGCGAGAACGGAAGCCATGGACCGATTTTGTTCATTTTGGTTTTAAATTGCTTGTATTTACTTGTACCAACTTTTTTTCACTATTAATAGTTGATCTGAGCACTTTGTTGGAATACGACCCAGCCTAATACATAACCCTAACAAGGAAATGTTCCTAAATTTTAAAAAGTTTCTTATACTTTGCCTAAAAAACTTAGAAAATTTTTGGTTAATTGGAAACATATATAGTTTTATATGGAACAGAATAAGCTATATATATTTTTATGTTAAACTAGAAAAAGAATCAACATTTCCAAAACCTAAGCCTTAGTGGACCTATTTTCCGGGAGGTGCATCTATATTCCAAATTTCAAGTCTCTAGCTTCAGTGGTTTGTGGAAATATAAAAAGTACCAAAATACCTTTTTTACCCCCACAGAAAAAAATATGGAGGAAACAAATTTGAGTAATCACTTGTTTAATTTTTTAAAAAAAATTTGAGTAATTTTTTAATTGACGCAATTAAAAATTTACTCAAAAATTGAAAATAAAATTTGAGTAAATAATTTAATACAAATTTAAAATTTTTTTTTTATTTTTTTTTCTCTTGGTGTTTTGAATTCTCATTTAGTTTATTGTTTTTTGTATATGTATATGAAAGTTTGAAATCATCTTTATAAAATTTTACTTTGTCTTGAAGACATAAGTATATTTGGTAAAGTTTGTAAAAGCAATTTTTTTGGAAAAAAAAATTAGAAACTTTTTAAACTTTTTAAAAAAATAGTTTGATACATTTTGAGTAAATTTTTACTTGACACAATTAAAAAGTTACTTAAAAATATTAAAAAAATTTGAGTAAAGATTTAATTGTGTGAATTAATAATTTACTCAAATTTTTTATTAAGCATTTAATAATTTTTTATTAAAAGTTTACTCAATACTATTAAATCGTTTACTGGTGGAAAATTGAGTAATTTTTTACTCAATAGTATTAAAAATTTACTCAAAATTTTTTTTTATTTTTTTCAGTGCCTATTCCCTAGAATCAACCTTTCCAAAAACTCAGCCTTAAAGGATCTATACTTAAGGAGGAGCACCTCCATTCCAAATTTCAAGTCCCCATTTCGTTCCCTGTTTTATTCCGTTTGATTCCTTGTTCCATTCCGATTAGTCCCATGTGGCTTTCATTCCGTTCCGAATATGCGCTTACATGCGCTAAAAAACAAAAAAATCTTTGCCTTCTTTAGAAACCTTTTTTCGCTAAATGACCCTGCATTCCAAATTTAAAGTTTCCAGGACCATTATTTCAGGAATTATAATAAGTACCAAAATACACTTTTTTACCCCCCTTAGAATCGGAATTTCGAAAAAGTACTTTTTCAAAATTTTTTCCGTTGTTGGAACTAACATTTTAAAATTTGTTTGTAGGACCTTAATTTAAAAAAATTTAGAAAGTACCAAAGTAAATTTTTTTTGCCACTTTTTACCCTTAGGAGTCCGAATTTCCAGAAAGTACTTTTTTTGGGAATGTTTTTCCGTTAGAGGATCCTACATTCCAATTTTCAAATTAATGGGATTTTTTTTCAGAAAAAGTAAAAAGTACCAAAGTGCTCGGTTTTTACCCCCCTTAGAATCGGTATTTCGAAAAAGTACTTTTTCATAATTTTTTTCATTGTTGGAAACAAAAATGCAAATTTTAATATTTTTGTAGGACTTTAATTTAAAAAAATATAAAAAGTACCAAAGTACAATTTTTTACCCCTTTTTACCCTTAGGAATTCGAATTTCCAGAAAGTACTTTTTTTTTGGAACGTTTTTCCGTTAGAGGATCCTACATTCCAATTTTCGTATTAATAGGTTTTTTTTCAGAAAAAATAAAAAGTACCAAAGTACTCGTTTTTTTACCCCCCTTAGAAACGGAATTTCGAAAAAGTATGTTTTCCGGATTTTTTCCGTTGTTGGAACCACAATTGCAAATTTTAATATTTTTGTAGGACGTTAATTTCAAAAAATTTAAAAAGTACCAAAGTACCATTTTTTACCCCTTTTAACCCTTAGGAATCCGAATTTCCAGAAAGTTCTTTTTTTGGGAATGTTTTTCCGTTAGAGGATCCTAAATTTCAAATTTCAAATTAATTGAATTTTTTCAGAAAAAATAAAAAGTACCAAAGTACTCGCTTTTTCCCCTTTTAAAATCAACATTTTCAAAAACCCAGCCTTAGCGGATATGTATTCCAGGAGGTGAAACTACAATCCAAATTTCAAGACTCTAGCTTCAGTGGTTTGGGCTGTGGAATGATGCGTGATTAGTATGTCAGTCAGTCATCAGTCAGTCACGCAACTACTTTATATATATAGATTATACAGAAAACCAAATTTTGTATTGACCCTCATATAACTTTATATAATTATATCTACCTGACACCTTTTAATCCGAATCATGATTAAATTATATATAACTACATATGAATGCATATAACAAATTTAGAAAATATCTCATGCGATGTATAATCATATATGATTTATTATGTTTGCATCAGGTTATATATTGTTATATATGTTTATTTTTACTCGGGAAGCTTCGAAATTTCCCAGCAAAAATAAGTCGATATTTCTTCTTAATAGCATATCATAGTGCTTCTAAAGAGCGCTCTTAAGAATGCGGTAAAGAAGAAAAATTTTTTTTTTTATATTTTTTTTTTAAACTTTATAATATAAAATTTCACTTCACACATGCATTTCTTTTTAACAGCTCCATTACTTTTTGAATAATAAATTATAATTTTTGGAAAAATTACAAGATTTTCCTGCATCTGTAATGCACGATTTTGCAATTTTCGTAATCCAGTCTCAAAAAGTTTTTTTTTTGCCCGTAAACAACTTGTTAAAATTTTTATTAAGCTTCCCGAATTATTTTAAATTCTAAAGATATATAACTTTAGGTTTCTTAAATAATATTTGTAACAAGCTCGCGGTAATTTACATAAAATATATGGAAAGTTTACGTGCATAGTTTACAAGCTTTATTAATGATCAATTTACGATACATTTTAAGGTTTGCGTCCTGGATGTAAGCTCGTAAATTGAGAGTAATATAACAATATTGTACTCTCTAAATCAACAACTTTTGGAAGCAACTTAATGTTGGTTCCAATAAGCTACAAGTGATGTTTGATGAAAGCTTGGTTTTTTCCATTAGCAACGAACAAAATAATTTTATTGTAGGTTTCATGTCATATTGCACTTTCTTTTAAAATTCTTTTGGATTTAGACTTTAAAGTGTTCAATTATAAATTGTTTAAGTAACAACATATAAAATTACGTGAAACAATACAAAAAGTGTACAGTTATAGCAAAAGTTATTAAACTTAATCGTGGTATTATAACTTAAGACCGTATTAAATTTAAAAATTTATAAACGACAAATAAACCTATTTGGAATTTTATTTTTTCGAATTTCTGAATATTATTTGGTTTCCCTCGGGTCCAACGAAAATTATTCGAAATTAAATCGAATATTCATATAATCAAGGTAAAAGTGTACATGTGCCTAAAATGGATTTTTTTTTATATAACCTAATTTTTATTAAACCTAGATTTACGTGACAAGTAGAAAAAGGAGTGACTCTGTAGTGTGGGTTGCCTAAACACAGTCATTCCCCTTGGCACCACTGCGTCACCGGGAATGACGTAACATTTTTTGTTAAAGCCAACATCGCAACGTGCTGGTTACGTAATAACTACCTGAAAGTCAGACGCATATCATTGTACCAAAATTTCGAAATAAAATTGCAAATTCCTAATAAATATTTTGGATCCAGCAAAAACAATAAAAGGAACGACGAATTGATCAGTATCCATCCATAAATATCATCAAAATCCATCCAAAGCAACAACAACAAATCCTAACTGTAGTAACTTTACATTTAAGAAAAATTGGGAGAGACATTGATAATTTCGGTCGCCGACTTAAGAAGTGATTTCTAAAAACGTGTCGTTGTTTTTTTTTCAGTTAGTTTTCTATTCGGTTATATTTTTATTTTTTTTATTATCGCTTATTCTTTTATTTTTAATATTGTATTTTTTTGTTTTTTTCTCGATATCGTAATTTTTTTTTTCTTATTCGTAAATTTTAATTTGGATTTCGTCAATTTATAATTGCGATATCGTAAATTTTTCAATATGGTAAATTTAATTATCCATATCGTAAATTTAAATTTCAATGTCGCAAATTTTTTTAATTCCGATATCGTAGATTTTTAAATATTGTAAGTGTAAATATCAATATCGTAAATTTTCAGATTTTGTAAATTTAATTATCAATATCGTAAAATTCTAACCTCAATATCGTGCATTACAATGAAAACTTAATGACAAGTAAAACTCCGTTTAAACTCACATTCATGTTACGGTTGTTTAACTTTAATTAAAGGTTAAACAATAAATTTTAAACGTCGGTTATAATTCATTGTCTTAAGTTAACCTTCTGTTAACTAAACGGTATCAAATGTAATTTTGGTTACTTATAATTGTCGTGATAATTATCGTTAATGAACGTAATTTAAGTCAAAACGGAAAATGAATTAAATTTAATCAATAGTAAATAAATTAGTTTTAGGTTAGTTTTAGTATTGTAGGGTATCGTTTTAAGTCGGGATTTACTTATAAATCAGAATAATTATAATACCGAATTTGATTTTTTTTTATTGCTGTTATAAATATTAAACGCAAAATCTCTCTTATGCACAAAACCAATTTTTACTAATTTGCTTTAATACCCTCCACTAAATGCAGCTCTCACCAGCAACATGTTCATCGAAGCTTCCATGATCATCGCAACACAATAACAAACAAAACAACAATTGGTGAGTGTAACAAACAACAAATACGATATCTGTTGAGAATTGTAGTGTAAATATTTGTTTTGCTGCTTAAACCAGTGTTGGTATTTGAGAATTTTTGATTAGTGCCAAGTTGAAGTCTAAAAAGGGCCAAAATGGATTGAAAGGGCCAAACAAATTTTACCATACGTTTTTGGCCAAAGCGATTTTGTTTTTCTTTTTATTTCGCTGTTGTTATTAAGATCTATTCAAAAATTTTTATTCTTTAAAATATCGGATCTCTTAACCCGCTTCTTGAGCTAAATTTCTCTTGACAAGTAATGATCCTTTTGTCCCTAGGTATCAATTTTAGTTTACAATCTTTGCGGACTTAGAGTGGGTAAGGGGATCTAATGAGAGACTTTTTGAACACTTCTTACTAACACTTTTCACAATTCCTATTTTGGAACTTATCTTTTACCGGAAAAAAAAATTAATCGCTAAAACCCTCAATCAAGTATACTCGCAAGTGGTCGTTAAAGGGTTAAAGAAAAATAAAAAGTAGTATTCTGTGGGGGAAATGTGGTACTTTTTGACTTTTGGAAACTCATTCAATTTTCCTAAAACAAATTTTTTTAATTTATTTAAAAAAAAAATTTACCAATATTAGGTCAGAATGAAAAAGGGCCAAAACAGTTTTTTATGGTGCCACTGAACATTGAATAGTGCCAAAAATGGCACTATTGTGCCACATTTCCCAACCGTGGCTTAAACTCTACCATAAAGAAAAAATCGCCTTAATTAAAGTTTAGCAACATCGTGTTTTTTTTTAAAGATTGCAAACGAAACATTCAGATACATGTTGCTATCCAAATGTTTCTAACGTTGTGTTTTTGTTGATAGTGGGCAAATTGTATATTTTCTTCATGGCAGAGTTCCCCAAACAGTTTTAAAGGAGATTTTAGTTAGAGAGTATTTTTGTTTTTCTTAGAAACTTCTTTTAAAATTAAATTCATTTCAAATCCATTTTAAATAATACGCGGTTATAAAAGACTTAATTAGTATTATATTTAAAATTTAATGAAATCCGCATACTTTTATGATACCCATTTTTTTATTACTCCGAATATTATACTTATAGCACAGTATATACAGTAGCGAAACTTTTAATGGTGAATTTTCCCCCTTTTTTATTCACCTCATTTTGCTCACACGTATAGGAAATATGTGAGTTCACCACATTTGTCAGAAGTTTGAAATTTAAAGACATTTGTTTTTATTATTTTTTGTTTGTTTATATTTTTTTTATTTCAAAAATTTATTTATAAAAAAAGTTTATTGAAAAAACGATTTAAATATTGGTCAAAAATAATTTGTGCATAATAAAATAATCTTCACTTGCGAGTTTATTGCACCAGCAAACCCTTCACAATAATCGAAATTCTCAAAACAAAAATTAATGGAGTTTGTAGCCCATATGCGTGAACACTCTTTAATGTGTGTTTATGGTCCTAGTTTTCCCTTCAGCGTGAGTTTTTTAATCACAAAATTATTCATCATATTCGGCCAATTAAAAAGCTTTCCCAAAGTTCAAAAAATATAAAAAATTGTTCCAGTTCGTTAAAGGTGTTGTCAAATTGGTTCTATAAAAGATAAGCTTCAATCTTTAGGTTGTCAATTTGGAGTAAGGAAAAAATGCCTACAAAAATATTTGGAGGAAATAAAAGTTCGAGCTATTGTCCTAATTAATATTAATTTTATTAAATAATACACTGCATTTATCATTTTTTAAATAAAAATTAATATACAATTATTTTTTTAGTAAACCAAATTTTTGATTCCAAGGTATTTTTCTTATATATAGAATAGTCTCATTTTTTTCTATAGAAAAAGTCTCAGATTATGAAAAGTTTTTTTTAGAAAAAATCCCAGATTTTCAGAATTTTTTCCCATAGAAAGTCGCAGATTTTCAGATAGTTCTCAGATAGTGGTAACATAGAAAATGTCTCAGATTCTTAAAATTTTTCCTATAGAAAAAGCCTCAGATTCTGAGACATTTTTTCTATAGAAAAAGTTTTAGATTCTGATACATTTTCCCTATAGAAAAAGTCTCAGATTCTCAGACATTTTCCCTATAGAAAAAGTCTCAGATTCTGAGACTTTTTCCTATAGAAAAAGTCTCAGATTCTGAGACATTTTTCCTATAGAAAAAGTCTCAGATTCTGAGACATTTTTCCTATAGAAAAAGTCTCAGATTCTGAGACATTTTTCCTATAGAAAAAGTCTCAGATTCTGAGACATTTTTCCTATAGAAAAAGTCTCAGATTCTGAGACATTTTTCCTATAGAAAAAGTCTCAGATTCTGAGACATTTTTCCTATAGAAAAAGTCTCAGATTCTGAGACATTTTTCCTATAGAAAAAGTCTCAGATTCTGAGACATTTTTCCTGTAGAAAAAGTCTCAGATTCTGAGACATTTTTCCTATAGAAAAAGTCTCAGATTCTGAGACATTTTTCTATAAAAAAAGTCTCAGATTCTGAGACATTTTTCCTATAAAAAAAGTCTCAGATTCTGAGACATTTTTCCTATAAAAAAGTCTCAGATTCTGAGACATTTTTCCTATAGAAAAAGTCTCAGATTCTGAGACATTTTTCCTATAGAAAAAGTCTCAGATTCTGAGACATTTTTCCTATAGAAAAAGTCTCAGATTCTGAGACATTTTTCCTATAGAAAAAGTCTCAGATTCTGAGACATTTTTCCTATAGAAAAAGTCTCAGATTTTGGGACATTTTTCCTATAGAAAGTTTTAGATGTTGAGACATTTTTCTATATAAAGTCTCAGATTGTTTCCTACAGACGGTCCTCCTATGGAAAAAATCTTAGAATCGAAGAAATTCTTCTATAAATTAGTTCTTCAAAATATATTTATATGAAACTCCATGGATGCATCCAGTTCGTTAATGAGTACTTTTTTCCGTGACATTTAGTTTTAAATTTAAAGAACAGCATTCCTTCTAATTTTTCATATTACTGGTCTTGATTATGATGATGGTATGAGCGATCTTAAAAAATTAAAAAAAAAAAATCATTGTGTGCACAATTTAAAGCTTAAATAATTATTTACCTTTTTCAAATAATTGAAAAATTGTGCTTTCGATTTTACAAATTTATTTTTTTATTTGAAGAATTTTTAAATATGTAAATATTTTGGAAAACTTAAGTTTTGTGTCAAATTTTAATGTGGTGATTATAAAATAATGACGTGTCCGAGGTAAGTTACAAAAAATAAATGACATTTCGGTGTAACACCCGAAACAATATGCTATAATTTTTTTCTTAACTGACAATAATTATAATGGGTGTTTTGTAAGTAATCAAATTGTTGAATTTTTCTATCGTATTTTGTGTGCAAATAATGCAAATTTATAAATATGAAATAACTTTGCACGTTATTTATTTATTTGTAACGAGGTTTTGGTACGTATTTATGCTCATTTGCGTAAATATCAAAAGTGAACTCCAAACTTATTATCGCATCCTGTATCGAAATTTACCAATACAAATAAAACAAAATGTGATAATATTAGTGACAGAATGATTCAAGTAAACCTAAAAAAAGAGTTTCGCTACTGTATATACTGTGCTTATAGTAAAGGTAACTATTTTCATTTTCAATGAAAGTGTTCTACAGGGTAAGCCAGTTTAGTTTTTAAGTCAATTTAAGAAAATAAAAATTTAAGAATCATGTGAATAAATTTTCTGATTATGAAATTGTAAATTAAATCGTTTTCTGAAAGGTGTTGTGAAAACAGGGTAGGTTGTCCGTGTTAGGGGTCTTACCATCAGAAAAGCCGATAAGACCATGGTAGGGTTGGGTTTAGAGGCAAGGAGCTTAATTTCCATCTGAAAGTTCCACTTGGTAAACGCTTGACTAATAGCTTTGAAGTTTTTTTCATCATTTGACCATTAGGGGCTATATTTGATTTTGGTAATGGTCAGATCTAGGACCTGTAAATTTAGATTTTTTTGCAATTATTAATAAACGGGAGTCTACAATATTTTTATGTAACTCGGCATGTGAGGTGACTTAGGCTGAATAGGACCCGAACCCCCCACCCGGCTGTTTGCTAGCTAATGAATGGCTCCCTGTCCTCCTTCAGTGCTAAACAAACGTTTTCTTTTTTTTTTTCATCTCTTTAACCCCTCATGTAGCAAAATATGTCTATTTTGGCCGTGTTCATTACACATCTTTATTGGATGAAATCCACTCTACAAGAAGTGCTTGAATCAGCGCTGAAAAAATACATGATTTTACTGCGTCTTAATAGCGCTTTATCTGTGCTACCAAAGAGTGCTCAAAGCTGTGACATCGCCCACAGCAATCATGCCTGTATTTAGGTGCTTTTAATGCGCTCTTTGACTCGTTATTCCTTTCCAAAAACTGCTTCAAGTTCAGCAAAATTTCTGCTGGGTGGTGCCGAAATAACTAAAGATGGTCAGAGAAATGCTGATTATGGCAAAATTTATTAAAAAACTTTGCAAGGGCATCTTCAGTCGGCAACCAACAATAAAAGTTTGAAAAAGTTACGTTTTCGACAAAATTTAATAATCAAATCCTGCCAAAGCATTTTGACTATATTCTAAAAACAAAATTTAGGGGTTACTTAGATCAATATTTAAATTTTACTTTAAATTTGAATGACATTTACAGGAAGAACATAAGAGAAGGTTAGGTTAGGTTAGGTTGTAAGTGGCTGCTGACGTTTTACGTCAACACACGTAAACTCTGAGGTCCATTGTGATACCACGGGACCGCAATAGGTTACCCTACTAGTCCCTGTCGTTAAACCATTTTGAGCTTCTTATAAAACTCCTTAGATGTTGAATTTTGACATCCAGCAAATCAGAAAGATCGTACAGCTCCCTAGATCTCAGTGAAGCAAGTCTCTGACCAGAAAGTGCCGGGCAATGGCAAATAAAGTGTTCGATAGTTTCCAACTCCTCTTCATCCATGCAACTTCGGCAAAAGTCATTCGATGGCACATTTAAGCGCTCTGCGTGCTTCCCTATAAGACAGTGTCCGGTAATTATAGAAACCACCGTCGAAATCTCTCCTCTTGGAAGCGATATCAGGTCACTTGTGCGCCCCTGATTAAGAGAAGGCCAAATCAGTAGTGTTGTCTCACACGTCCATCCATTTGCCCATCTTTGATTAGTCTCCGTCGCAGAACAAAGCCGTAGGTTTTGCTTGCAAGTTTCTAGAGGCATACCAACACATTCTAATTCTGTTGGAACCTGTTAGGTAGTTAATAGTCTTGCAAGCTCATCGGCTTTGCAATTCCCTGGAATGTCTCTGTTCCCTGGGACCCATATGAGTCGTATGTTAAACTGCTTGGCCATCTCATTTAAAGACGTGCGGCAGTTAAGGGCAGATCTTGTTTCCAGAAACATTGAATCCAGGGACTTGACCGCGGCTTGACTGTCAGTATAGATGTTGACTGCGGTTGTAGACAAGACATTGCAGTTCAACCAGTCAGCCACTTCCTTTATTGCCAGCATCTCTGCCTGGTAAACACTGCAATGATCTGGCAATCTACGAGCCAGGCTCAACCCAAGCTCTTCCGAATAGACTCCAAAGCCCACTTGTTCGTGCAGCCTCGATCCATCTGTGTAAAAATTTATGGTAGCTCCACTACCCGGAGTATCCCCCATCCAAGACTCCCTGGATGGTATCATAGTGGTAAAGTGGCGCTCAAAGAGGCTCAAAGAGGGAGCACAGTCCACATTTTGTGGTATTGTTATCTTTTTCAAGATCGCGCTATGGCCACAATCACTGATCCTCCATTGCAGCGTGCTATTAAGTCGAATTGCCGACGCAGCCGCATACTGCCTACCCAATATGTCCAAGGGTATCAGGTGAAGGAGGATTTCTAATGCAGCCGTAGGTGTAGTACGAAGAGCACCAGTGATGCACATTGACGCCATTCTCTGTACCTTCGTGATAAAGACAAAGTTCGCTTTTGTTTCTAAAGCAGGCCACCAGACAATGATTCCATACAGCAAAATTGGACGCACCACTGCTGTATAGATCCAATGAACGACTTGAGGGCTAAAACCCCATCGTTTTCCAATGGCCCTTTTACAGGAATACAAAGCAATCGTTGCTTTTCTCACCCGTTCATCAATATTACGCCTGAAATTCAGCTTCCTATCTAGAAATACTCCAAGATACTTGGTTCCATCTGAGAAGGTGATTTCAGTACCGGCCAGAGAAATAGGAACAAAAGCAGGAATCTTATTTTTCCTTGTAAACAATACAAGCTCTGTTTTACTAGGATTAACTCCTAGACCACAGTCTCTTGCCCATTTAGACAGATCTTTCAGAGAACCCTGAAGAATGTTCCGCAATGTTGGCAGATGCTTCCCCTTTAAATAAGAGAAAAAAGGTTAATAAATCATGGGCCAAGATTGTATACCTACACTAAGAAAATTATGTCATTAACTGTTTGTAGGTTATTTTAAAAAGTAATCAGTAAAGTTATTTTAAAAGAAAAATCAGTTATTTTATAAAGGATTTAATTTTTTTACTATTTCTGTAGTTTAAAAAATATAATTTACTGTCTTAAAAATGAATTTTCTGTTACATTTATTTTCGGCAGTAAAAAATTTCTTCTACAGTTTTACTGTTTTTCAATACAAAATGAGTGAATATTCAGTAGTTTTTTAATGTTTTGGTTAGTCATTAAATTAACATTTAAAATTGACTGTAATGTGTTTTTATTTTAAATGAAAAAACAGTGGAATGGTTTTTAAATTAAATTTCATTTGTTTTAAGTGAATATTCACTGGAATTTACCTACATAATTTTTTGAGTGTATATTTTAAATTCGTTATAACAACAGTGTACAGGGGCGGATCCAGCTTTTGAATTTGGGGGGGGGAGTTTTTTTTTTAACTGAAACTCCGTTTCTTAGAACCACCCAAAGCCTTAAAAATGATTATGGTTATGTAATGCATTACTAATTCGAAGTTTGTCTTATGTCTTATATTCCTAGGCAGGTTAAGTTCGGAAATGGATAACCCTTGGAGAACTAAGCCAACCTAAGAAAAACCCCATTTTTTGCAGGGTTTTTTGTTCTTTTGCAAAGAAAATGCAACATTCTTATCTCAGATGAAGTTCGAAATCGCAAGGGGAAGGTGCTCCCTAACGTCTCCCACCAACCCCCCCCACCGAAAAAAATACGCCCCTGGATTTTTTTCCTAGTTTTTTTTTTACATTTTGGAGGGTACAAAAGATTCGGCGCAGCCGAATGTAACACTCTCACTTGTTGTTATTTGAAACGTCTTTTATTAGCAAATAGTTTTAAGAATTTCAAAAATTTCCTTCGGAAATATTTCTAATTCTTAGGCAAGCAAACTCAACAAAAGCCTATCGGATTCTAACACAGTCTTCGTAGAGAAAAATCAGATTCTAAAAAAAAAATGTTTTTAATATCTGAGTCATATTTTCTTAAAGAAAATTAATATGTTCTAATAAGTTTAAAATTTTATTTTAGATTTTTTTAGATACCGAAGCTGATTTTTATGAAAAATTATGTGTAAATCGAGAATTTTTGTTATACAAAAATAATTTTAAAAAAATATTTCAATAAGTTTTAGATTTGATGCATATCTCTTATTAAACATTTTTTTAGACTCCAAGGCATTCTCCAAACCTAAAAACTTTTGTAACTAAGTTTTCAAATTCACCGATTTTGACTTACAAAAATTTTGTACATTTAAAAAAAAAAAACTATTTTTCTTTTCGAAACATTTTCAGATTTCCAATAAAAAATCATTGAAAGAATTAAGATTCTGTTATATTATTTCCAAAAATAATCTCCGATTTAAAAAAAACTCTTAAAAAAATCATTAATATTTTTGGCATAGATAATTTCTTAAAGTCAAAACATTTTTCCCCAAGAAAATTTTTGAGGTTCTCAGACAAATACCAGAAAATTTGTTAGATTCTGAAATTTTTTTTACAATGTGAAGGCATTTTTTTTCTCCTTTTCCTTCTTTCTTTTCTTTTCTTTTCTTTTCTTTTCTTTTCTTTTCTTTTCTTTTCTTTTCTTTTCTTTTCTTTTCTTTTCTTTTCTTTTCTTTTCTTTTCTTTTCTTTTCTTTTCTTTTCTTTTCTTTTCTTTTCTTTTCTTTTCTTTTCTTTTCTTTTCTTTTCTTTTCTTTTCTTTTCTTTTCTTTTCTTTTCTTTTCTTTTCTTTTCTTTTCTTTTCTTTTCTTTTCTTTTCTTTTCTTTTCTTTTCTTTTCTTTTCTTTTCTTTTCTTTTCTTTTCTTTTCTTTTCTTTTCTTTTCTTTTCTTTTCTTTTCTTTTCTTTTCTTTTCTTTTCTTTTCTTTTCTTTTCTTTTCTTTTCTTTTCTTTTCTTTTCTTTTCTTTTCTTTTCTTTTCTTTTCTTTTCTTTTCTTTTCTTTTCTTTTCTTTTCTTTTCTTTTCTTTTCTTTTCTTTTCTTTTCTTTTCTTTTCTTTTCTTTTCTTTTCTTTTCTTTTCTTTTCTTTTCTTTTCTTTTCTTTTCTTTTCTTTTCTTTTCTTTTCTTTTCTTTTCTTTTCTTTTCTTTTCTTTTCTTTTCTTTTCTTTTCTTTTCTTTTCTTTTCTTTTCTTTTCTTTTCTTTTCTTTTCTTTTCTTTTCTTTTCTTTTCTTTTCTTTTCTTTTCTTTTCTTTTCTTTTCTTTTCTTTTCTTTTCTTTTCTTTTCTTTTCTTTTCTTTTCTTTTCTTTTCTTTTCTTTTCTTTTCTTTTCTTTTCTTTTCTTTTCTTTTCTTTTCTTTTCTTTTCTTTTCTTTTCTTTTCTTTTCTTTTCTTTTCTTTTCTTTTCTTTTCTTTTCTTTTCTTTTCTTTTCTTTTCTTTTCTTTTCTTTTCTTTTCTTTTCTTTTCTTTTCTTTTCTTTTCTTTTCTTTTCTTTTCTTTTCTTTTCTTTTCTTTTCTTTTCTTTTCTTTTCTTTTCTTTTCTTTTCTTTTCTTTTCTTTTCTTTTCTTTTCTTTTCTTTTCTTTTCTTTTTTTTCTTTTCTTTTCTTTTCTTTTTTTCTTCTCTTCTTTTTTCTTTTTTTTCCTTTTTTTTCCTCTTCCTCTTCCTTTTCTTTTTCGTTCTTTTTTCTTTTTCGAAATCCGTATGGGGGTGGGGAGGGGGAAAATTCTTCAAGATGTGAGAATTTTGAGAGTCGAAATTAGAAATAATAAAAAAAAAGATTGTTAAGAAATTGTTCAAGTTTATTAAATTTTATTTAATCTGAGGAAAATATGAATTCATATGAATAATATCTTATCGTTCAACCTGAATCAAATTACGTTGCGTAATGCGTAACGCCCAATAATTTTTCGTTTCTAATATTTAAATGTGAGCTACCTAAATCAAACGGACGTAAAAATTTCAAATTTAATGTGTTTGTTTTTGTTTTTTTTTACGTCCTGCCCGACGCAATTTGATTCTGGTTCGACCCTTAAATTAAAAAAATTATATAAACGAAAGGACTCAAGTGTAGGAATTTAAGAAGCGTAAACAGGAAAAAATATGGAGGAAACAAATTTGAGTAATTACTTGTTTAAATTTAAAAACAAAAATTGAGTAATTTTTTAATTGACGCTATTAAAAATTTACTTAAAAATTTAAAAAAAAAACAATTTAAAAACAAACATGAATATTTAATAAAAATTTTATTTTTTTTTAAATTTTTTTTAAACTCTCATAGTTTTTTAAATTCGCGTTTAGTTTATAGTTTTTTGTATATGTATATGAAAGTTTGTAATCGCCTTTATAAAATGTTCCTATGTTTTTGAGACATAAATATATTTGGTAAAGTTGGAAAAAACAGTTTTGTGTTATTTTTTTTTTGTAAACAAATTTAAAACTTTTTTAAACTTTTTAAAAAAATAAATAGATAAATTTTGAGTAAATTTTTTATCGTGTCAATTAAAAATTTACTCAATTTTTTTTTTTTTCAAATATTTAATAAATGTTTATTAAAAATTTACTCAATACTACTCAATTACTGATGCAAAAATTACTCAATTACTGATGCAAAATTGAGTAATTTTTTACTCAATAGTATAAAAAATCTACTCAAATATTTTTTTAATTTTTTTCTGTGTTTTTATTAATGGGCCTTAAAATATCAACACGAATTCTATTAAGTAGATCCAGAGATACAAGTTTGCAAAACAATTAAAAATTATGAACAATATTTGCATATACTATATACCCTTCAATCACAGTATAGGCGGTCGGAAACCATAAATTATATGAACACTTGATTCGATCGATTCTACGACATTCTAACGATGACCGTCTGTGAAAGACATGATGCATGAATATGAAAAAAAAATTTCAAATCCGGAATGAAATTTTCAAAACGGATGGTTTTTTCCAACGCAAAGAAAATTAAAAAAAAAATCGTTAAGTTTTTGTCCATTGCTTATTTCATAAAAATTGAGACAAACTTTCATTTAAACTTAATTTGTTCCCAATCAGACCTCTTCATTCTATTACACCCTTTAAATACAATTTAAAGTTTTTGGTAAAAATTTTTCCATAAAACGAGTTAAAATGGTAGGTTAAAATTTTCGGATTTGGGTAAAATTAATTTTAAATGAAAGTGTGTCTCATGCTCTATAAAAAATGGTAAATAAAATAAATTTGTTTGATTTAATTTAGTAAGATTGGCGCCAAATTGTTACGACATAATTTTTAGATCTTTTAAAATATAACTTGGGAATATCAAAAGTTAAATCAAAAATAAATTTTAATCTCCCTTACGTCAACCTCCCCAAAAGGTACTTGCCAATTTTTTATTTTTTAACATTTTAAAAATCTCAAGTCTTACCTAAATTAAAGTTCAGTGCAACTAAAAATATTTATTCCATTTTCAATTTACATTTTCACTTGACAATTTCTGTTATACTGATGAATATTTTTGCAAATCAAAACTCTTTATGCGAGAAAGAAGATTTACTTCTGGTTGAAAAACGCAATGTGATACACTAGGTCGATATTCTTGTGATACATTTTTGAAGTTTACTTCATGCTTAGTCTTCCTTTCGACACCACAAGATAAACATGTTTCCTTGGTTATAGTAAGAGCTTTTTTTGTTTGGCATATTCGGCTTTCCGTTTGAATTTTCTTAATGGCCTGAAATGTTGTTTCGAAATAATGTTTCAAATACGTTTTCATGGCTGGATAAGCAATACGATCTAGTTTGGCATTCAACATTTCTTGCACTTCTGACATAGTATCAACGAAATGTTTATGATTATGCTGAATTTCTTCGCGAGATTTTTCGATTTCTACCACTAACGGTTTAATGAAATTGTTCTGCTCATATACTGTTTGCGATTTCATAATAAAATCGTTCAATTGTTTTCCGATATTATAAAGACGAGATTCAAATTCCTTTATACGATGTATTATTGGCTGGGTTACGGCTTTTCTTAACGTTATATTGAAATTACCATCTACAATAATTTTACAAAATTTACCATAATGTCGACCTGGTACAGAACAAATTTCTTCTGAATGGTCCGAATAAAAATCCCATTTATCACCAGAAAATATTGTATTAAGTTTTTGCTGATAAGCACGTGCTTCGTCAAAATGTCTTTCGAGTTTTTTGTTTATCTCTTCAGTACGCTGTTTTAAATTATCCAACTTCTCGACTTCTAAACTTTGTAGTTTATTGATTTTGAATTTGTATGGTGGATCTTTACATTCTTTCAAAAGTTTCATTAGACATGTGCCTTCAAAACCTTGGATTTTAACAATTTCATCTTTACAATTTAGTTTTTTAAGTAGCAAATCAATTAGAGAATGCAAATGTTCTTGCGAAAATTTTGAGGTCCGCAGTGACATGTCCAGCAATTCTTTAAAGGTAAATTTTTGAATAATTTCACAATAAAAATACATAAAAAAGTGGATATTACATTTTAAAGACAATTTGAATTATTTGTTTTTGTCATTCAAATTTGATTTGATTTCAAATCAGAATCAAACTACGTCACGTTGGGCGCAACGCCCAAAACATTTTTCGTTTATACATGGACTAATTATCTTCCTTGCGTTTATACAGTTTGTATATCAGGTACATAGAAAAGATTAGAAGGTACGCAGTGTTGTATTTGATGTATTTTCCAATATGGTGGCAAAATGCTTGTTCTTCCTCATCTCACACGTATTTAAAATCAAATTATATACTTTGTTTATAAAAAATGGAATTTGTCTTCCATTTAATTAAATTTGTTATTTATTTTGCTTTATTCAACGTTTTTTTAAAGATAACTCTCACTATTGATAGTTTAAAAACTTTTTTTCTCTTTTGTTTTTTGCTTTGTTGTTGATCTCCTTTATGTTGCATTGTATTTATTAAACGTCAAAAGTTACATAATGTGCTGTCACTAATACTTATTCAAGCTAAATACGACTCTGTTTCAATTCTATTTTTTTCTATGATCAGGTACCTCAATTGTGTTGTATTTTATTTAAATCAAAAATACAAATACAATTTGATCATAAGAAATTTGTGCCATAAGCGTCCATTCTGATCAAATTACGTCGCGTAAGGCGTAACGCCCAATAATTTTTCGTTTATACAATTCAAATGAGAGGTACCTCAATCAAACGGACGTAAAAACTTCAAATTTGATGTGTTTGTTATTGTTTTTTTACGTCTTGCGCGACACAATTTGATTCTGGTTCGACCCTAACACATATTTGTACCAAACGGGGGGTATCTGCATCATGGTTTCTAAAGAACTGCATCATGGTTTCTAAAGACAGACGGACGGATGTTTAAGGATACACTCAAAAAAAAAAAAAACTGTAATGTTAGCAAAAAAAGCTTTTAAACCTACAAGAAACTTTGCTGATTTTGAACCCACAATTTTTTTGGTAAAGTTAGCAAAAATGTTTTGCCAAAAATTTGTTAACTGAAATTTTTAACATGATAATATTTTTAAGCTGGTGTCTAATTTTAATTCTATTTTTTTTCATAATTTTTTTTTCATCAAACTTTTTTTTTCATCATTATACCCTACACCACACTGTGGTACAGGGTATAATGAGTTTGTGCTGATGTTTGTAACTACCCGAAATATTGGTCCTAGACCCACTTTTAAGTATACCGATCGACTTAGAATCACTTTTTGAGTCGATTTAGCGATGTCCGTCCGTCCGTCCGTCTGTCTGTCCATGTAAACGGTGTAAACACGATACAGGTCGCAATTCTCGATCAATTGACTTGAAATTTAAAACTTAAGCCTCTTTTGGCCCAAGGACGAAGCCTATTGAAATTGGAAAAAATCGGTCCATATTTAGACCTAGCCCCCATACAAAGGTCCTCTTTAGTTTTGGCTCAAATGACTCTAATAGTCGCATTTTAATAGGTATCTTTTCAAAATTTGGCAGGAATTAATGTTTTATACACACAAATCACCATTCCGAATTTTAAAGCAATCGAACCATTTCTTCTAGTAGCCCCCATACAAACCACCTTCCCGATTTTCACATAAATCTCTCAATTTTCATGAAAATAGAAAATATTTACTTAAAATTCTGTTTGTGTATGTTAAACGCGTACTTTAATAACCTTATCAAATCTAATTATCATCGGACCATTTTGGACTTAGGTCCCATGTGGAAATTTCGCCCGATATTCAGTTGAAGCGATTTATTGGCAACAAAAAGAAGCCTATTCCACTCAAATTTGATTAGTGATTGCTTTTTACCAATGTTGGCAATCGATACCTTTTCAATACCGTTATCCGTTTCAAAACCCTTTAAATTGAATACCGGTACCAATACCAATACCGAAACTCAGTTTTGGTATCGGATACCGGTATCCAAAAACCTTTTCCTTCAGTACCGGTACGTACCGGTATTGAAACGGTTTTTCTTAAAAACCCATTTAAAGAAAAAAAAAATAATAGAAAATTTTTAATTTTTTTGGTTTTTGTAAATGAAAAAACGTACTCCAAATGCCTCCCCGAAGTCTCATAAAAATCAAAAAAATCTTTGAGCACCCACATCGTGGATTAAGTAAAAATTTCCAAAAAAAAAGTCTTACTTCAACCGCAATGTGGGAGCAGAAGAAAATTATTGATTTTCACGAAATTTTTTGGAGTCATTTAGACTCTCAAAAGAAACTTTCTGAACCCCTTAGTATATTTTAGTTTTTTGGAGATTTTTATTTAATCCGCGATGTGGGTGCCCAAGGATTTTTTTTGATATTTATAGGACTTCGTAGTTCAAAAATTATTAGCAAAACCGTAAATTTCAAATTGGTTTTACCTTTAGTTCACGTGTTGAAAAACCCGTTAAACCAGCTTTGAAAACATTGAAGAGTCAGAAAAATATTTTCTTTTTTTTGTCACTCACAAATATTTTTACAATTAAACAAAAAAACTTACACTCGAAAAAAATGTTACACTCAAAAATTTTTTTTTTTTTTTCAAAAATGGATATAAAAAAGTTTTTTACCCAAAAGAAAATATTTCTAATCAAAATTGTTAATTTTTTCACGTTAAAAAACTATCACTTTAAAAGGGCACTGTGGAGGGTATTCATGGATTCGGCTTAGTCGAATTTAACTATTCTACTTATTTTTACATATTTTTTTTACTTTTCTTAACCCATTTTGGACCAAAATTCAATTTTATTTTTCTTTTTTTGAAAAAGGTACTTTTTTAGGGTACTTAGCACCCGCTGATTTCAAAAATCTTGTCAAAAAAATTTTCAATGCGCCGTTATCCCAGAAAAGCTTGCATTTCAACTTTTTATGCAATTTAAATGTTTGGATTTATTTGATATTTTATTAATTTATTTCAAATTAGTAAAATTTGATAATAAATTAAATATAAAAAAATTTTAAAATAATCAAAAAAATTAAAAGCCGAAAATCAAAAAATTGTAAATTTTCGTTTTAGCTTGAAACAATTTCTGTACTGATTTGCATTGCATTTCATGGACATATAAATTGCGGTGGTCAAGTGGGGATATTTTTTTTCAATTGCAGAAAGATGAGACTTAACATTCGTAACCATATTTACCCGAAAGTCCACCTTTTTCATACATAAATATTTTTTTGAAAAACAAATGAAAGATTTTTATGTCAGAATAACTTCAAAGTCCTGCACTTTGATCAAGGGGATAAGAAAATTACAGTTTTATCGGTCCGGCAACGTTCCCGCCGACCCCCTACAAAACGCTATTTTAATTTTTTTTTACATTTTTAAGGGCATTTTATCAAAAATGCTAAAAATAAATACGTGTTTAGTATTAAAATTGAAAAAAAAATATTTTTTTTTAGTTTTTATGCGTTTTTTATATTTTTAGCTTTTTTTTCGATAATACCGGTACGTACCGGTATCGACGTTTCGGTATCGGTAATACCGTAACCGATTCAACTCAAATACCGTAACCGATACCGATACCGAAATAAATACAAAAACAATACCAATACCGATATCGATACCGTTATTCGTTTCGATTGCCAACCTTGCTTTTTACACTTATTAAAGATTTGACAAAATATAAATCTAATCAGTCCATGTTTGAACTTGGGACCCATGGTCCGGGAAACTCTGGTGTAGGGTATTATATGGTCGGTCTTGACCGACTATAATTTTCTTACTTGTTTTTTTATTAATTTTTTTTTATCAATTTTTTTTTTTATCAATTTTTTTTTTATCAATTTTTTTTTTCATGAAATTTTTTTTTTGTACCCTCCACTCTAGTGATAGAGGGTATATATAAGTTTGTCATTCTGTTTGTAACACCTCGAAATATTGGTCTAGGACCCCATAAAGTATATATTATCATGATCCTCGATCGATTTTAAGACGATCTAGCGATGTCCGTCCGTCTGTCCGTCTGTCTGTCTCTCTGTCTGTCTGTTGAAAACACGCTAACTTTTGAAAGACTTTACGGAGGCTCCTGAAGTTTGGCATATATGTTGGGCATTTTCCTGGTCAGGTTGGTATTGCAATCCAGCCAAATCGGTCCAGTGGTTCAAAAGTTATAAGCAAATGAGTGAATATCGGCAAGTGTTTTTCTGGAATTTACGAGATAAAACACACGGTAACTTTCGAACGGCATTTCTGAGGGTGCTGAAGTATGACATATCGTCCATTCCATGAGTCATTTTAAAAAATCTGACCGAGGGTCTTCCGATTTTTGTTATATTTTTTATACAGATTCTCTATGGAGCCATTTACAAAATTCATCCATCAGAACGAAAATATTCCAAAAACTCGCGATTTTATTCACGATTTTCGTTTTTAAAAAAGTCAAAAAAATGCAAAATCTGTGTAACTTTGAGCAACTGTATTTTCTAAACTACTTATCGCATTTTAACAATCTATAGCGCAAACGAATGGTATGTAAGTCTATTTTGATATCTAATACACTGAAAAAATATTGGTCTTTTAAAAGTGCATTTTATATGCAAATGCAGTTTTGAAGTGCATTTTGCGAAACTTATACCCCTTTTATTTTTTTTTTTTATTTAACATATTTGGAAAATTTAGGGTTTTTGCTACAAAAAAATGTTTTCATTACAATGGACCGAGAATGTGTGCTATTTTTAATATTTTTTTTAAAAAAAGTTCTTTAAATTTTCCCCATAAAAATTTTTATTTTTTAAATTATACCAAAAACATGTAAAAACATATCGTTTTGAAACAGTTATATTTTCTTATGTACTTATCGTATCTAATTGTTTTTAAGCCCATTGCAAAGGTATTTTTGTCTATTTTTTGCATTTAATGACCGCAAAAAATTTGGTTGTTCAAAAATGCATTTTAAATGCAAATGCAGTTTTGAAGTGCATTTTTCAAAACTTATACCCCTCTTAATTTTTTTTTTAATTAGCATATTTGGAAAATTTAGGATTTTTGCTACAAAAACATGTCTTCACTACAATAGTCCGAGAATGTGTGCTATTTTTTATATTTTTTTTAAAACAAATGTTCCTTATAAAAATTTTTATAAGGAAAACTTAAGGAACTTTTTTTTAAAAAAAATATTAAAAATAGCACACATACTCGGTCCATTGTAAATAAGACATGTTTTTGTAGCAAAAATCTTAAATTTTCCAAGTATGCTAATTAAAAAAAAATTAAAAGGGGTATAAGTTTTGAAAAATGCAATTCAAAACTGCATTTGCAATTAAAATGCATTTTTAAACCACCAAAATTTTTGCGGTCATTAAATGCAAAAATAGACAAAAATACCTTTCCAATGGGCTTAAAAAAAAGGGAAAATTTAAGGAATTTTTTTTAAAAAAAATATTAAAAATAGCACACATTCTCGGTCCATTGTAATGAAAACATTTTTTTGTGGCAAAAATCCTAAACTTTCCAAATATGCCAATTAAAAAAAAAAATTAAAAGGGGTGTAAGTTTCGCAAAATGCACTTCAAAACTGCATTTGCATATAAAATGCACTTTTAAAACACCAATATTTTTTCAGTATATTAGATATCAAAATAGGCTTACATACCATTCGTATGCGCTAAAGATTGTTAAATTGTGATAAGTAGTTTAGAAAATACAGTTGCTCAAAGTTACACAGATTTGGAATTTTTTTGACTTTTTTAAAAACGAAAATCTTGAATAAAATCGCGAGTTTTTGGAATATTTTCGATCTGATGGATGAATTTTGTAAATGGCTCCATAAAGAATCTGTATGAAAAATATAACAAAAATCAGAAGACCCTCGGTCGAAAAATACCTAAAATCACCAAATGTCTGGTGGAATGAACGATATATATTTGCCGTTCCTCTGGTCCGGTTCGTTTTAAATTTCAAAAGTTATTAACAAAACCGTAAATTTCAGATTAGTTGCACCTTAAATTTACGTGTTGAAAACCCGTTAAAAATGTTGTAAAAACGTTCATAAGTCACAAAAATATTTTACAAGGTATTTTTGTCACTCAAAAATATTTTTGCACTAAAACAAAAAAAAAATACGCTCAAAAAAAATTTTACACTCAAAAAAAAAAAATTAGTAAATTTTTTTTTATTTTTTTTTCAAAAATTACTAAAAAAAAGTTTTTTTACACTAAATAAAATATTTCTAACCAAAAATGTTATTATTTTCACGTTAGAAAATTTACTATCACTTAAAAATGGCATTGTGGAGGGTATTCATAGATTCGGCCAAGTCGAATTTAACTTTTCTACTTGTTTTTCATCCATTTTTTTTTTATCAAAAATTTTTTTTTTCAGTAAAATTTTTTTTCATCAATTTTTTTTCATAATTATACCCTACACCACACTGTGGTACAGGGTATAATGAGTTTGTGCTGATGTTTGTAACTACCCGAAATATTGGTCCTAGACCCACTTTTAAGTATACCGATCGACTTAGAATCACTTTTTGAGTCGATTTAGCGATGTCCGTCCGTCCGTCCGTCCGTCCGTCTGTCTGTCCATGTAAACGGTGTAAACACGATACAGGTCGCAATTTTCAATCAATTGACTTGAAATTTGAAACTTAAGCCTCTTTTGGCCCAAGGACGAAGCCTATTGAAATTGGAAAAAATCGGTCCATATTTAGACCTAGCCCCCATACAAAGGTCCTCTTTAGTTTTGGCTCAAATGATTCTAATAACCGCATTTTAATAGGTATCTTTTCGAAATTTGGCAGGTAATCATGTTTCATCCACACAAATCACCATTCCGAATTTTAAAGAAATCGGACCAGTTCTTCTTGTAGCCCCCATACAAACCACCTTCCCGATTTTCACATAAATCTCTAAAATTTCATGAAAATAGAAAATATTTAATTAAAATTCTGTTTGTGTATGTTAAACGCGTACTTAAATAACCTTATCAAATCTGATTTTAATCGGACCATTTTTGGACTTAGGTCCCATGTGAAAATTTCGCCCGATATTCAGTTGAAGCGTTTTTATGTCAACAAAAAGAAGCTCATTCCACTCAAATTTGATTTGTGAGTGCTTTTTACACTTATTAAAGATTTGACAAAATGTAGATCTAATCAGTCCATGTTTGAACTTTGGACCCATTTTCCGGGAATCTCTGGTGTAGGGTATTATATGGTCGGTCTTGACCGACTATAATTTTCATACTTGTTTTTTTTGCTTTTTCACCAAATTTTTTTTTCATTAATTTTTTTTTTTTTTATCAAAATTTTTTTATACCCTCCAACTCAGGCGCGGATCCAGGAATTTCATTTGGGGGGGGGGAGATTTAAAAAAAAAAATTACCAAAAAATATAAAAGTTTGGTTGGAAGCGAGGGGGGGGGGGGTGGTGAGTGTGTGTGTGAAAATTTTGAATATTAAGTAACAAATTGAAGACCAAAAAATTTTTTTTTCTTAAATGCGGATCCAGCTTATGGATTTGGGTGAAAATTTTGTATATCCAAAAAATTTTTTAAGATTTACTTCGTAAATTCAAACATTGAAATTTTATTTGCAAATTTTAAGACCTGCTCTCGAAACGATCATAAAATTGACAAATTAAATGTGTAGAAAAATATTGATACTGTGACTTTTCAGTCATTAAAAATTTATATTATGACTTTTCAGTCATAAAAATTGGCTTGTGACAATCATAGCCATTCACAACTGTGAACAGACTTGTAAACTTTTATATGTATAAAAAATCTTATTTCTCAGAAATCTTCCGAAAAAACTTTTTAATAAAGTATGCAATTTTTATACATGTTTCCGTCACAAAATTTCTCAGATGTTGAGACATTTTTACTACACAAAATCTCTTAGATTCTCAAATACTTTCATATAGATAAATAACCCATTTCTGAGATATTTGCGTTAAGAAAAGTGTTCAGATTCTAAAACCCTTTGATATAAAAATGTTGTTTTATTCTCATATCGAATTTCCTATAGAAAATATTTTAGATTCAACATTTTTCGCATAGAAAATGTCTCACATTTTTAAACTTTATTTATGGAAATAATCTGAGATTCTGTGACATTCTTTCTATAAAAATTTTTTCCAAATTCTGATATACTATTCTTATAAAAAACCTCTTAAATAATTCTTATATTTTTTGTATACACAAATTTTCAAATCCTGAAAAATTTTACTGTTTTAATGTCATCTAATGTTTTCCAAGGCAATTTCTTAGGTTCTCAAAAATTTTTCATATAGAAAAATTATTATTGTTGGACACAATTTTAAAAGAAAAATTTCCATATTCAGAGACACATTTCCTATAGAAAAATTCTCAGAATCTGCCAACAGAAAAATTTTCAGATTCTGAGAGATTATTCATACAAAATCATAGATTTTGATCAACTTTTCCTATAGAAAAATTCGTAGATTCTAAAAGATTTTTCAAACAAAGAAATCCTCATGTTCTTAAACATTTTTCCATAAAAAAGTCCATGATTCGAAAATATACATAATATACATATTCCGCATAGAAAACTAAGATTCTAAGACGTTTTTCCTGTAATAATGTTATCCAATTCTAAGAAATTTATTTGTAGAAAAACTCTTTTCAGATTCTTAAACATTCTCAGTTGCTGAGGGATTTTTTATATAGAAAAGTTATAAGACATTTTTCCTAAAATTTGAGATAATTTTTCAATCAAAAAATTCTTTCATTCAGAGTCAAATACATAAGTATCAAGATATTTTCTAAAGGCAAAGTCTTGACATCTGAGACATTTTTCTATAAAAAATATTTGAGATAATACTTTTTCCTTAGAAAATGATAAAAAAAAGTTATTCGGTTAGAAAATGTCCACGACTCTATTGACATTTAAGTTTTTCATATGAAATTTCATAAATTCTGAAACATTTTACCCTGAGGATGCAAAAAATTTTTTAGGATTGAGGCTATGTGTGCTGACTTAAATCATCAGCACACATATAACTCTCTTTAGGGTTTTTTTTACCTTTTTTTCTTTCTATCTTCTTTCCTTTCTCTTCCTTTTTTCCTTTCCCTTTTTTTCTTTCTTTCTTTCTTTCTTTCTTTCTTTCTTTCTTTCTTTTTTTTTCCTTTTTTCTTTTCTTTTTTTTGAAATCGTTTTGGGGGGCGGAGAAATCCCATTCTCCCCCCCCCCCTGTATCCGCGCCTGCTCCAACTACAGTATGGGGGTATACTCACTTTGTCATTCCGCGTGTAACGCATCGAAATATCGGTCGGGGACCCCAAAAAGTATACACTCAAAGAATTATGTAGGTAAATTCCAGTGAATATTCACTTAAAACAAATGAAATTTTATTTAAAAACCATTCCACTGTTTTTTCATTTAAAATAAAAACACATTACAGTCAATTTTAAATGGTAATTTAATGACTAACCAAAACATTAAAAAACTAGTGAATATTCAGTTATTTTGTATTGAAAAACAGTAAAACTATAGAAGAAATTTTTTACTGCCGAAATTAAATGTAACAGAAAATTCGTTTTTAATACAGTAAATAATTTTTTTTAAACTACAGAAACAGTAAAAAAATTAAATCCTTTATAAAATAAGTGAATTTTCTTTTAAAATGACTTTACTGATTACTTTTTAAAATAACCTACAAACAGTTAATGACATAATTTTCTTAGTGTATTTATTATTGATCAGTGATCGATTCTAAGATATTCTAGCGATGTCCGTCCGTCCGTCCGTCCGTCTGTCCGTCCGAACGTCCGTCCGTCCGTCTGTAGTTAACACGATGCAGTCCAAAATAAAAGAGCTAGACCCTTCATGTTTGGCATAAATATATCTTATGGTCCTAGGCAGGTTAAGTTCGGAAATGGGCCAAATCGGACTAGGGGGAAAAAAGTTCCTCCTTGAAGAACTAAACCAACCTCTTAAAAATGCTATTTTTTTTACGTTTTTTTTGTATTTTTGTGAACCAAATGAGACATTTTTATGTTCGTAGAAGTTTAAAGTCCTGCGCTTGGACCAAGGGGACTATCAAATTTTGCCCCGCCTCTCTTTTAAGGGCGTAGATAAAAAAATAATTTAAATAATTATAAAACTGTAGTACTTATGTGCACAAAGCAGATAAAAATGAACTTGTAAACATACATCGTGAGGGCCAAGGAGTCACCCAGCTCACCGACCCCTCCCCCTACCTTGTCCCCCCTTAAAACAACGCCCCTGTCATTTTTTTTTTTTTTTAATTTTTGTACATGTTGGAGGGTATAATAGATTCGGCACAGCCGAATTTAACACTCTTACTTGTTTTCATTATTTTTTTTTTTCATCAAATTTTTTTTTTTCATCAAAATTTTTTTTCATAATTTTTTATTATCAATTTTTTTCTCACCAATTTTTTTTTTTCATATTTTTTTCATGAATTTTTTTGTATGTACTTAAAAAAATTTTTCTTTTCATCAAAAAAATTTATCAAAAACTTTTTTTCATCAAGATTTTTTTCACCAAAAATTTTGGGTTCATTAGATTTTTTTTAACATAATTTTGTTTTTCGTGAAAAAAAAACATTTGTTTTACCTACACAGAAAATATTATCGTATATTTTATTTTAATTAATTGTTTTTTAATTTAATATTAATTAAAATTTTAATTAATATAATTAATTGTTTAATTAAAATTTTAACTTTATTTTAATTAATATTTTAATTGTTTTCAAATTTAATATTAATTAAGTATTTAATTTATATAATTAAATGTTTAATTAAATTTCTAGCTTTACTTATTTATTTTGTTTTGTTTTCCGTGTGTGTGCGAGTGTGTGTTTTTCTCTTGCATTGTATTATATACAAATAAAATACATAAGTATAAAAAGTTTGTTGAAAGTTTTTTTTATTTTTCACAAAGGTTTTTGAATTCTCATTTTGTTTATAGTTTTATGTGTATGTATATGAAAGGTTTATAATCAACTTTATAAAATCATCTCACTGACTATGTCTTTACGGCATAAATAAATTTGGTAAAGTTTGAAGAAATATTTTTTTTAAATTATTTTATTTATAAATAATGTTTTTACAAATTATTTTTTTTTTAATATAATATTTTTAATTAATTTTTTTAATTTATACAATTAAAATTTTAATTATTTTTTTTTTAAATTTTAATTAAATTTTTTAATTTATAGCAGACACCGGATTTTAAAAACCAAAAACACAAAATTTAAAGTTTTCATCAAAATTAAAAAGTTTTATTGTGTTCGAAATAAAATATTTTTCTGTAATATTTTTTTTTATTTTCATCGCAAGTTCAAAATAAAACGTTTTCCAAAAAATTTAAAATGATATTTATCAAAAACAAAACAAAAAAAAAAACTAAAACCCAAAAAAAAACGTTTTTTTTTTTTGTAGAAAATAATAAATTGGAAATATGTTCACTAAAATAAACTTTATATATATGTATGTAAATTGAATCCTTCATATCTTTTGCCCGATAAATTGGAGTAGCATACCATTGGAAATGTATTTTGAGTCCATTAGTTGACTTTTTTTTTGAATATTTCATAATCATAAAATAACGCCCGACTAAATAAAGCATGTTCTGAAAACGAAGCTGTGTAGCGAGCTATAATTTTTGAAATTAGGTTGTTTTATTATTTTTGTATAATAATAATAATATGGGTGGGTAAATGTGATAAAAGATGAAAGGGTAAATGTGCTTAAAGATAAATTGTAGAGGAGTGTTAGGGTAACATCAGTCTATGGTCGGATTCCACTTTTTTGTTGGGAAATTATTAGTTCAGAGATCACGAAAATTAAAATAAAAGGCACTTCCAAAAATTGTTATAAGCACATAAAAGATTTCACTTTAAAGCGATATAAATCGCGTTATACAAAGAATCGTAATCTCAATGAAAATTTCTTTCAGCAACAAGCCAAACATCAAATTGAAATCCAAGCGTATCGCATGGAAAATGATTTAAGTTGCGACATTATTAAAAAAGATTTTTCGAAAGCGGTCCTCTTGGATAAAAATAAGGCATTACGGCTAAATAATCCATGAAAGGAAGCTATGAAACAAAAGTTTTTTAATTAAATAAAGATACAATATTTTAACTATGTATTAAAAAATATGTTGCATACATAACTAAATGTTGTTTGAAGCATCCCTCATTTGTTGTACGCCGCAAACATCATTTTCCATCGAAATTTCCTTGGCAGATTTCAATTTCTTGCTTTTAGAGAAATTATTTTGAATTTTTAAAATAACAAAAATTCAAATAATAACAAAAGAATTTGAAATATTGAACACAAACAAAAAAAAACGTTTTATTTTTTGAACTTTTCATAAATATCTTTTTTGGAAAACGTTTTTTTTTTTGTTTGATTTTTTATTTCGATCATGAGGAAAATATTTAAAATTTTTTTGAACTTCAACGATAAATATCTTTGATAAAAACCAAAAATAAAAAGTTTTCCGGTGTCTGATTTATAGTATTAAGTTTTTAATTAAATAAATATCCATTTATTTTTAATTAACGACATACAAATATTTTTAATTTATTTGCGCATTTTAGTGATTGGTCCGGATTTAATTAATTTTTTAATTAAATCTACGAATTTTTTAATTAAATATTTTTTTTTTTTTTTTCTGTGTAAACTACTTTTTCACCAAGTCTAAGCTTTTCGTACAAAAATTTTCCATTTGTTTATAAAATGTACGTAAAACATGTGAGAGTGGTATATTCTTTGGTGCCGAATCTTTTATACTCTCCAAAACGTAAAAACACTTGTTTTCACTTATTTTTGCAATCACTTACGAAATGTACAGCTCTTTTGATTTTTTAATGGGGTCCTCAACTGATATTTCAATTCGTTTTGCATGGAATAGCAAAGTAATATAACATTATTTTTTGTAAACAAACTTTGCTTTGGCAAGTACACCCAAAAAAAGTTTAAGTTTCAAAGACATTTTTTCTATAAATAAATTTTTAGTGATGAGATGTATTTTCTATAGAAAAAGTCTCTGATTCTGAGATATATTTTCTATAGAAAAAGTCTCTGATTCTGAGATATTTTTTCATTAGAAAAAGTCTAAGATTCTGAGATATTTTTTTTATAGAAATAGTTTCAGACTCTGAGAATTTTTTCTATAGAAATATTTTGTAGATTCATTTGATAAAAAAAACTATTCCTAAAATTGTATTAGATGTCAATATATTTTCTTGAAAAATTAACTTTTTAATAAATATTTAAAAAAAATAAATTATGTATTTTTTATATTACTTTTGAAAGAGCCCATTAATAAAATATTTCAGTTGTGGTGCTGTAATACAGGTTATAACAACCACTTTGTTCTTATTATTTTTCGTTGTGTCAACAGATAAATTTTGTGGTGCTTACTGATATTCGATATATATGAGGCATTCCACACCAAATGTCCCGCTACAGAAAAACTTGTGTCCCGTAAATTTCTGAATAGGTTGTTTGAATAGCCCTATATGGAACTTAGAAAATTGCGTTTTTGGTTGTTAAATTTTTCAAAAACTAAGCTTAGGAGGCGTAATCAAATATTGGAAAAATGGACAAATTTGTGGCGAGTTGCCTTGATTAAATATTTATCACATTAAAGCAACATCAAAAATGTACATTCTAATATAGTTTTCTAAGGGCTATCGATTAAATTATTTTTTTTTTTTTTGGAAAATTTTCAGAATCTGTTCTGAATTTTCCATTTTTTAAAAAAGTCAATTTATCAAAAATCAGGCCTCTTTTTTTTATTTTTTTTTTTTAAAGTTTAGATGTTTGTCCATCCACACAAAAAAATTCAGACACATGTTTTTCGTTTTTAAATTTTAAATTTCATAACAATTTTGTAATTTGTATGTATTTTCTTGTTTTAACTTTGTGAATGAGTATTATTAATTGCATAAATATTACTCATACGCTCTGTTGAAATAAGAAAATACAAGCAAACTACTAAATTGTTGTTAAATTTAAATTCAAATGCGATTTTCTCGAAAAAAAACGAAAAACGCGTGTCTGAATTTTTTTGTGTGGATGGACAAACATCTAAACTTTTAAAAGAAAAAATTAAAAAAAAATAGTGGCCCGATTTTTGAAAAATTTACTTTTTAAAAAATAGGGAATTTTAGAACGGGTTCTGAAATTTTCCAAAAAAAAAATTTAATCGATAGCCCATACAAAACTATATAAGAACGTTAATTTTTAAGATTGTGGTGCATTCCGTTTTAATGTGATAAATATTTAATCAAGGCAACTCGCCACAAATTTGACCAAATTTCCAATATTTGACCACGCCTCCCTCCTAAGCCCAGTTTTTGAAAAATTGAAAAATCAAAAACGCAATTTTCTAAGTTCCATATAGGGCTATCCATACAACCTATTCAGAAGTTTACGGTACACGTGTTTTTTTCGCTGGACATTTGGTGTGGAATGCCTCATATACCAATTGATTAAAACTAAATTCGGTAGATCGGAATGAAATTATTAATTATCACAACTAATAAAAGTGGTAGTAGGATAGACTACAAAAATTTGGTTGGTTCTAAATTTGGTTAGCACAACGAATCCGTTTTTTAACGGTATAACGTTAGTATAAGTACTTATTGAATGTCCGAATTATTTTCAAAAAAAAAACAAGTAAGAAAGTTATAGTCGGTCAAGACCGACCATATGATACCCTACACCAGTGTTTCCCGGAAAATGGGTTCCAAGTCCAAACATGGACCGATTGGATCTGTCGTTGTTAGATCTTTATTTAGTGTAGAAAACACACACAGGTCAAATTTTAGTGGAATTGGTTTATTTTTTTGTCAATTGACGGATTTAACTGAATATCGGTCCAAATTTTTATATGGGGGACTAAGTCCAAGAATGGTCCAATTATATTCCGATTTAATAATGTTACTTAAGTACACTCAAAAAATTATGTCATTAACTGTTTGTAGTTTATTTAAAAAGTTTTCCGTTTAGTCGTTTTTAAAAGAAAACAAAAATAGTTTGATGTTCAGTTTTTATTAACGACTACTTCAGTCCTTTGTTTCAAAAATAACACACTTAAAAATAAGGACTTTCAGTAACATTTACCCAATAAACATTTACCTTTGAAATACATTGAATATTATATTGATAGCAAGTTTAAAATTTAAACCTTAGCTTTGAAAACCAGTTGAAAATAACATAGTTCTCAACGTGAAAACAATAGCATTCTCAAAGAAAACGGCATGTTAGTTCTCAAGTAAAATTTTCAAGTTTATTTAGATTTGATATATAGTTTGAGATTTTTTGAATGTATAATGTTTCTCCAATGTACACAAATATTTTTAGCTTGAAAATATGCTTACTATCTAATTGAATTTTAGTGTAGTTTTCAAAGAATTCTCAGCCTTATTTATAATGTTAATTTAACATTATTTTTCAAATGAACCTCAATACTATTTTTTTATTAAAAAAACTGTAAATACGAATTTTAATAATATTTGCTATTTATTTGCACTAAAAATTGTTAATAAAAGAATTACATCGAATGCCATTTTTGAGGTCGTCTCCTTCCAGGTCTTCTTCTTCAGCCGTCTGCTCTTTAAAATTCGAAATCTTTAAAGAAAAGAAAAGACGTTATTAAATGTATAACTTTTTTTTCATAAACTCATGTGTACTTACTTTTTAATTAATAGTATAGGAAAAAACAAATATTTCCAACATGTTTCAAATTTTGTTTAAATGTTTAAATTTTTGTCACTGAAAACAATTTGAAAAACACCCTTGATATTTAGTGCCAGTTTGATTTTTTTTCAAAGGCTGGAATTGATGTTTGTTGGGTAATATTTAAAGTCATTTATTTTTGTTCTGTAAGTAAAAACTACTGACTATTCTTTTGATTTTTAATGATTTGTGTAAGTAATTTTTTTTTAAATTGTTGGTATTTTTTAATGAAATATCATTAGTTTTTACCTACACAAGTCAGTTATTTTTTTGTAGAAAAAAAATATCAAAAATAATTTATAGAAATATAAAAACATGTTTGTATCAAGTGACTTTGGCACGATGGGTAGAGTGTCCGGCCAGAATGCAGTTGATTGCGGGATCGATTCCCCAAAAATTTTATTAAAAATTTTTAAACAAATATTTCAATAAAAAATTGTAAAAAATTACCTACAAAATCATTAATTTTTATTGTTTTCGTAGGTTATTTTTTTAAATTTGTTGGTAAAAATAACAGAACTATCATTAATTTTTAATGTTTTCGTTGGTTATTTTTTTCGAATTTGTTGGTAAAAAAGAGTGAAAAAAACTTAATTTTTTAATGTTTAATGTTATTTGTTTTAGAAAAACAGTAAAAAATAAATGTTGATGTTTGTTAAAACAAATGAATAATTACTGGGATGGTTTTCAATTGTTTATTCACTGGTTTTAAGTGTGTTTTTGCCTACAAAATATTTTGAGTGTACCAGTTTAAAAACTTAAAATAAAATTTTTTCAATTATTTTAATTTTTATGAATTTTGAGGGAATTATGTGAATATCGCAAGGGTGGTTTGTATGGGGACTACACTTATTAGAGTCATTTTAGCCGAATCCAAAGGGGCCTTTTGTGTGCGGGCTAGGTCTTAACATAGACCGATTTTCTCCAATTTCAATAGGCTTCGTCCTTGGACCAAAAGATGCTTAAGTTTCAAATTTCAAGTCAATTGATTGAAAATTGCGACCTGTATCGTGCTTAAACCGAAAGATGGACAGACGGACGGACGGGCATCGCTAAATCGACTCAAAAAATTATTCTGAGTCGATTGTTACACTTAAAATATTATGTAAGTAAATTCAACAGAAAATACGTTTGAAACAAACGAAACTTTATTTAAAAAACGGACTACTTACATTTCATTTAAAACAAAAACATTTCCCAGTTATTTTTAAATGTTAATTAATAACTGTTGAAATCCGTAAAAATAACTTAAAAATCCGTAAAAAATGACTGACAAAATTTTACGGAAAAAACGGTTAAAATAACGGAAATCTACATTCATTTTTATTTATTTTTTTAGAAATAATTTTAAAAAACTTCGAACCTGAGCAGAATCGAACTCATAATTTCTGGCTGATAGCCCAGCACGCTACCCTCTGTGCCACAAGCTACTTATATTTTCAGCAACTAAATTTCATTTTCAAATTAAAAAAAAAAAATTCAAATTTTAGAAATTTTTAAATAACTGACAAATAACAAACGACAAATAAAATAATGTGGTTTGTTTTTTAAATAACTGAAAGAAACAAACGTTACGGAAAATTTTATTTAAAAGACAGTTATGTATTTGAATAAACGTTAAAAAAGTTGTTTAGAATATTTGTATGTGAAACAAACTAATTTTCTTTTAATATTAACTGAAACGAAACTATTTGTTTGACTGTGAAACAGTAACTGTAAAACTTTTATGAGTGTATACTAAAAGGTAGGTCTAGGACCAATATTTCGGGTAGTTACAAACATCAGCACAAACTCATTATACCCTTTACCACAGAGTGGTGTAGGGTATAAAAAGTGTTCTTTTACAAACAGTGCCAGTGCTGGCAAGTAAGACTCTGAATATCACTAATAATTTTGTTCGTTTTTTTTCCACCTCTCATCCCCAAATGAATTAAATCTATTGAAGTCAATTATAATTATTAACAAAAACGAATATCGAATTTATCGATTTTTTATTAAGTATTTGATTATAAATTAATATATTATAATTAAACGATTAATACTGCAATTGTTATTCTTAATTTGTCATTCAATATTGTATACAATTTTAATTTACATTTTATATAGTGACTCAAACCAACAGAGAAATTAAAATATTCCCTAAAGCATATCAAGTAAGTTTCTGTTGTAATCGTGTTCAAAAGTATTGTTTCAGTTGGCAAATACATACAAAATACAAAAAACAAAAAAATACTTTATTAAGTAAATTATCTAAGTCTGCAGTAGGTACTCATTCCAAAATATTGGTACACGTTTCGTTGTAGGAAAAAAACCACAAAATGATTTTATTTTTATAACGTGGATGGTTTTATAATTAACTAGATTTATGAACAAACAGAATGTTTTACAATCGATCAGGAATCCTATGCCGCCATATCAATGCGTTACACATGTAATGACAAAGTGAGTATACCCCATACTGTGGTTAAAGGGTAGGATGGATCGTTTTTACATTTTTTTCTCTGATCGTTAAGGGCTCCCCTTCAAAAGTGGCCAGAAACATGACCAGAAACATATCTGCAACATTTTTTTGAAATCGGTTAATAATTTCTGTTCGTTCTTTGAGGTTTAAATTTGGCATTAACCCATTTCGATCCACTGTTCGATTTTTTGAACAGTAAAGATCACCTTTTTTAAATATTTATGTATGAAATAGATGAAATTTCAGGCATATTTTGTTACGAATGTTAAGACTACTCATTGCGAATGTTAAGACTCATATAAAAAAAATATCTTGTCTTGACCATCGCAATTTATATGTGCATTAAATGCAATGTGCATCAGCACAGAAATTGTTGAAAGCAAAAACAAAAAATTTAGCCTTTTTAATTTTCATCTTTTACTTTTTTTAATTAATTTTAATTTTTTTAGATTTTATTTATTATTAAATTCCACTAATTTGAATTATTGCTCAAAATCTATTATAAAAATATCTTTTTCTATATGAATAATGTCTCAGAATCTGAGTATTTTTCTATGGGAAAAATATTTCAGAATCTGACACTTTTTCTTTAAGAAAAATGTCTCAGAATCTGAGGCTTTTTCTATATGAAAAATGTTTCAGAATCTGACAATTTCCTATAGGCAAAATGTATCAGAATCTGAGACTTGTTCTATAGGAAAATGTCTAAGAATTTGAGACTTTTTCTATAAGAAAAGTGTTTAAGCATCTGAGACTTTTTCGATAGGAAAAATGTCTAACAAGGGAAGTATCTCAACCCTTATGAACCGATTTGCCTGAAACTTAAAATATATATAAATGAGACGAGTTTAAGGTTGGGGTGTCTTGGCTTATCGGCCATATCAGTGTTTAAAAATTTCGTTGTCCTTTATGAAACAATGAGCACCTTCGGGAAATTTCCAATAACTCCCGAACTTACAGGAATGTCGTCTAGAGCAAAAATATGTGTACACTTAAATTTAATAAAAAATATTTCGTATTCATATGGATATCGTAGGTCTATGTCTTTACATAAATACCCTCCAAAATTTACACATTTTACACGGTGGCTATGCCACCGTTGGATAGGCATTAAAAAACCTTTCTTCTCATATGGAAACACCATATTGTTTCATAGAAAAAATCGCTAAAAAATCCAAAAAACGATTTTTTCGCCAATTTTTTACCCATTTTTTGAACCCCTAAATCCCCGATATGGCCGATAAGCTGAGACACCCCAACCTTAGAATTGTTTCTTTTATATATATTTTAAGTTTCAGGCAAATCTGTTCATTAAGGTTGAGATACTTCCCTTGTAAGAATCTAAGAAATTTTCTGTAGAAAAAATGTCTGAGAATCTGAGATACTTTCTATAGGAAAAATTTCGAAGAATCTGAAACTTTTTCTATAGGAAAAATGTCTCAGAACTTTAAACTTTTTCTATAGGAAAAATGTATAAGAATCTGAGACTTTTTCAATAGGATAAATGTCTAAGAATTTTAGACTTTTTCTATAGGAAAATTTTCTCAAAATCCGGGAATTTTTCTTTAGGAAAAAGGTTTTAGAATCTAACACTTTTTTATACTGCTTTCTTTTTAAAAAAGTCTCAGAATCTGAATTATTTTTCTTATAAAAAAGCGAAGAATCTAAAACTTTTTGTGTAAAATGTTTCAGAATCTGAGAAAATGTGGTAGACTAGAAATATCTCAGATTCTGGGAAAATGTCTTACAATCGGAGTCTTTCTTCTGGAAAAGTATTTTATGATATGTTTATAGAATCATTTTTCAAAATGACTTTTTCCCGAGAAACGTTTTCCATTGGAAATATGATTTAAAGTCTTTGATTTTTTCTATAACAAAAACTGTCTTAACTGGAAATTGTCATAGAATCTTAGACTTTTCTTTGAAAAAAAAATCAGATTCTCATAATCTTCTATAAAAAGGTTTAAGTCTCTAAAACAATTTTAAAATATAAAAAAAAATTTAATTTTTTTCCAGCAACAGTTTTAAACTTACACAAAAATGAAGAATCTGATTGTGTTACATTCAATTCAACGAGAGATCGAAAAAAATCTGAAACATGTGCTGTTATGTAAATTTTTTGTACAAAAAAAAAAATTAAAAAAAATGTTGGGCCCCCACCGAAATAAAATCCTGGATACGCCCCTGTTTCTGTGTAAACATTTCTTCATTTCTGATCAGGTTAAACTGGTATTTTTCTTTTATTTTCCGAAATAAAAAATGGATGACAATAGTAAGTTTCGATATAAAAAGCCATAGTTCGGGACCAGGTTTCCCAATTTTTAAGGAAATTGAGGTCATAGTTTATAAAAATTGTGTTTTTTTATTTTTTAGAAATTTTTTACGTGAAATTTTTGGTATGCGTCTGAGATCTGACCACGCGGTTTCGATTAATCTTTCAATGCTGCTTCTAAATTTGGTTTCCAAATTTTTCAATTACTTCAGGCTTTAAAAAAAAACTGAGAGTTCACTTTAATAATTTTTTTTTTATGTGGGGGGGGGGGGGGGGGGGTCGCGAAAAATTTGAAATATTGAAAAGGGGTCGCAAAGCAAAAGTTAGTGAGAAGCTCTGTCTTAGAGGAATTTTCGTCCACACTCTCAAAGCAAACATTCAGTGCTGACATTGTTAGGACATGTCATCAAGGATTACCTATGATTTGTCAGAACCTGAAGACATTTCCCCAAGGAATTACTATGTGAATTTCGTCAGTGACACATTTTCCAACTGGATGGCTCAACAAAAATGCAAAAAAAAACATGTATAAAATGGGGTTTTTAGGCGGTTTTTTTCCTATTTGTTTCCTATTCTGAAGAAAACTTTCTTAAACTATTTCTCATTTGAAAAAAACCGACGACTTTTTAACACTTTAGAAATGTTGGTAAACTTAGCAAAAATTGCAGTTGTTTGTGATCAACAAGGATTTTAGTAAAAACAACTGACAAAAACTGTAGTCGCTTTTTTGAAGAAAATGTACTTGAACTCAAACAACTTCAACAGTAAGTTTTAACAACCAAATCTTTTGAGTGTAGTTTTGAGAATGAAATTCTAAAGACTTATTTCTTTTCAAATATTTTGTAGATATTTCGCGAAATTGAGAAGATACGATTTCGCTGTTTACAGTTTTGTGACAATTAATCATGTACACTAGAGTGTTCTTATTTTGGAAATGTTGGAAATGTTGAGAAGGTACCCCCTCATTTTTTTCCTTTTGACTAAAAAATAACTCAGGAAAAATTGTACGCCCCTACGACCACGCCTTCCCTACGCGACGGGGCCGTAAAGAGCGGGGCCTTAAAAATCATTTTTCCATACAAAGCAAAAAATTTTTTTTTGATTTTTAATTTTTTTGTTATTAATTATAATATTACTTGATTAGCTTATTCACGACAAAAAATTTGATTTTGGTGGGATGAGGCTTTCAGTTCTAAAAAAATTTTCGAAAAAAAAAATTTAGAGCTTTTGGGGTCTTACAGTAAAAATTTTTTAAAAAAATATTTTTTTTTTAGTTTTGACAAGCAACCGTTTTAGTTGAGTTGTTGCTTTTAATGATATATTTTCATAAAAAAATATTATTCCTATCTGTGACATCTTTATCGTGATCTAAAAAAGGGTAAAAAATGCATTTTTGATGTTTTTCGATACACGATCAAGATGTCACAGATATGAATAATATTTTTTTATGAATATATACCATTAAAAGCAACATTACAACTTAAACCGTTGCTTGTCAAAACTAAAAAAAAAAAAAATTTTAAAAATTTTTACTGTAGGACCCCAAAAGCTCTAAATTTTTTTTTCGAAAAATTTTTTAGAACTGAAAGCCTCATCCCACCAAAATAAAATTTTTTGTCACGAATAAGCTAACCAAGTAATATTATAATTAATAACAAAAAAATTAAAAATCAAAAAAAAAATTTTGGTTTGTATGGAAAAATTATTTTTAAGGCCCCGTTCTTTAAGGCCCCGTCGCGTAGGGAAGGCGTGGTCGTAGGGGCGTAAAATTTTTCCTGAGTTATTTTTTAGTCAAAAGGAAAAAAATGAGGGGGTACCGTCTCAACATTTCCAACATTTCCAAAATAAGGGACACTCTAATGTACACACAAAAAAAAACTTGTCAAATTACTTGAAAAAGTCTCGTAATCCCATTTTACCAATATTTGACAATTTTCCTTGTTTTTAACAAAAAATTTTCGATTGAAATTAAATTTTTCTTTGTAATTTTACAATTTAGAGATTTTCTTGTATGTTTCATTGCGCCAAAAAATTTGTAAATTCACAATTTTATTGGTAAAAGTCTTGTAAAATTACGCAAAAGCTCGTAATTTTACTAAGAACTCTCAAAAAATTGGAGGAAAAAAAAAACTAGTAAAATCACGAAACCTCCTTGTAAGTTTTGTCGCGTCAAAAAATTTGTAAATTTACAATTTTATTTGTAAAAAGCTTTTAAAATTACGAAATTATTGGTAAAAAGATTGTAAAATTACAAGAAATTGTTGTCATATAGGAGGTAGCAAAAAAAGTAACAAAATTTTCTTGTCGTTTTACAAGGTTTTTTTTAGTGAAGAAATCAAACTGCGTTTACACTTTTCGTCGACACTAAAGTTCAACCAAAACATCACTGAGGCTCGCCGTGTGGTAGTGTTAAATTCGACCGATATATACCCTCCTCCATGTTAACAAATTTAAAAAAATTAAAAAAAAAAAACAAGTAAGAGTGTTAAATTCGGCTGTGCCGAATCTTTTATACCCTCCAACATGCTAAAAAAAACAAATTACAGAGGCGTTTTCTTGGTTTGGGGGGGGGGGTGGTCGCTAGTGGTAATTTGGGGGGGGGGGGGGCAAATTTCCTCTCGAATATGTGTTTAAAAATTCATTCTTATGCTTTTGGCGATAAAGAAATGGAAGTTTATTTATATTAAAAAAAAAAAAAATATTCCACGTCCATAAAAAGGGGGCCGACCGAAAAAAAGGCATTTTCTAATTCTTTGGGTCCAAATGCAGGACTTTGAACTTCTTGTAGCATAAAAATGTTGCATTTGTTAAACAAAAACACAAAAAAATCTTGTAAAAAATGGTATTTTGCAGAGGTTGGTTAAGTTCTTCAAGGGGGAACTTTTTTACCCCTGGTCCCATTTTGCTCATTTACGAATTTAACCTGCCTAGGAACATAAGACATATTCGTGCCAAGTGTCGGGAGTCTAGCTCTTTTATTTTAGACTGCATCGTGTTAACTACAGACGGACAGACGGACGGACATCGCTAGAATGTCTTAGAATCGATCACTGATGATAAATATATATACTTCATGGGGTCCTAGACCGATATTTTGATGCGTTACACACGAAGTGAGTATACCCCCATACTGTAGTTGGAGGGTATAAAAAGATTTTGCTGGGTAGTTTTTTAGAAGGGATGGTTAATGGTAACACTCCCCCGAATTTATTTTTTTTTTTGCATTAGCTACTTATCAATATAACCACATCAAACTCATTGTACTTGATGAGTTTATGATTGATGAACATTAATACAATAAAGAAATCTGGTAGTATGAAAAGAATTGCTGTTTCATACTGACATAAAAATGTATGTTTGTGTGGGTGTTTTAAGTGTTTTTATGTGTGTAAGTGAATATTTGTGTAAAAAAAAACGCTAATGATATAATTTTCACTTGTGTACTTGTATAAAAGCAAAAATAACATTATCTAAGTAAAATTGTAAGAAATTTACAGTAAAACCTTTTGTATTGGAACGAAGCGCATTTCCAGAATATGATTTAACAAAGTTGTGTAACATAAAAGTTAAAAGTGTTTCAATCTAAATCTTCAACAATATTTAACACTTTTGTGTTGAAAATTGTCAGACTTTGTTGTTCACTTTCAAAAGTTTCCACTGTGTATGTAAATTAAAAAATAATATATGAATATGTGTATTAAGTATATAAAGTTTCTTTTGTATTCGTTTATACATATTTTTTTTTGTGATTTTAAATATTCCTGTTTTTTATTCGGCTACAACAAAGATTCATTCCTTAATTTTATTTTCTAACGCCAGCGTTGAAGGCGTTCTCTTTTATTTCGTTAATGTTTTATTCTCATACAACCAACACGTTGCATCATAATTTGTAATTTATGCACGCACTGAAATCTTCCGGGTATATTTCATATTTCCATTTTTAAAGATGAATATTTTGACTGAAAATATGAAAACAAACTTACACACGCATACACATGTTACGCTTATACAAAGGAAAATTTTATGATCAAATTTACATATATATAAGGATTTTTAATGTATTTATACATTTTATGTCTAAATGTTTGTATGGAAGAGTATTCGAACGTCATTTGCGTGTGTGTATATGTGCATAAGTATCATTAGATATAAAAAGAAAACTTTAGGAGGATATACATTAGGGTGGTCCTGTTTTTGGTTTTCTGCACGGGACACCCCCTCAGTTTATAAAGATTCATGAAAAAGTAATTCAAATTTTTTTTTAAATGTGTTTAAGGTCAAGGCGGGATCTTGAAGTTCGGGCCTGGAGCAAAATGGCGTTTTTTTTATTAATTTTTATAAAAAAAATTGAAATAAATCATTATGAAACCGGTTTTCTTTAACAATTGACCATAACACTGTGCTCGAGCTTGACACTTTTTTTTAACAAGCTGGACACCCTAGTGGTAAAGTTAATTCGAGTACGCTGAATTCAATAGTGCTAGCCGTTTTTCGAAGTTAGCGCTCGCATTCGCGATATCCGTGATTTAAAATTTTGTTGCTCAAATACAATTAAAACGATATTTTAAAACTTTTGCGATAACTTTTAAATTTAAAACCATTCAAGTCTGTTAAACTAGCATAACAAACCATAATACCGTGAATTTTTTTTTCGCGAAAAACATTTTTGGTCGTGAAAAATCGTTATTTTCTTTTAAAAATTGGTTCAATACAAATATTTTTTGTTTGATTTGAAATTACGACATCCATCTGGTAAAGCTAGTCATGGACGTATACAGGGGGTGGGCACAGGGGGCACGTGCCCCCCCTTTTCGATTTGAACATTTTTAAAATTTAATACACAACAATGCATTATACAAGAAAAATACACAAGTTTTTAAATATTTTGATTTTTAAAGACAAGATTTTAGTTTTTTTATAAAAACTCTAGAGTTTAAGCAAATTTGGTCTCTGAAAAGTAATTTTTATTGAAATATCTGAAAAATGTGTTTCAAAAACACATAATATTGGATTTATCCAATAAAAATTATGCATCAGGATCATGAAAATAAATTTCTATAAAAAATATTTAAATCTGAGATTCTCAGCTATTATTTTTAAAGGAAATTCTCAGGTTCTGAAAAGTTTTTCCTATAACAAAATGTTCAGATTCCAATACATTTTTTCATCAGAAAAATTTTAAATTTTAGATATTTTATTTCTTATTGAAAAATTTTTAGATTTTTAAATTCTTAGTATTTCTTTTATAGAGAAACTATAAGATTCTGAAACAAATTTTCTATAAAAACTTTTTAGGTACTGAGACTTTTTCTATAAAAAAAAAAACTTAAATTATTAATTGTGTTTATATATTGTTGGACTGTATATTTTATAACTGAATTTTTATTTAGTTCGGTTTGAGTCCATATTAATTATTTCTGAGAAATAATAATTGTTGTACAATGAGAAAATCTGAAAAAAATCAAGTGACAGCAAAGGCTAAGTGGGGATGTCGACAGCTTTCTCCACTTATCCTGTGTTGTCACTTAATTTTTTTCAGATTTTCTCATTGTACAACAATTATTATTTCTCAGAAATAATTAATATGGACTCAAACCGAACTAAATAAAAATTCAGTTATAAAATATACAGTCCAACAATATATAAACACAATTAATACACAACTCATAAGGTACATTGCAATTTAGTAATATTTCTAAGAATTAGAAATATGAAACAAAAATTCAAACCTAACGGACATTTTTCAAGACTTGAAAAGTCCTACTTAGGGTTAACAATGGGAAAAATACAACTCTGTTAAAAGTTAAGATGGATTAAGTTTCTGCCAAATGAATACAACACGAATTAATGGTGAATACGGGTTATTCAACACAAAGAGGAGTAATTTCAATCCCGAGTAAAAATAAACATATATAACAATATATAACTTGATACAAACATAATAAATCATATATGATTATACATCGCGTGAGATCTTTTCTAAATTTTTTATATGCAGTCATATGTAGTTATATATAATTTAATCATGATTCGGATTAAAAGGTGTACGGTTGATATATTTATATAAAATTATACGAGGGTCAATACAAAATTAGTTTTTCTGTATAATTTAACATAAAATTATATATAGCTTATGCTGTTCCATATAAAACTATATATGTTTTCAATTAACCAAAAATGTTCTAAGTTTTTTAGGCAAAGCATAAGAAACTTTTTAAAATGTTCCTAAACATTTCTTGTTAGGGTTATGTATATCACCTATCTGGTTCGAAGCGTACCCAAACATATTTTTTGTTTTAGAAAATTAAATGTTTGGTGAATGTATCGTTGACATGTGGTGTATCTCAACCCAAACCAAAAAACACCAGGATTTTATATGTTTTTATGCAATTAGATCTAATTAGATCCGCCAATATATGGCAATGTCTGGTCAAAACTCGGATGAAATCAAATCATATTTTATACAAGTTGATCTTTTTTAATGCAAACACATCCACCATTATTCGGATCAAATTGCGTATAAATATATATTGTGTTACATATCATTATATATTGCATCATATAAACATTTTTACTCGGGATTCTTAATTTCTTCAAAAGTTTTATTTAAATGGCTAATTTTAATCTGACACACATTAAGTGTGTGGCAATCGAAGGCGTGCTGATGATGGAAGGGTGGCATCTTCCGAAAGCTGTCGACATCTCCACTTAGTCTGTGTTGTCACTTGGTTTTTTTCAGATTTTCTCATTGTACAACAATTATTATTTCTCAGAAATAATTAATATGGACTCAAACCGAACTAAATAAAAATTCAGTTAAAAAACTTAAATTTTGAAACATTTTTTATAGAAAAATCCTCACATGAAACCATGGAACAAGCTCAAATCTAAAGCAACGCGATCACCAGACAAATTTTTAGGAATATTAATTTAAGATATCTAACTAACAACAATTTTGAAATAAAAATCTAAAATTTTCAATCTACCACTTTTTCCGGGTTTGACTTGCACAAATGCAATTTCGAATTTTCAAAAATAGACCTAAAGAATCTGTTGAAAATACATCTATTTTGAGCCATATGAGCAATCTGCTGATTTAAGCAGACACGGTTTGCTAAATTTCTGTCTGAGTAATCTAGGTTGAGCCAGCAGCAAAAAGGTGTCAAGACAGCGGAAAAATCAAATTTCAGCTGATTTTACCAGAAAAATATGCGGATTTTAGATGAGCAATCTAAAATGTGTATTATTTACATAAGTAGTAGTGTAGTCCTACACTCAAAATAATTTTGCAGTAAAAATATTAGTAAATGATTTGGTACCAAAATCTACTAATAAGTTACTAATTACCAGTAGTACGGTAGTTTTTTAGTATCTTCAAAGTACTAAAATTAGTAATTTTTACTGGTTTTGAATAATATTAGTAAAAAATTTTAGTATTGATTACCAACGCCTGCACTAGATCATTTTGGACTAAAAAATTAGTTCATTAGTAAAATTTTTATTATTGAATACCCACGTTTTTTTTGGGTGTAGTAAAAAAAAAATATCGGCGATGACTAAAAAAAAAATTTGGGAGTTGTGCCCCCCCATTTTCAAATTCCTGGATACGTCGCTGAAGCTAGTTCATGTACACTAAATCCCATTGAAATATCAGTTTTTTATACCCTCCACTGTAGTGATAGAGGGTATATATAAGTTTGTCATTCCGTTTGTAACACCTCGAAATATTCGTCTAAGACCCCATAAAGTGTATATATTCATGATCCTCGTTCGATTCTAAGACGATCTAGCGATGTCCGTCCGTCTGTCTGTCTGTTGAAAACACGCTAACTTTTGAAACACTTTACAGAAGCTCCTGAAGTTTGTCATATATGTTGGGCATTTACCTGGTCAGGTTGGTATTGCAATTCAGCGAAATCGGTCTAGTGGTTCAAAAGTTATGAGCAAAAGAGTGAATTTAGGCAATGGTTTTTCACGAATTTACGAGATATAAAACACGATAACTTTCTAAAGGCAATTCTGAGGATGCTGACGCTTGGCATATATATTTGTCGTTTCCCTGGGCTGGTTTGTATTGAATTTCCGCCAAATCGGTCCAGTGTTTCAAAAGTTATTAGCAAAACCGTAAATTTCAGATTCGCCTCACCTTATATTCACGTGTTGAAAACCCGTTAAACATATTTTAAAAATATTGGTAAGTCACAAAAATATTTTACAACGCATTTTTGTCAGTCAAAAATATTTTTACACTAAAAGAAAAAAAGAAATACACTCGAAAAAAATTGTATACTCAAAAAAAATTTTACACTCAAAAAAAAATTTAGTAAATTATTTTTTTTTTCAAAAATTAGTTAAAAAAAAGTTTTATTACACAAAATAAAATATTTCTAATCAAAAATGTAAGTTTTTCACTTTAGAAAGTTTACTATAAATTAAAAAGGGCATTGCGGAGGGTATTCATAGATTCGGCCAAGTCGAATTTAACTTTTCTACTTGTTTTTTTTTCAAAATTACCGTATGTATTAGCGATATTCGCTATTTTTTATTTTTAAGTAAAAAATATATTTTTTTATATTATTTAGCCAATTTCTGAATTTTTATTATCTTAACTCTATTGAATATACAAAAAAAAATTATTCGCGGAAAATTTTTTTTCGCGATGTTTTTTTCGAGAATTTTTTTCCCAATTTTTTTTTATTAGCTATAATTTATGAAAATGTGTAGAATACGATACATTGCAGACATACCATTTTTTTGAAAAATTAGATTTTTCGCTATTTTTTTTTTCTTTTTCGCAGAAATTTTTTTTACGAAAAAAAACAATGCATTTATTAAATTTATATTTAAAATCTAGTCCTTTAGCTTTACAATTTTAAATCGCGAAATATGGCTAGCACCATTGAATTCAGCGTACCCGAATTAGCTTTACCAGCAAGGTGCACAGCTTGTTAATTTTTGCGACTACACTCAAAAAAATACATTAGTAGATTTACTATTTTTTTTGTTAATGTTAGTTAGTTAACCTTCAGCAAATTTTCAGTTAAGGTTTGCATGTTAGCAAAAATATCTTGTAAACTTCATTTAGCGCATTAGCAATTTTAAACAAAATTTGAACTAATTTTTTTTGCTAAATTTAAAATTGAGCTGATCAAATTTTTACAAGAATTTTTGCTAAAATAAAAAAAAAAGCTCTTCGAGTAATATTTTTGAAGTTATCGAGTTTTTTAATTCTCAAAACCCCAGTGGTCCCATAAAATCACGTATCTCAAAAACTAATCAAGGTAGAGCGAAGCGGAAACAAATTTTGGATCAAAAACTATGACGATTTTAAAGGAACTCAACTAGGTCTATGCCCATCGGGGTCTAGACCTATCGGGTTCGAACCCAATGGGGGCCTCAAATGTGTATGAACCACAGTACATGAGTAGTAGGTTCACAGAGTTGCATTTGATGTGTGTAGGTATTAGTGACAGCACAAGGTATAACTTTTGACGTTTCATACAAAACGTAAACAAACAACATAAATACATACACAAAAGCTATCACGTGCAGGCACACATACACTAGGCAGCGATGATAATTCTGTACTAAAAACCATACCACCATATTGGAAAGTACGAAATTAGCACCATTGTTTGCATACTAGTCTGTACTGTGGTATGAACTAACAATAAGTTGAAATAAAAAAAAAAAAAATCAGTTAACTAATTTTTGGCAAAAAATTTTTGCTAACTTTACCAAAAAAATTGTGTGCTCAAAATCAGCAAATTTTCTTGTAGGTTTACAAGTTTTTTTTGCTAACATTACAGTTTTATTTTTGAGTGTAGCACAGTGTAATTAGTAGGGATGAGATTTTCATGCACCAAAAAATCGAAAATATGCGCTTAAAATATGCGCTTAAAGTATGCGCTAAAAAAATTCAAAATATGCACTAAAAAACCTTAAAATATGCACTAAAAAATAAAATGTGTACAATAAAAATCTTGTTTTCATGGGAAAAACTTCTTTTAACGCAAAAATAACGCCGGGTTTAAAAAGTAACATTTTAAACTATAAATACCCGGTGAAAAATGTTCGTATATGGAAACTTCATATATGAAGCCATATATCCTCGTATATGTTTCCATATACGAACATTTTTCACCGGGTAAGCAAAATTTTTTTTTTAAATCAAGAAAATCCAAAACAAAATTAAAAATAAAATAAATATTTTTGTTATTTTCAAAATAAATTTTTTAAATTTAAAATAGTTTTTGAAAAAAAATTTTCAATTTGTGTTTTTGCAAATTTATGCCAAAATATGCAAAAATATGCACTTAAAAGTAAGAAATATGCACAAAATATGTATTTGAAATCAAAATATGCAAACATATGAATTTTCACCAAAATTTGCAAAAATATGCAAAAACAAATCGATGCCATTTTAACGCAAATTTCTTGATTCGGAAAGATAATTGGTCGATATCGTTTTTAGACTATCGGCAAAAAACATGCATTTGCATGGAAATCTCATCCCAAGTAATTAGTATTTAATTCAAAATTTGTAAATTTTTTGCACATAGTAAACCTTTTACTACATAATGTAAAAATGCCCTTTTTTGAGATCATGCACAAAGACAAAATTTTATAGTTTCTAAAATTTTATTCACCTAAATTTAAAAAATTCCGATTTTTTTTTGTCAAATTCCGTTGAATACTTCTTGGAAAATAAATATTAATTTTTATGTATTTTTCGCACTTTACATTTAGCATATGTAGCGATTTAGTTTTAGCGAGTTTTAAGAAAATGCTTTTTTTAGCCATTATTCTTCATTAACTTAATTTAATTTTAACTTAATTTCAATTGATTACACAGGCACACAAAAAAAAAAAAGTGGCCAGACCCAGAGGGTAGAACCAGTTATTTCTAGGTTTTTGGGGTCGCTGAATCCGAATATGCCCATAAAAAATCATTTCAATTGCCAGTTTTTCCCCCACCGCCCCCCATTAACCCCCGGGAGGATTGACTTTTAACTGTCATACAAACTTAAAATTAATGTGCACTTTTATGTTCAATTGCCAGCTAAACCCTAAAATGATAACAAAAAAATTATGTGACCCTTCCCTCAACCCCTAGCACGCCCTTACAACCCCCTGACGGGGGATGAATTTTGAGTGTTTATACAAAACTAAGATGTATATGGATTTCTATGTTTTTTGGACCGCTAAAACCGAATATGACTACAAAAAGTGTATAATACCCCTCCCTAACTCCCTAGTACCCCTTGCTATACCCTACAGGGGATTTAATTTTGATTAAATTTGGTTAAAGTTTTAATGAAAATTTCAAAATTAAATCCCCTATAGGGCGGAGTAAGGGGTGCTAGGGAGTGAGGGAGGGGATATATAAATTTTTTGTAGTCATATTCGGTTTTAGCGGTCCAAAAAACATAGAAATCCATATACATCTTAATTTTGTATAAACACTCAAAATTCATCCCCCTTCAAGGGGTTGTAAGGGCGTGCTAGGGGTTGAGGGAAGGGTCACATAATTTTTTTGTTGTCATTTTAGGTTTCAGCTGCCAAAAAAACATAAAAGTACACATTAATTTTAAGTTTCTATGAGAATTAAAAGTCAATCCTCTGGGGGGTTATAGGGGGGCGGTAGGGGGAAAACTGGCAATTGAAATGATTTTTTATGGTCATATTCGGATTCAGCGACCCCAAAAACCTAGAAATAACTGGGTCTACCCTCTGGGTCTGGCCACTTTTTTTTTTTGTGTGCCTGTGTTATTGTTCGCCTTGATCTTTATTATACAGTTCTCAAATATAGCCAGTCCACGAGATTTTTAAACGTAATCCCATAAAGTTATACATTTGATTATAAGTGAAATTTCCCGACCATTGTAATTTTCTTTAAAGCATAATATGAAAATTTGATTTGTCATATTTTTTATGTTTGTCTTTTATGATTTACTCATGTTCTAAACAAAATAAACTCGTACATTTGAATACACTCTTACAATATATTTGTGTAAAAATTTTTAACATTTTTAAAAGTCATTCACATGCATATTTTATGATCATAATCTTTAAGAATAAGTTGACAAGAAAATATTTGAGTTACTATATATGTATACAACAAAAAAATGGTATAATACTTACATATCTTTTAAGTTAAAGTTATTACTCAAATATTAACATTAACCTTGAAGAAAATGTTACCCAAACAATATCGTTGACTTAAAGTAAAAACACGTAACTCACATTTTTATTACTTAACAGTGGAAGAAAAACTACTAACAAGAGAGGTCTTTCAGATGGCACCCACCGATTGTCCTGAAACTTGCATATGGAAATGAGGGGAGAAAAAAAGAGTTACCTGTTTTTTTTAGCTGCCAATCTCAAATTTCAAAAAGGGTTGCCACCTTATGAAAAAATTAGATTCGAATAAAATCTGAACTAGCTGTTATTTCGCCAAACCAAAAATTCGATTCAGGTTAATTTTGATATAGATGATTAAAGCAGCGTGTATGTTAATTATTTAATTGTTTATCATAATTATTTTACTTATTTTATATTCAGTTTCATTTCACTCTTTTAATTATTATTTTTGTTTTCATTCTTTTAAATATCTGAGACACTGTAGAACTTTCAATAGCTTTGTTTGTTTACCTACTACAATTTACTATTTTTTACTCAATTTACTACTTTTGCTCAAAAACCGTTCGAGTACACATAAAAATAGTAAATGTAGTAATCAATTTAAGAGAAATTTTATTTCTCTTTTGCTTTATTTTTACTACAATTTACCGGCAAAATTTCAATGCGTAAGTATGGAAATTATGTCAAAAAAATTATTGACAAATTTTTATATTTATTTACAAAAGAATTATTTAAAACAAAAAATAAAAAAAGCTAATTCTATGTGCAAATTCTCTCCAAGATGAAATAACAACCAAAAATCTAAATAAATATGCAGTGCATTTACATAAGTTAATAGGAATATCTTTGGAACGTTTAAATAAAAACACATCTTCATAAAAACCCGCTTAACATCAACCCATGGTAGGAACAAATCGACAAAGTTCCCACATTCGAAGTTTTTAATTAGACAGTATCAAGTCTTCCGCAGACGGACAGGCGGTTATCGCTATTATTAGGTCCGAAATGTCGATGCGTAACGCTCGGAATAACAAAGGAATGTCTCAGAATCTAAGATGTTTTCTATAAAAAAAATGTCTCAGATTCTATGACTTTTTGCATAGAAAAAATGTTTCAAAATCTGAGACTTTTTCTATAGAAAAATGTCTCAAAATTTGAGACTTTTTCTATAGAAAAAATGTCTCAGAATGTGAGACTTTACCTATAGAAAAAACGTCTCAGAATCTAAGATTTTTTCTACAGAAAAAATGTCTCAGAATCAGAGAATTTTTCTAAAGAACAAATGTCTCAGAATCTAAGACTTTTTCTATAGAAAAAATGACTCAGATTCTATGACTTTTTCCATAGCAAAAATATCTCAAAATCTGAGACTCAAAATCTAAGATTTTTTCTATATGAAAAATGTCTCAGAATCTGAGATTTTTTCTATAGAACGAATGTCTCAGAATCTGAGACTTTTTCTATAAAAAATATATTAGAATCTGAGACTTTTTCTATAGAAAAAATTTCTTAAAATCTCAGACTTTTTGTATAGCAAAAATGTCTCAGAATCTGAGACTTTTTGTATAGAAAAAAAGTCTCAGAATCTGAGACTTTTTGTATAGAAAAAATGTCTCAGAATCTGAGACTTTTTGTATAGAAAAAATGTCTCAGAGTCTGAGACTTTTTCTATAGAAAGAATGTCTCAGAATCTGAGACTTTTTCTATAGAAAAAATGTCTCAGAATCTGAGACTTTTTCTATAGAAAAAATGTCTCAGAATCTGGGACTTTTTCTATAGAAAAAATGTCTCAGAATCTGAGACTTTTGCCATAGAAAAAATGTCTCAGAATCTAAAATTTATTCTATAGAAAGAATGTCTCAGAATTTGAGAGGTCCTAGACCGAAATGTCGATGCGTAACATACGGAATAACAAGAGAATGTGTCAGAATCTAAGATTTTTTCTATTGAAAAAATTTCTCAGGTTCTATGACTTTTTTCCATAGAAAAAATGCCTCAAAATCTGAGACTTTTTCTATAAAAAAAATGTCTCAGAAGCTGAGACGTCTCAAAATCAAAGATTTTTTCTATAGAAAAAATGTTTCAGAATCTGTCTCAGAATCTAAGACTTTTGCTGTATAAAAATGTCGCAGAATCTGAGACTTTTTCTATCGAAAAAATGTCTCAGAATCTAAAAGTTTGTCTATAGATAAAATGTCTCAGAATCTGGGACTTTTTCTATAGAAATAATGTTTTAGATTCTCAGATTTTCTATAGAAAAAATGTCTTTAAATCTGAGACTTTTTTTTACAGAAAAAAATTCTCAGAACCCGAGACTTTTTCTCTAGAAAAAATGTCTCAGAATCTAAGATTTTTTCTATGGAAAAGATGCCTCAGATTCTATGGCTTTTTCTATAGAAAAAATGTCTCAGAATCTGAGACTTTTTCTATTAGAAAAAATGTGTCAGAATCTGAAACTTTTTCTATAAAAAAATTCTCAGAATCTATGATTTTTTCTATAGAAAAAATGTCTCAGAATCTGAGACTTTTTTTTAGAAAAATGTCTCAGAATCTGAGACTTTTTCTTTAGAAAAAATGTCTTAGAATCTAAGATTTTTTCCATAGAAAAAAATGTCTCAGAATATGAGACTTTTTCTATAGAAAAAATGTCTCAGAATCTGAAACTTTTTCTGTAGAAAAAATGTCTAAGGATCGGGGACTTTTTCTATACAAAAAATGTATCAATCTGAGTGAGGTTCGGAGATTGAAAAATCGGATTAGTTGGAAAAAAGTTCCACCTTTAAAAACTAAACTCCAGAAAAACTTAAGGCTCCGACACAATGTCGGAGTACTCTGTACTATAGAGTACCATCTCTAAAAATAGAGACGACATCATACAAAAAATGTGTAAGTGCGAAAGAGAAAGGAACAAAATCCACTCTCTGGCACAGAGTACTCTGTCATTGCACACAAAAAAAAAAATTTCAATTTCAATAAAAAAATTCACGAATTCAATAAATAAATTAACTAAAAAAGCCGCGGTGAAGATTTTCACGAATTCAATAAACGCATTTGTAAGTCGTTTGCTGAAAATAATTTCAATAAACGAATTTCAAGATTCAATAAAAAAGTTTATTGATTTATATTTTTTTTTAATATTTTTTTTTAGAACTAAAGAAAAAAAAAATTTTTTTTATTTATTTGTTTTTTATTTTTATTTTATTATTTAATTGTTTTCTTTATCTCTTACTTTTTCTCAATTTATTGTTTCCATTGAGCTTTGAACAGCATACCTCCTGTTTAGAATGCTGGGCGTCTAACTAACTGAGCTACAGCATGACAACAAGTTTTAACGCATAAAATCAATTTGGTTTTAAATAAAACTAAACAAGAATTCTGAAACACTCACATAATTTTGTCAGTAATGGTAACAGAAAAAATTCTCAATTGAAATTACCAAATGAAAAAAATACTGACTAATTTAGTTGAGTGCATCACTTTCATTCTCTAACTTATAACAGTAAAAATATTTAACACACAACTATACAAACACACACGCATTCACAAACAAATTGTGTTTTTATTTTTATTTTGTTCTTGCTTGTAAGTAGATGACAGAATTTAGCCGACAAAACTATAAAACTGTTTTGGCGTTATGCGCTAAGCGGTGGATAAACTTATTACTTTTTTTGGGGGTCGTTGGTTCGAATCCCCATCCGACCCAACTTTTTTTTTTTTTTAAATATTTTTTGTTTTTTTTTTTAAGTTATTACTTTATTTGAAATTACTATGTGTGAAAAAAAGAAACACAACAAAACTTGCCGACGGAATGAGTTGAACATAGTTTTTTTTTAATTTCAATAAATTTTTTTATTGATACAATAAAAAAATTTATTAAAAATATTTTTATTTTTAATAAACGTGTTTATTAAAATTTTCTTAAATATTTTTTTTTCTGTGTGTGAATTCAGCTTTAATTTTTTTGTTTTTTTTACATTTGTTTAATAAGTGAAACATATGAAATTCATCGACCTGAACTTTACCAAGTGGATTAAAAAAAATGTGATTTTTATCGTTTATAGAAAATTTCTTCCACTTTTATGTATCGATTCTAAAAATTTCTTCAAAATAAAATTTTAAAATATACTTTGAGAATTTAAATGATAAATAAATTTTACTATTTTTACTACATTCCGTTTTTTTACTTTTTTGGGTTTTCGACATATTGAGTAGAATTTAAAAAAATAAATCTCTTTTACTACTTTTACTACAAAAAAAGTAAACAAACAGACCTAATGTTTCAATGTTTGACTTAAATATTTTTTTGATTTTATTTTGAATTTTGGAAACAACAGAAATGCACAGAAAAAAATATGGAAAAAAATAAATTTGAGTAATCACTTGTTTAAATTTAAAAACAAAAATTGAGTAATTTTTTAATTGACGCAATTTAAAATTTACTTAAAAATTTTAAAAACAATTTAAGTAAATAATTTAATAAAAAATTTAATAATTTCTTATTTTTTTTAAACTCTCATAGTTTTTTGAATTCTCGTTTAGTTTATAGTTTTTTGTGTATTTATATGAAAGTTTGTAATCGTCTTTATAAAATTTTCCTATGTTTTTGAGACATAAATATGTTTGATAAAGTTTGAAAAAACAAGTTTTTTATTTTTTTAAAACTTTTTTAAACTTTTAAATAAAATAAGTAGATAAATTTTGAGTAAATTTTTAATTGTGTAAATTAAAAATTTACTCAATTTTTTTTTCAAACATTTAATAAATTTTTATTAAAAATTTACTCAATACTATTAAATCGTTTACTGGTGCAAAATAGAGTAATTTTTTACTCAATAGTATAAAAAATTTACTCAAATTTTTTTTATTTTTTTTTGTGTGTATAAAAGCAGAAACATTTTCAAAATATTTTCAATTAACTTTCTGACTCCAAATAAGAAACTTTGATCGGTCTTCGGATACGAACGGGTTTCTAAATAAGAAGTCCTTAGAGCAATTAGTTAAAAGAGTGATAACATACAACCTTCGGAACAAGGTTGTTTTATTATTATATATGATTTTTGCGATCGTACGTATATACCTCTTCATACATTTGAACTACCCCAACGTCTTTACAATTTCGAAAATAATGAATGAACGAAACCGAATTTAGACACGACCTGTACACCATTGTATAGGCCTTCACAAAACCTTTCGATCTGTATAAAATGTTCACGTAGTGTAGAAAATGTGAAAGATCTTCAAAAAACGAAAAAAATAAATGTGGGATTGGGCAGCTAAGAAAAAACAGGTAACTATTTATTTACTCCCCTTTTTCCCATATACAAGTATCAGGAGAATCGGCGGGTGGCCTGTGAAACCCTTTGGCTGTGCCGAATCTTTTATATCCTCCAACATGTTAAAAAAGTTTACAGTTTTGGGGCAGGTGGTTTCGGCTAGGGACACCTCCACCCTCACGAAAGATGTTAACCAATTCGTTCATTATTTAAAATATTTTGTTTATCACGAGGACGGGCCAAACAACCAACATTTGTCGGTTAGAAAACAATGCGTTTTAAGAGGTTGGTTTAGTTCTCCAAGGAGAATTTCTTCTCCCTATTTAGATTTATTACGTATTTACGTAAAGACAAACGAAGGACGGACATTCATAGAGCGACTAAGAGTCGATCATGTATTAGTATATGGGACATTCCATGCCAAATCGCACACTTTCGGGCCCGACCGACTTCGATTTATTTAATTTTTGGATATTAGAATAAAAAAATGTTTATGGGACTCAACACACAGAAAACGAATTTCCTAATTTCCACCTGAAAGTCAGTTATTGCAATAAAAAATCGTTTGCAACATTTACATGAAGATCGTCACAGTTGAATATCGGTAGTCACAAATGATCTCGGTTATTATAACTGCCTTTTAATTAAGGAATCCAAAAAAATTGGTTGTCACAGCCAAATATACTTAGTAGCATCAACTGAATTTTAAGTTAATTAAGTATTATAATACAACTGGAAAATTCGGTTGGAAACTTATTTTTCTGTGTAAAATGGTTTGCCATACGTAAGATGCCTTGGAAAATTGTAATAACTTGACTGATTTTAAACCGATTTTGATTGTTGTTGCCTCACAAGAGAGACATTTTCCTCCAAACGACAATTCCGTATCCACTTAAATTTAAACTTAACTTAAAATACCAAAAAAAAAAATAAGAAACCAAAACAAAAACTCATATTTTCTCCTGTAATCCGTTTTTTAAACTTCAAGGCCGAAGCAGCACACCTTGACTTTTGTCAGATGTATTTTTAGACCCAAGTGAATATATCTAGGGTAAATGTAGGTGAACATCTACCAATTTAAGTTTTTTGGAGCACCATAAAAAATAAATCAGAGTCAAGAAAAGACGAAATTTTCAAAAATTAGAAAAATAGAATGAATTGCGATCACGTGTCGGATTATGGCTTAAAAGTTCCGTTATTTAGAGTTTTTCAAAAAAGTCGATTTTAATTTTTAAACGTTAAAAAATAATTGAGTTTTTTTTTAACTCAACACCATCTTGGACTACAAGGCTGAAAATTGGTGTGCAATTTCCACATATATATCAAAACATATCTAAAAAATAAATTAATTGAAGGGGTCGGGTCTGAAAGTGTGCGATTTGGCATGTAGTATATTATTTTTGGATCACTAACAAAATTTTCTTAGAACATACTTACCCACAATTTTCAACCATTAAGGTGGTTCAAGTACTTTTTTAGGATATGAGTTCTTACCGCTCATATGGCGGCCCATTTATTTTTCTTCTTTAACATTTTTCGCTAATTTACGAGATTAAAATACACGCTAACTTTCGAAAGACAATTCTGAGGCTGCTGAAGCTTGACATATATATTTGTCGTTCCCATGGTCGAGTTGGTATTGAATTTCACCAAAAGTGGTTCAAAAGTTATTAGCAAAGTAGTGAATTTCAGTTCAGATGGGTTTTACCTTAAATTCGTGTTGAAAAACCGTTAAACAAGTTTTAAACACAGGGTAAGTCACACAAATATTAAACAACGTATTTTTGTCACTCACAAATATTTTTACACTTAAAAAAATACACTCGAAAAAAATTTTACACTCTGTAAGCATGTTTTATTTTAGACAACTACTAGCAAATTATAAAAATCGGAATTTTATAAAAATTTATTAGTAAAAAACAAATTAGCAACCCAGCAAAAATTTGATTACCAAATAAGGTATAAAATAAGGTATCGGAGAGTTTATTTTATACCATGCTGCATTGATGATTTTAACATGGGATGAGAATCAAAGTAATGCATACGAGTAAGGTATAAAATATTGTGTACAAGAATGTTATATATAAGGCGTTACGAGTAGTAAATAAGTTACGATGTATTAAATTTACTCATGTAATTGAAAAAATAGGCTCGTGAGTGAGTGTCCTTGATTTAAAAATTCCTATCGTGAACCCATCTCTAGTTTAAACAAATGCATTTTTGTATAAAATAATTATTTTGTATGTTATTATAATGCATTATGTATTCAATTGCAAATAATGCATTACTCAAAATTTTTAAATAATACATAATGTAACGAAATAAAAGTCACCCATGATTTAATGTTAAGTAATAATAAATATGAAATAAAATTTTTGCAATAATTATGCATTACGTAACACGTTAGTAGTAAAACATTATTTTTCACCTTGAAATAATATCGTCGAACTATATTCAATAAATGCCAACTCGAAAAAGCTTACTTTTCAGGAGAGCTAAAAAACTAGTTATTTTGCATATTATTGTAAAAATAAACAATGTACCTTCCATAAGATGGTTTAAATATTCTAAATAATTTTTACCTATGCCAAAAATTTCATATTTTGCACTGGTTTGCGTATTTTTTTGAGATGGCATTTATTACTATATCAAAAAACAAATATTTTTTTAGAGTTGGCATATTTTGTCGGAAACTAAAAATAAATTTTTTTTTGAAAAATTTTTATAATTTTTTTTTTTTTTTTGATTTTGTTTTCCTTAGTGCGGTAATTGCAAAAACTAAAAAAAATTAAAAATCTTTGCATATTTTTAAAAGTTACTAGCTCCGAAAGCCTTTTAATCTCAGGGTGGTCAACTTTGGCACTCTGTAACTCACGCTTTATTGTAGAAGGCTCACTCCAAACTAGCTATTTTGAAAGCTTATATCATTGACTTTATTTGCCCCACTCATAATGTTTCAATCTGATAAATAGTTTGAAAGTTACATATATATAAGCAATTTTTTTTTTGCAAACACTATTTACCGATATTTTCAAAATGGCAATATCTCGAAAACTAAGCATTAGATATCAAAATCTTTACCAGATCCGTGTTCAGAAAGGCAAATGCAATAAGATATATGGTCTAATTTTTTTTTAAAAAATTTTTGAAAAATTTTTGGAAATTTACAATGGGAGTTGGCATTTATTTTCACCAAAAAAATATGTACTTTGAGTTAGCAGAATAACAAAAATGGATGTAAAACGACAAAAAATTATTTTTTTGCTCTGAAATTTTTACCACAGATGGGTATTGCATAGGGGAGCTATTTTCCATCGGAAACTCATTTCGGTCAAATTTGAGTTGGCATATTTTGAATATAGGTTCACGATATGTTGTTGAACAAATCGCCCATTTACTTGTATAGTGTCATAACTCAAAATGTTTGATTTTACAGAAAATCTGGTTAAAGTTTACAATTGAAACTTGGTTTACGTTGCAGAAGGCCCGTGAGTAGAAAATGTTATAATGACGTGTTGTCTTCTCAAACGGTTAGTTTAAAAGATATTAATACTTATTTTTGACACAATATAACGACAAAAACGACATATTTTGAGTTATGACACTATACAAGTAAATGAGCGAAATGTTTGGTAAGACATTTTAAAATATACTACAAATAAGGGATATACATTACCTGGTAATGTGTTACATGATCACCACCCATTACCAAAGTTTTGCTGGAAAACATTTTAAAGCGTTGTATGTAAAATATCTTCGAAAATATACAACAGTGCAACGATGCGTATACTTATTGCAAATATTATCTGCAATTGATTATACGCCTACGAATTGCTTTTTTAAGTGCTATAAATAATGAAATACCTCAAGTATTTTAGTGGCTTACTATTACATATTTGTTGTATGTCTTTATATATTTTTTTTGTAATATTTATAGAAACATTTTGAAATTGTAAACGTAACATATTTCATCATCAAAATTAAGTTTTCTTGCCAAAAACTTTTTTCATCAAACAATTTTTTTTTATTATTAAACATTTTTATTTTCATAATTATTTTTTTTTTTTTTAATTAATTTTTTTTTGTAAAAACTGCTAATACTCATCAAAAAATTTTTTCTTTTATCAAAAATTTCTTTTTATTCAATTTTTTTTCATCAAAATTATTTTTTATACATTTTTTTATAAATTTTTTTATTCAAATTCTGATTAATTTTTATTAAAAAATAAAAACAGGTTTATTCAAGGACTTAACTATTATAAGTTTTATGACGAATTGCTTTAATCATAATTATAACAGGTCAATTTATATTTTTTTTCTTATTCATAATTATTATTTTTTAAGCAATAATATTTTTTTTTCTGAAATGATAATAGTTATGGATGAGAAAAAAATATATATCTAACTCATAACTATTATTTTTTGATAACTATTTAAAAATTATTTTTTAATAGTTACGCATAAGAAATATAGCAAAATGTTGCTCATAATAATTATGCTGTAATAATTATTTAAAAAAATTGTTAAAAATGGCGTTTTAATTTTGTGTGCAATTAACTGTGTTTTGACTTTGATAAAAAGAACTAAATTTACATTTGTTTGAAATAAACACCATTTCTCAAATGGCTTAAAATGGGTGTATTTTCAAAACATGTTTTGTAAAAAAAATTGTCAATAAATAAACAGTTAAAAAAAAAATGTTGCAAAAAAAAAAAAAATGTTTGTCAAAAATAAAAAAAATTTAATCAAAAAAATTTTTGTACAAAAAAAAAAAAAAAAAAAAAAAACATGTGTAGCATTTTTATCTTTGTATAAACAAAAATAAAACAACAATGTCTTAAAGTGATTACCCAATAAGCCAAAGTGCTGGAATTCAAGTGTAATTCAAGCGTAATTCCAATCATATTTTCAATTTTCAAGTGTTGAATTATACTTGAATAACACTGTATTTCAATAGCATATACCAGTGAAACGGAATTCAAGTCAAACAAAACAGTGTAAAAACACTTGAATTCAAGCCCCAAATAAAAGCGTAATTCCAGTCGAACCAAACAAAATTTAAAAAAATACTGGAATATGGCTTGAATTATAGTTTGAATCAAGCCCTATTCCAGTTTAATTCAAGCCTAAATCAAGTGAAATTCAAGCACAAATCCAGTTAAAAAAAAAATCATGCAGCATCATTGCTTTATTAAAAAAATAGACCAACATTATGCACAAATAATTATTTATTAGCTGAAAAAAGTGTGAATTTTGTACAAAGTTTAAAGACAATAAAAACTAAATAAATTTAAAAATCTATTGAACTGGAAGATTTGGTATTCAGCATCTACGCCCAAATTTTGATAATGAAGGTTTTAATAATTGTCTGCTGGAGAAATATTTTACCCTTGGATAACTAAAATAAAAAAGAAATAATAAGAAATTTGTTTTTTTTGGCAAAATTTAAGTTTGCTTACCTTAATATGATTTTTCTAAAATTGAACAGCAAACATCATTTGTTAACGAGCAATTTGTTTCCAATATTATTTATTTTATTGGAATTTTATTAAACTTTTGTTAATATTTAATTTTAAGCAATTGTTCAATTGTTTTTTTTTTTAATTTTTGTTTTTGTTATTTTCGAGTTTTGACAAAAAAAGAAAATATAAAATTCAAACAAACCCACTGGATTAAGGCTTGAAAAATAGACTAAAATTAAAGTTTAATTCAAGTCAAATTTCAAGCACTTGAATTTTATTTTTTTTTTGGTGTTTATTGGGTATTTTCAAAAAAATTGTGTGCAAAATAACGTGCTTATTAAAAAAAAAATATTCTAGTTATTTTTGAATTAAAAATTGGATTTAACTATTAAAATTCAGTTTTTAAAAAATTCATTAAAATATAATAGTCATGCTTAAGATTTTTCCCATTTAGTTATTCATAACTAGGGCAAGTTCTTTCATGCATCTAAAAAACGAAAATATGTGCCTATAATATGCGTCTAAAAATCCAAAATATGCACTTAAAACTTCAAAAATATGCATAATAAAAGTTTGTTTTTTATTATTTATTCATTTGAGATTCTATTCATTTGAAATTATTGTTTTTACTAAAAAAATAATTTGTCAACATAATTTAGGCTTTGCCAAATACTCGACAATTCTTAAAAAAAATTTATTGAGTGGAAACAATTTATTAAAAAACAAATATTAAAAACAATATTTTTCTAGAACAAATTATTTTTCAATACTTTTTGTTCTTTATTCTAAAAAAAAAAAATAATTTTTAAAATATTTTTTTTTTCACTTTTTTCTGGATTGTACGATTTTTAAGTTCAAAAATTTACTCAAAACCAAAAGACATCACCTTAACTCTAATCAAAATAAAAACGCACTTTTCCTGTAAAAAAAAATCTTAAATTCAAAATCATTTTTTTCTTACCGATTAGTAAAATGACTCAGAATAGAAACATTTTTAATAGGAAACATTTCTCAGAATCTAAAAATTGTACTTTTAGAATCTTTAAATAATGCATCAGAATATGATTTCTATAAATAAATACATTTTTCTATAAGAAATAGACGATAGGTTTTGAATTTTCCTACGGACGTTTTGAAAAAATATTGATGAAATTTAAAAAAAGTCCAAATTATATGAAAATATGCAAAAATATGCATTTATACCAATATATGCAAAAATATGCAACTACAAATCAATGCCATTTTATTGCAAATTCATTGATTCGGATAGATATTTAATTTATGTCATGTTTACAATGCTGAGTAAAAATATGCATTTTCATGAAAGTACTTGCCCTATTCATAACTATTACATATCAATAAAAAGAATATTAATTGGATAATAATAGTTATGCTCCAATTATTATTTTTTTAACTTGTTCATAATAATTATGAATCAATTTTTTTGAATAACTATTAAAAATTGCCAATTTTTTCGGATTTTTAAGTGTTGATAATAGCACGGAGGAACACAAAAAATGCTCAGACTTGCGACCCAACTTTTCTAATAGTTTTTGGGACGTAGATTACGAATCTGCACACCAAATTTTAAAGTTAGATTTAGGTTTTGAGATATTTGCAAATTTATTTTTATGGAAAAATCCACTTTTTTCAATTTTTTTTTCAAATATCTTGCAAACTCTTTTAAAATGTTACTCTCACTTAATATTATTTTTAAGTACGGACCTTGGGTATTATATTTAGCATGTAACAAAATTTGTGTAATGCAAAAAAAAAAAAAATATTGCGAATTTTTTTTGGAAAAATTTCACGTTTTTTGCATTTTTGTTAATATCTTAGGTATCAATCGTCTCATTTTTAAAATCTTAAAGGTCTTTTGTAGAAAACTCATTGCACTCATAAAAAAAAGTGAACTAAAATCTGCACTAAAAAAAAAAAACTGAAATGTTAACAAAAAAAGCTTGTAAACCAAAAAGAAAATTTGCTGATTTTAAACCCTGATTTTTTTGCTAAAGTTAGCAAAAATGTTTTGCCAATAATTAGATAACTAAATTTTTATTTTTTTTAACTTAGTTCATTCACATCTGAGGACCCCATTGGGTTCGGACCCGATAGGTCCAGACCCCGGTAGGCCTAGACCTAGTTTGGTTCCTTAAAAATCGTCATATTTTTTGATCCAAAATTTGTGTCCGTTTCGCTCTACCTTGCTTAGTTTTTGAGATGCGTGATTATAGGGGACCACTGGGGTCTTGAAAATTAAAAAACTCGATAACTTCAAAAATATTACTCGGGGAGCTTTTGACTATTTTGCGGTCTTGTTCTACGTGTTGAGAGCTACAAAAATGCTTTTGGACTTTTTGTTGTGTCGGCAATATTTACCGAGATATGAGCATTTTAAAATTTTCGGGAATGCTAACTTTTTTGAATACAAAGTTAGGGCCCTTTAGGGTCCACGCATATGAAGGGGACCGGCGATATTATGGTAAGCCCGAGAACCAAAAATGGCCTCCATTTTGCTCTATCTGGCTTAGTTTCCGAGATAGCGCTATGTTAAGTTTTTTGAAAATAAAAAAAAACACCATTTATTTTGCTAATATTTGCAAAAAAGCTTGTAAAGAATTTGGTCAACTCAATTTTAAATCTAGCAAAAAAAATTAGTTCAAATTTTGTTTAAAATTGCTAATGCGCTAAATGAAGTTTACAAGATATTTTTGCTAACATGCTAATCTCAACTAAAAATTTGCTAAAAGTTAGCTAACCAGCATTAGCAAAAGAAATTAGTAAATCTACTAATGTATTATTTTGAGTGTGGGAAAATTAAATCAATTTTGAGAAAAAGAGGGAATGATTTGGCTCCAAAGATTTTTTCTTGGTTTTAGTTCATAATTTTCCCAAAAAAAAAGGAAAAAAAAAATATTTAATTTTTAGCCAATTTTAGCTAGAAAATGGGAAAAATTATATTACACTTAAGTTCATTCACATTTTAGAAATAGATTGAGTCTAGACCCTGGACCTATGGGTTCGGATTTCATGGGTTCAGCCCCTGTTAACTCGAGACCTCGTTGGGTCCTTTAAGGGTCCCCATAGATTTTGACCCAAAACTTGTGTCCGTTTCGCTCTACCTTGTTTAGTTTTTGAGATACGTTAATAAGGGGCCTGATAGGGTCTTGAAAATCTTAAAAACTGGATAACTCAAAAATTATTAATCGGAGGGCTTTCGGATATTTTGCGGAAGTGTTCTACAAAAATGCCGTTGGACCTTTTCTCGTGTTGGCAGTATTTACCGAGATATATGCATATATAAAATCTCGGGAATTTCAAATTTTAGATCTAAAATTAGGATCTTGAGACCCCGACAGATATGAAGAGCTAGGCTATTCCATATTTTGCTTTGATGTCTTTCTTTTGAAAATTTCATCCGTTTCGCTCTATCTAGCTTAGTTTTCGAGATATCGCCATTTTGAATTTTTAACTAAATTCTAATGGCGTTTTCTTTTCTGGAAAAAAATGTCGCACTTTCTGCACTTTTTTTTCTTTAATGACTCTTTGTGCACAGTTATGCACAGTAAATATAGACATGTTTGGTATCAAAAGAAAGGTATTTTCAAGGCCTATCTAATTCTATATAAAGCATTTTAAAATAATACTCAGTTTTTGAGCCAATTCTATAAATGTAAAAATTTATGGGTTTTTGATACTTAATTGAATAAAATAATCCTGTTTCGACATTTTATTATAAACAGTTAGATAGAACAGGACAATACCTTTCTTTTAGTACCAAACATGTCTATACTTACTGCTCATTACTATACACAAAGAGTCATTAAAGAAAAACAAGTAAAAAAGTTAAATTCGGCCTTGCCGAATGTAGTGATACCCTCCACAATTTCAAAAAGATTATTGCAAACAACTTTATTTAAAAGGAAATTACTTTTGAAAAAAAAAAAATTTAAAAAATATCCGCAAAAAAAAATTTTGGTAAAAAAAAAAATCCGCGATTTTTTTCTTTTTTTGCCAAAAAATATGTTCGTACTTGTTTAAATACCATTTGGTGTTCAATTATGTTCACATGTGTCAACCAGAAGCCGAATTAAAGCATTTTGTATTTTTAGGTTATGTTGAATGTACTGAAATTTTTGAGGTGTGCTTACATTTTCGTTCATAACTTTTGAACCGCTGAACCGATATCTCTCAAATGCAATACCAAACTTCTCGGGAGAACTTCCAATATATATGTTAAGTTTCAGTCATCTCTGTGCAATATTTTGTCCGCGAGAGCATTTTCCACAGACAGACAGACAGACAGACAGACAGACGGACAGACGGACAGACGGACAGACGGACATCGCTAGAATGTCTTAAAATCGATCGGGCATCATGAATATATATACTTTATGGGGTCCCAGACCGATATTTCGATGAGTTACAAACGGAATGACAAACTTATATATACCTCTATCACTAAGTGGAGGGTATAAAAAGTGCAGAAAGTGCAAAATTTTTTTCCAGAAAAGAAAACGCCATAAGAAGTACTTTTCATAAATTCTCAGAAGTTATTAACTAAATTCTAAGAAGTACACTTCCTCAATTCAAAGAAGAGAAATTCGATGATGTTTTTTTTAGTAAATTTTAACTAAACTTGAACTAAATTGTTTTTTAAGAAATATGTCTTAAAAATAAAGATACGTTTCTTAGATTTGTGGAAAATTTCTTTGGTAGTAAGAATTTTTTTCCTAATATTGAAAAATTCCATTTAAAGAAAACTATGAACAAATTATAAGTAAATGAACTACATTTTTTTCCTCATAGTTAAAAAAATTTCTCATTTTTAAGTTAAATTTAACTAAATTTCAGGAAAATTCATGATAAATTTTGAAAACCTTGCATACCCGACTTATCTTAAATTAAGGTCAATATGCTTTTAAAATTAAATAAATAAAAAAAAATTAAGTTTATGTTAAAAAGGTTTATAATTCCCTAAATAAGAACAGTTGCAGTTCTTAACAAGAATTCATAACAAAATATAAAAAAACAGATTAAAAAAAAGAAATGCAATTATCTCAAAAACATACACTCAGAAAATTATGTAAGTTACTACATGTTAGTTGTTTGTATATTTTGCAGTACTTAGTTATTTTCAACTACAAAGTCAGTTGATTTTGTATGAAAAATATCAAACAACTATTTCTGTTAGTTATTTTAAGTACTTTTTTTGAATAACTAACAAAAAAGTACTGTGATGTAGTAACAGTTATTTAAAGTAGTTAATTTTATTTTTTTTTATCTCTGAAAAATTTTCAAAGTTTTTTCTAAAAAATAAAAATAAATTTCCTGTTTTTTCATTTTTCACAACATTTTTTTTTAAAAAAAAACTGTGAAAAATTTGGTCTTCAATTTTTTTCTGAAAAATTTTTTGAAAAAAATAAATTATTTATAGATTTTTTTATTTTTACTACATTTTAGTTGTTTTGACCACAAATGTAAGTAGTTTTTACTACATAAGTCAGTTGTTTTTTGTCAGTTAAAATAACTAACATTGTTAGTTGATTTAACTGAAAAAGTAGTTGACCCCAAAACAACTTACAAAGTAGTTATTTTAACTGACATTTTCAGTTGATTTTACTAACATAATTTTTTGAATGTAGGCTAATTTATAAATTTGCTGTCCTTATTCGTAATCTTCGTCCGTAAAACTCTTAGAAAACTTGGGTCGCAAGACATACACATTTTTGTTTTCCTAAGTGTATATTGATGAAAACCCATTTCACAAAATTTTAAATTTTTGTCCACATTTCTCAACTTTTATTTGCATTAGAAAAAAGAGGAAACATTAAGTAACCAATTTTTCTCCTGAAATAACTAATATAAGATGTTAACTAATGGTCCACGTCCAAAGTGTAAACAATCTCTTATTAGAAGTGCAAATTTTTGCGATTTAAAAAAAAAAAAAAAAACATTTTCTACAGTCCAATGCACGTCCAATGAGTATCGTGAAACTTATCATTTTGAAATTAAGCCTCAATGATAGAGTATAGTCTGTAGATTAAACACAATTTAACAAAAATTCTAACGGTATCCAACTTAATGATAATTTGCAAAAAAAAAATTAAATGTCCTGAATTTATCAAAAAACTTAATTTGCATCAAAAGCATCAAATTTCTTAAATTTTGTTCCTCCGTGTAGTTATTTTGGGTCCTTGGTTTTATTCGATCTTTAAAATATTATACTTTGAGTAGGTTTATTCTAGCTCGAGGTCATTTATTCCTTTGAGTTGAGGGTGGGTTGTACAAGCCTAAAATAAGTAAATTTTAAGGCAAGTTCCTTTACCAATTAAAACTATGATATTCTCATAGAATAATTTTCAAAAAAAATATGTTTCTGTTTTAAATTTACTAAAGTTGGTATTTCTTTTTTGCAAGACTCGATCACCTTTTGCAAAAATCGCGTTTTAATTACAAAAAAAAATAAAAAACCTTTATGTTGAAAAATTCAAATGTATGAAGTTAACAGATTTTTTTTTTTTATTTTTAACATGTTTGAGTGTAAAAAGATTCGGCACAGCCAAATTTAGCGCTCTCATTTGTCACATTATTCTAAAATACTTTTACAAACACAACTAACTATTTCTAAAATACTGATTAAATGGTGTAACTATTAAATTTAAATATTTTATGCTATAGTATTTTTTTTTTTGTTTTTTATGAACCGAAATAATATGTCTAGAATGGTTTCCCGGTTCTAGATATATTTCCGGGAATACTGCACCCAGAAAAGTTTTACAGTAACTATTTACGGTTATTCAAAAAGTTTTTAGTTAAAGTTGTTTTAAACGTTTTATCGTTTGTTTTTCAAGGAAACTAAAATATTGAATAATTTATACAGTTGTTAAAAAAAACTCCAAAATTTACGGAAAAACATTTTTATCAGCTAAATTATTTGTGACTGATTTTACCGCATAATTTTTCAGAAGAACGGTTATTGTAGTTTGTTATTAAAAAATATATATTTTTACTCCACAAAATACAAAATGTTAAGCAGTTAAAATAACTGAAATATCATTTATTTTTACGGAATGTCTACACTGAAAAAAATAACTATACTGAAATTAAATAAACACTGTTATTAATTTAAGTAAACAATTTTTTTGAATTTACTTCAACTTATCTTAATATAAGGTGGTTTTACTTAAAACAAAGCAAATAAACTTGAAGATACCCCGCAAAGAAAGTCATTACCACTTTCCAGTGGAGTGCTTTAAAACTATAACAAATGTAATGAAATAACACAAAAATAACAAAAAACACAAGACAAAAACACACAAACATTTTTTTATACTCCAGAATACATACACTGAAAAAAATAACTATACTGAAATTAAATAAACACTGTTGTTAATTTAAGTACACAATTTTTTTTATAATTTGCTTCAACTTAACTTAATATAAGGTGGCTTTACTTAAAACAAAGAAAATAAACTTGAAGATAGTACATGCAAATACTTAAAAAAGCACAAAAGTTTTCCTTAATTTGTTTTTTTAAATTAAGTTAAATATTCTTTACATTAATGGCGAATTGATTGCATTTAAGAAAAAAAGGGTTTATTAAAAAATTTTGTTTTACTTAAGCGTCGAACCTGAATCAAATTACGTCGCGTAAGGCGTAACGCCCAATAATTTTTCGTTTCTAATATTTAAATGTGAGTTACCTAAATCAAACGGACGTAAAAATTTCAAATTTGATGTGTTTGTTTTTGTTTTTTTTTTTACGTCTTGCGCTACGCATTTGATTCTGGTTCGACCCTAAAAGAAAAAATTTAAATTGTGTGCAAAAAAAAATAAATAAGTACGTAACTTACTTAAAAATAGTATAGACATTTTCAAGACATTGAATCAAATAAGTACTAATCTTTAATTCCAAAACGCATTTTCTTTAATTAAATCAATTTTTGTTTTAAGTTAAGAAAAAAGTAACCTTTATTTTATTGATTTCATTGACTTTATTTGAATCCATATCTTCATCAGTTTAAGAAAGAATTGACTTAACTTAAGAAAAAAATACTTGAGGTATTTTGGGGACTCCATCTGGGGGCCCCATCTAAAGACCCCATGAGACCCTAACTTTAAATCCAAATTTCGATTTTCGCGGAATTTTCAAATGCCTATAACTCTGCAAATATACGAAAAAAATTCTAAAGGCATTTTTGTAGTCCTTAACTTGTAGAATATGACCGCCGAAGATCCGAAAGCTCTCTGAGTTACAGTTTTCGAGTTATTTCATGATCAAATTTCTCAAGACCCCATTCCCAGATCTCGAAAACTAAGCCAGATAGAGCGATTCTGACCAAAATTTTGGATCAAAATCAATAGTGACCCTACAATAGTGTACGCACATACTCATGGGCGGACCCCATATATTGGGGGCCCGTAGGGTCCACACATTGGGATTCCATAGGGTCCACAGAATCCGTAAGTTTAAGGAAATTTTTACTTATTTTAAAAAAATATTTTTCCTCTGGATAAAAACAATTAAACTTATAATAAGTACAATTTTACTTACTTTTAAGATATATTTAAGTTAATGCATTACTATGTTTTAGGAAAAAATATACTTGGAAGAAGAATTAATATCTTTGGAGCCCTCGCATACCCTTCTTTTTTATACCCTACACCACTCTGTGGTACAGGGTATATTGAGTTTGTGCTGATGTTTGTAACTACCCGAAATATTGGTCCTAGACCTACCTTCAAGTATACCGATCGACTCAGAATAACTTTTTGAGTCGATTTAGCGATGTCCGTCCGTCCGTCCGTCTGTCCGTCCGTCCGTCCGTCCGTCTGTCCATCTATCGGTTTAAGCACGATACAGGTCGCAATTTTCAATCAATTGACCTGAAATTTGGAACTTAAGCTTCTTTTGGCCCAAGGACGAAGCCTATTGAAATTGGAGAAAATCGGTCCATGTTAAGACCTAGCCCCCATACAAACGCCCCCTTTGGATTCGGCTTTAATGACTCTAATAACCGTATTATAATAGATATCGCTTTGAAATTCAGCAAGTAATCAAATTTTGTATGCACAAATCACCATTCCAAATTTCAAAGGAATCGGGTCAGTCCTTCTGGTATTCCCCATACAAACCACCTTCCCGATATTCACATAATTCCCTCAAAATTCATAAAAATGGAAATATTTGATAAAAAAATTATTTTTAGGTGCTAAATGTGTACTTTAGCAACCTTATCAAATCGGAATATAATTGGACCATTTTTGGACTTAGTCCCCCATATCAAAATATCGACCGATATTCAGTTAAATTGTTATATTGACAAAAAAAATTAACCAATTCCACTTAAAATTGATCTGTGTGTGTTTTCTACACTAAATAAAGATCTAACAAAAGACAGATACAATCGGTCCATGTTTGGACTTGGGACCCTTTTTCCGGAAAACACTGGTGTAGGGTATCATATGGTCGGTCTTGACCGACTATAACTTTCTTACTTGTTTAAATTAAATTCAACATGCTTTAAAAATGGTAAAAAAATTTTCAGTGTAGATATTCAGCTCTTAACTCATTACCTATCGCGACACCTCCATACAAATGTAAGTAGATATTCAGTAGATAATAACTACTATAGGGAAGTAGTTGGAAGTTGTTTGAAAGCTCGGAGTACTTCTTATCTACTGAATATCTACTTACTTTTGTATGGGAGTGTCGCGGAAGGTAATGAGTTAAGTGCTGAATAACAACTTTTTATGGATTAGAAAAGAATGCCTGTGCATTTTTTTCGTGTGTTTTTTGTTATTTTTGTTGTATTTCATTACATTTGTTATAGTTTTAAAGCACTCCAAGTTTAAGAAAGAATTTACTTAAGGAAAAAATAAAAAACTTTAAATCCAAATTTCGATTTTCGCGGAATTTTCAAATGCCTATAACTTTGCAAATACTGCAGATACGAAAAAAATTCTAAAGGCATTTTTGAAGTCCTTAACTTGTAGAATATGACCGCCAAAGACCCCTTCGAGTTATAGTTTTCGAGTTATTTCATGTTCAAATTTCTCAAGACCCTTTTCCCATATCTCGAAAACTAAGAAAGATAATGCGATTCTGACCAAAATTTCGGATCAAAATCAATAGTGACCCTATAATCGTGTACGCACATACTCATGGGCGGACCCCATATATTGGGGGCCCGTAGGATCACCACATTGGGACTCCATAGGGTCCACAGAATCCGTAAGTTTAAGGAAATTATTACTTATTTAAAAAAAGTATTCTTCTTCTGGATAAAAACAATTAAACTTATATAAAGTACAATTTTACTTACTTTTAAGATATATTTAAGTAAATGCATTACTATGTTTTAAGAAAAAATATACTTGGAAGAAGACTTAATATCTTTGGAGCCCTCGAATCCCCTTCTTTTTTTTAATTAAGTTTAACATGCTTTATAAATGGTAAAAAAAATGTCAGTGTAGTCATTTATTAACGTTTAAAAATAACTGAAAAAGTATGTTGTTTCAAATGAAATAAAAGTAGTCCGTTTTTTAAAAAAGGCAAATGATTGTTTTAAAAGTTTTTTCAGTTGAATTTACTAACAAAATATTTTAAGTGTGGTATTCTGGAAGCTTTAACAAATGTTTTTACTAAAATACTAGATGGCCGTGAATCAAATGAAGCTTTTCAGCATAGTTTTATTTTTCCAATTTACAAAAAGGGTGACGTAAACCAACCTTGCAACTACAGAGGCATTTCTTTTATGAATAGCATTGGGAAAATATTGATGGGCATAATTAGTCAAAGAATAACAGAATGGGTAAATCAAAACGAAATATTAAATGAGTTCCAAGCAGGTTTTCGCAAAGGATATTCTACCATATATAACATATATAACTTATCATCTATAGTAAATTTAAAATTTTCAGAGAATAAGAAGGTCTATGCGTTCTTTGTAGATTTTAAAGCGGCTTTCGATCGTGTGCCTAGAAATCTGTTGATTTATAAACTGCATAAATTAGGTTTATCAACTAAGATTGTAAATTTCATAGAAAAGATCTACCAAAACACGAAATCTTCAGTTTGGACTGGTTCAGAGCTCTCAAATGATTTTGAAACATGTAGTGGAGTAAAGCAGGATTGCTTAATTTCTCCTTTGTTATTTTCCTTATATTTAAACGATATTCATGACCATATTGGAGGTGGTTTGTACATTGATGATATGAATATTCGTGTACTAATGTATGCTGATGATATTGTGATGTTAGCAGAAAATACAAGTACCTTGCAAAAAATGAGTAACAAACTTGAGGAATATTGTCGCATATGGGGTATGGAAGTTAATTAGTGTGGTTCATATATGGTACTTTTTTTTTTTTTTTTTGGATTTTTGTATGGGGCACCCGGAATATATATTAAGCACCATGAAAAACTGACCCGTGATTTTTTTCAAATTTTTTCATTAACATTCAGGGGTCGCTACCGGGCCCTAAACTTTGGGTCATAAAAAAAAATTTTTCACACAATGAAAAAAAAAAATTTCGTTTTTTTTATATTTTTTTTTTATTATAATTTAACTTCATTAGCTTATTAACGGCAAAAGATTTCATTTTGGTGGGACAAGTTTTTCAGTTCCAAAATTGACCATGAAAAAAAATTGAGGCTGGTTGGGGTCTTACTCTAAAATTTTTTAAAATTTTTTTTTTTTTTTAGTTTTGATAAGCTTACGCTATAGGTCTTTAGTCCCTCTTGATACTACATTCTTCGTAAAAATTTTTGTTCTTTCCGAAACATCATTAACATGCGGCGAAAATCAAACGGATATTAAAAAAAAAAAAAATATTTTCAATGTAAATTTTGGAAATTACATACTTTTCCGACCATAGCGAATTTTTGTTTGCCGTTAATAAGCTGGATTAGCTTATCAAATTATAATTAAAAATTAAAAAAAAACAAGTAGAAAAATTAAATTCGACTTGGTCGAATCTATGAATACCCTCCACAATGTTATCTGATAGTAATTTTCTAAAAAAAATTTCAAAAATTGCATTACAAATTTTTTATTAGAAATATATATATTATTTTGAGTCAAACTTTCTTTTATTCAATCAAATTTTTTGAGTGTAAAATTTTTTTGACTGTCAACATTTTTTTGAGTCTGTCATTTCATTAAACAAAAAAAATAATAATGTGTACATTTTTTTTTGAGTGTAACATTTTTTTTTTGAGTGTAAATACTTTTTTAGTGTACAATTTCTTTGAGTAACAAATTACTTTGTAAAATATTTTTGTTGTTTTATACCTATAATGTAATACAAAAAAAAAAACTATTTCACATATTTTCTTCTTTTTATATTACCATCTTCTTCTTTAAAAACCAAAAACAAATTAACATTCAATCATACACATACTTTATTTGATTTTTTCCCGTTACATACAGTAACACTCACAATAACAAAACAATAACAAATATTTACTTGTCTAACAACTAAACTGCACCCCACGACAAGAAAACAAACAACAACAAGTTTTACAAAACTGGTATTTCACCATGCTTATAAAACTTGTTTAACGAGTTTTCAACAGTTTAAGGTGAAACAAATCTGAAATTCACTGCTTTGCTTATAACTTTTGAACCACTGAACCGATTTTGCTGAAATTCAAAACCAAACAGCCTCGAGAAACGACAAATATATATGCTAAGCTTCAGCCCCCTCAGAATTGTCTTTCGAAAGTTATAGTGGTTTTAATCTTGTAAATTCGAAAAATACCCTTGCCGAAATTTACTATTTTGCTCATAACTTTTGAACCACTCGACCGATTTCGCTGGATTGCAATACCAACCTGACCCGGTAAATGGAGAACATATGTGTCAAACTTCAGGAGCCTCCGTAAAGTCTTTCAAAAGTTAGCGTGTTTTCAACGGACAGACAGACAGACGGACGGACGGACGGACGGACGGACGGACGGACATCGCTAGATCGACTTAAAATCGATCAAGGATCATGAATATATATACTTTATGGGGTCCTAGACCAATATTTCGATGTGTTACAAACGGAATGACAAACTTATATATACCCTCTATCACTAGAGTGGAGGGTATAAAAAATCGATTTTTTTAACCGTTTTTTTTTTTTTTTTTTAATATCCGTTTGATTTTCGGCGCATGTTAATGATGTTTCGGAAAGAACAAAAATTTTTACAAAGAATGTATTATCAAGAGGGACTAAAGACCTATAACGTAAGCTTATCAAAACTAAAAAAAAAAAATTTTAAAAAAATTTTAGAGTAAGACCCCAACCAGCCTCAATTTTTTTTTTCATGGTCAATTTTGGAACTGAAAAACTTGTCCCAACAAAATGAAATCTTTTGCCGTTAATAAGCTAATGAAGTTAAACTATAATAAAAAAAAAAATATAAAAAAAACGAAATTTTTTTTTTTTTTCATTGTGTGAAATTTTTTTTTTTATATCCCAAAGTTCAGGGCCCGGTAGCGACCCCTAAACCTTAATATAAAAATTTGAAAAAAATCACGTGTCATTTTTTCACGGTGCTTAATATATATTCCGGGTGCCCCATTCAAAAAACCAACTTTTGTTTTTATGAACCACCCTAAAGTTAATCTTACTAAATCCGAAATAATGATTTTCAGAAAAGGAGGTAGGGTTGGTGATCAAGAGAGCTGGACGTTTAATGGCGAACTTGTTAAAGTTGTGTCTGAATACAAATATTTGGGAATAACATTAACTCCAAAACTGTCGTATACAAAGCACGTTATGGCCAAAAATGAAGCGGCAAAAGCAAGTTTAAATGCAACTTGGAAAAATTTTATCGGAAGAAGAGAAGTCCCTTTAAAGGCGAAGTGGAAACTGTTTTTAGCAGTTTGTAGATCAATACAGAGCTATGGGGCGCAGATATGGGGTTACTCATGGTTCGATGATGTAGATAAAATTCAAAGAATGTTCACAAAAAGAATTTTAAGGCTTCCAAATTCTACACCCAACTATGTATTAGCTTTAGAAACTGGTCAAGAAGAATGCCATTTCTTTACATATAGTTTGCATCTTCAGTACATATATAAAACACTTTTTGAGTATGCAAATTGTAGACTTCCCCACAAACTCTCATTAAAGATTATATCCAAGAATATTTATTGGCACGCTGATTTAAAAAACAAATTAATAGGATACAATATAGCACACAACGATTTAGAGCAATGCAAATCAATATGGTCCCAGACCTGCATAAATTTACTTGAGGAAATGAAATCAAGAAAGCGTCAAGAGCATATATTAAATGCACAAAGAAGTCAACACAGAATTTTCAAGCACTTAGATTACACAAAAGGGATACTGTACTGTAATGAGACGTTTAATCAAGAACAAATTTCATACATAATGAAGGCAAGAGGTGGACTTTTATGGCTAAATGGAAACCAGCAAAGAGAAGAGAGTACCAGGGTTTGTTCTATGTGTAATCTGGGAGAAGAAGAAACAACAATCCATTTTGTTGGTAGATGTCCAGTGCTAAACACATTTAGAGTAAAATATTTTGGGCAAAGAAGTTTAACACAAGAGGAAGTTATTAACGTTTTAAATGGTGGTGAGGGTACTTATTGGCTCAACCTTTTTAATTTTATTAAGAAAGCTTTAAAATATAGAAATTTTTTAATATCTGAATTTAATTTTTAAAAAAACAAAAAAATAATAAAATGTTCAAAGTTAAAAACCAATTTTCCAGCAGACGGTTTTAAACCATGCTGTATATTATTTATTATCTAATAATTAAGTTATATAAATATGTAATATTTTGTAAACAATTTTTGAAAAAAAGAAAATAAATAATCAATCTATCTATCTATCTAAGTGTGGTATTCCTGTGGTATTATTAACTAGGGAAGCAAGTATAAATAAACCTTTCAGAAATCCCGAAAGGGCTAACTGGGAAATGTTTCGGGAGAATGCGATTACGGATTTAGGAAAACTGAAACGTAATCGACTAACTAGTCAACTTGATATCGATAGGAAAAATGACAACCTTACTTCAATCCTAATCAAGTCATTTGAGAAGGCCTGTCCAGTAAGGTATCGACAGAAAAGGATTCAACCACCATGGTGGTCAAAGGAGCTTTCACAACACAGAAAAAACATCCAGACACTTTTTAAAAACGCAAGGAAAGACAACAATGATGATAACTGGGCAGTTTACAGGAGAGAACTTAAAAGTTTTAAAAAGCTAATTAGGAAATCGAAAAAGAGCAGCTGGAATGAACTCTGTAGTAAAATCGAACACACTACAGATGCTGCCAGACTGAGAAAAATTTTAACGAAGAAATCCATCCCCCCACTTTTGCTAAAAAGAGGTGATGGAACATGGACCGAAAGTGCAGAGGAAACTGTTGACGTACTCTTAAGGACGCATTTTCCAGGTTGCAGGGAAACATCGATTTCAGAAAATCAACATATAGGACCGTTAACTTGTCCTTTAAACTTGTTTTCGAGAGAACGTCTGGCATGGGCTATAGGTTCCTTCAAACCCTACAAATCGCCTGGACCGGATGGAATCTTACCAGCAATGTTGCAACATACTGCAAATGAGATCATCCCTCACTTAATGGACATTTTTATTGCTTGTCTTCAACTAACGTACGTTCCGCAATCATGGAGAAAATCTAAGGCGGTTTTCATACCAAAAAGTGGAAAATTGAATCACGTAATGGCAAAAGACTACAGACCGATTAGTTTATCATCTTTTATTTTGAAAACTCTGGAAAGGATTCTAGACCTTTTCATAAGGGAAAATCTAGGTTTTCACTTCCTCTCTGATTCGCAACACGCCTATCAACAGGGAAAATCTATAGAAACTGCGCTTCACTCTGTAGTTAGCACTATAGAAAAATCTTTGCATGATAAAGAATTTACACTGGCCGCTTTTCTGGACATTGAAGGTGCCTTCAACAATGTCAGTATGGAGGCAATAATTAACGCAATGGAGACGGCATTGATCAACCCATGTATCACAAAATGGATTGGTCGACTGCTATTATGTCGTGAGGTGACAGCAGAATGGGGACCAGCAAAGGTTACAAGATACGCGTCAAAAGGAACGCCACAGGGTGGTGTATTGTCACCCTTACTCTGGCTTTTAGTAGTGGACCCCATTTTAAAGAAGTTGAAATCGCAAGGAACAACAGTGGTAGCTTATGCAGACGACGTTGTCATTATGTCGTGTGGAAAGTTTTTGGGCACAGTATCGGAACTTTTAGAAGTGTCACTGAGGCAAATGTGGAAATGGGCTAATAATAATGGCCTAAACACCACGCGACGGCAAAAGATTACAGACCAATCAGTTTAACATCTTTTCTTTTGAAAACACTGGAAAGGATAATTGATCTATATATACGAGAGCATTTAGGTACAAATTTTCTATCGGATGCACAGCATGCTTACCAGCAGGGTAAATCCATAGAGACTGCGCTCCATTCACTTGTACAGAAGGTAGAAGTATCCCTGGAGTATAAGGAATTTGCTCTTGCAGCATTTCTGGATATAGAAGGGGCTTTTAACAATGTAAATACCAAGACGATAGTTAATGCTTTGGACAAGGCTTCAACTAACAGTTGTTTGAGTAAATGGATAGAGCAAATGCTTTCATGTCGGGAAATAACGGCCGAATGGGGTCATGCAAAAACATCTCGTTACGCTACTAGAGGAACACCACAAGGTGGGGTTCTGTCACCACTGCTCTGGCTCCTGGTGTTGGACCCCATTTTAAAGGAACTGAAGACTTTAGGAACCACAACAATAGCATACGCTGATGATGTGGTTATTCTATCATGTGGCAAATATCTGGATACTGTATCCGAGATTTTAGAGGGCTCACTTAAGGCTATGTGGAAGTGGGCTTCAGGAAATGGACTTAATGTCAACCCGCAGAAAACGGAAATGGTTCTTTTTACTAGAAAATACAAAATCCCGGAATATGAAGTTAGATTTCCGGATCGAGAATTCTGGTCGACCTGGCAGGGCCCTCCTGCGAACTCAATAAATATCTTTACTGATGGATCGAAGCAATCGCATGGTGTTGGAGCTGGTTTCACGATACTGGAACTAGACCAACACTTATCTTTCAAATTACCCGTGGACTCGAGTATCTTTCAGGCTGAGATAGCTGCTATATCAAAAGCTGTGGAATATATGGCAAAGGAAAAAGGTGCCACCCTTAATTTCTACGTGGATAGTCAAGCTGCTCTAAAGGCACTCTTGAGCTACCAAATTAAATCGAAAACGGTTTTAAAGTGTTACGAGAATTTAAAACAACTTTGCTTAAATAATGAAGTTACCTTATTATGGGTACCAGGGCACGAAGGAATAGAAGGAAACGAGAAAGCAGATGAACTCGCGAAACTTGGAGCAGATGGCATAGGTACCACCATAATGCTTTCACCGCCACTCCAGCATTTCAAACTAAAACGAAATACCCTTACTGTCGCCAAAGCAAATCGAAGATGGAAGGAACTTGGGACAAGTCGTATAAGCAGAATTTTATGGCCACGCTATGATTTAGGAAGAACTAAATTCTTACTTACACTTACGAGAATAGAATGTCGTATGTTGACAGGTTTAATAACGGGACACTGTCTTGTCGGAAAACATGCCAAGAACATGAATCTTATTACGGACGCAAACTGTAAAAGGTGCGAGACACCAGACGTCGAAGAGACCATTGAACACATCCTGTGTCACTGCCCGGCTTTGGCACGAACTCGACTATCAATTATAGGAAGTTCACAGTTCGAGACTTTGGAGGAAATTACGAGAATAGACCTGAAGAGCTTGAAACAATTCGCAATGAAGGTCAATGTATTTAGTTTACATCGATAAGCGGAAAAAGTTTTGTGGTATCGCTATGGACCAATTGGTCTATGCGGAGTGCCCATCTGGCACCGCCACCCTAACCTAACCTAACCTAATGGCCTAAACGTTAACCCGGAAAAAACGGAAATGGTACTTTTTACGAACAGGTACAAAATAGAGACGTTTAAGGTCGAGATAAATGGAGTTAGAATTCCGTTATCAAACCAAGCGAAATTTTTAGGAATCATTTTAGACAGTAAACTGTCATGGAAACAAAACACCGAAGAAAGGGTCAAGAAGGCATACAACGCCTTTTACGCATGCAAGAAAATGTTTGGCGCAACTTGGGGACTGGAACCAAGGATCACTTACTGGATTTATACTTCTGTAGTAAGACCAATCTTACTGTATGGAGTTATGGTCTGGTATAACGCACTGGAGCGTAATGCGACGCACTTAAAATTTCAGAGAATTCAACGTCTCATGGGTTTATGCATCACAGGCGCTCTGAGAACAACATCAGCTGAATCTATTGACACGCTACTGCACCTGATACCAATTGACATCTTTGCTAAGGGGGAGGCTTATAAGTCCTGCCTTCGTCTCAAAGAGTCAAATTTATTCAGGCAACGCAATTTTGGACACAGTAACATGGACAATTTAAATGATATTGCCACCGATTACAGAGTGCCCAAACTTATTTTCGACCGGAAATACGACGTAGAATTTCCGACTCGAGAATTTTGGTCAAACTGGCAAAACCCCCCAATGAACGCTATTAACATATTCACAGACGGCTCCAAACAATCCATGGGAGTCGGTGCAGGTTTTTCAACGAGTTTGCGAGATTTAGAGAAGACTTTCATCCTTCCATTGGACTCTAGCATTTTCCAGGCCGAAATAGTTGCCATAAGCAGGGCGGCTTTACAGTTCGGTGATGAGACAAACAGAGAATTTAACATTTACGTTGACAGCCAAGCTGCTCTAAAAGCTCTCAAAAGCTTTTACATCAAGTCGAAAGTAGTTTTCGAATGCTTCGAGAACTTACAAAGTTTAGGGAGTATGAACAAGGTGAAACTAATATGGGTACCAGGTCACATAGGTATTCAAGGAAACGAGAGAGCGGACGAGCTCGCGAAACAAGGTGCTGATGGTATTGGTATTTCTGTGCATATTGATCCACCAATCCAGCACTTTAGATCGCTACGCGACATTCAAAACACTGCAATGGCTAATAGAAAGTGGAGAGAGCTAACGACGAGTGCGATCAGTAAAAGATTGTGGGCATGCTACAATCTAAGAAAAACTGAATACTTACTCTCACTCACTAGATGGAACTGCCGTGTACTTACTGGAGTGATCACCGGGCACTGCCTAATAGGTTATCATAGAAAGAAGATGGGACTTATTTCTGATGCAAGCTGTAGAAGGTGCGATGAACCTAACACTGAAGAAACGGTCGAACATATTCTTTGCCAATGTCCTGCTTTGGCCAGAACCCGACTGCACATTTTAGGCAGACATGACTTCGAGAGCTTGGAAACCGTTTCGAATGTCGACCTAAGGCAAATAGTACAATTCGCGATGAGGACAAACGCGTTCTATCAGCGTCGCTGAGGAATTATTGTGGTTTCGCTATGGACCATCCGGTCTATGTGAGGAGTCTTTGACTCCGCCACCTCTAACCTAACCTAACCTGGTATTCCTGGGAACACCGAGAACCGGTAAATGGGTATACAGTGATGACTTCATTGGCAGCACCCTTGGCCTCTTTTTCGGTCTCGGAATCAAACTCTCCTTACAAACCGGTCTAAGGGATAGCTAGAAGTTATCCTCCCCGTCAGTACCAAGCAAGGCGAGGTCATACATGCCCGACAGATGATCATTAGTGTTACAGTATGAAACCACATCCATGTTATCTTGCCTGGTGATAGATTGCGGCTTTTGTTTTTCTACCTCAGTAGCATGTCTGCCAAGCCTGAGGTAGGCGCCTGGACAGTGGTTGGGGCAGGCGAGTGTGGGACCTGCAAATATTGAGCCCCGGCCATAGAACTTTCATATGAGAGTTCTATGGTAAACTTTAGTTATGCCATTCGCGATTTTCTGTCTTGAACGTTAGAGTGAGCTCCTTCTTGCAACCCAGACAGAAACTCAACTAATGTAAACTTAGGCTTCCACATCGCTTCAAAATTGTTAATAATATTTTAAAGTAATGATACACACAACCAACAATTATATAAATGACTGTCTATTCCCTTTTTCTGTAATTACTCGTTGTTTGTTTTAACTTGTTTATTTTTTTTTTTTTTCATTTTTTGATAAAGTGAATTCCGTAGTAATCAGTAAAGTATTTCTTTCATATTTTTAATGACACAGCCTTAGGTCATACAAAACAAAAACTTGACCAAGTCTATAGTGAATATAATACACATACAGACAGGATTCAAGCCAAATATTAAATAATCATAATATTGAGCAGCTGAAAACAGCCTGTTGCTTCAGCAAAAAAAAAAAAAGAAGGCCAAGACGCATGACAAAAAAAAAAAAAAAAAAAAACATTATAAAACACAATACTAAAAATTTGTATAAAACAAAAATTCCAGTGAGTAGAACAAAAAAAATACAAAAGGACACAAAAAGAGAACAATCCCAGAATAAACCATAAACAAATACTAAAAATTGTTGCTTTTCATATGGAAAAAAAACACAAACAAGAAAAAATTGTGTCATACAAAAGGCAACAGTTATTATATGTAAGTAGACGGTAAAAAAGAGAGAGCAAGTGTATGTGTGTGTGTAGGCCAGGATATTTCCATAAAAGAGGCAGGAGTTTAAATGTTGTGTAAGTGGCATTGAAAATGAAACAATAACAAACAGAAGCAACAAATGGATTTTTAAGATAAAAATACAAAGCTTTTTAAAGAGAGAAAGCTTTGGAGAGTAAATATTAAACGGATAATAATAATTCCAATAAAAAATAAATTGTCACAAACTGGAATATAAAACAAAGAGAGAGAGAGCGTGATAGAGAGAAATTTAGAGAGCAAGAGTAAATAACGAGCTATTAAACTTCTTATAACTGGAATTGGAATTTAAAGGACGAAAGTGTTGTAGTAAAGCACGAATAACATCTGTTTCTTGTACTTTATACACACACACACAAATATACACACACACACACACCTTCTCAATATACTCAAGTGGGTGTTGAATATATTTACGAGTGTATGCGTGTATGTGTGGGGGGCTTGTTGATACAATTTTCACTTTAACATTAATATTGCCACGCATACACTTACACTCACCTACACTATACTAACATTTACTCACCGACTAAGCTCTTATTTAGTATTGTGAGTGATATTTAGCTTGTGTCAGCTTTCCAAAAACAGGTTTTATACCCGTCAGTCTAGGATAAACGCTTAAGACGGCACAACAAGTGCACGCGTGTAAATATATATTAAAAAAAAAAAAACAAGGAACCTACTACCAAAAAAAAAACCTACTACAAACGCGGTCCATACATACAAAACCCTTACAAAAAACAAACATACCACCATACACACTCACTTTCACTCACTCACTCACTTGACTAGTAGCAAGCAGTTCATACCCTAAAACTATACAAAAACTAAGTGTCAGTGCAAGAGTCAATTTTTTAAAATAAAAAATTAGAAAAAAAATATTTTTAAAATAAAATTGAAAAATTTTTTCGGGTTTTTTTACATTTCTAGTGGTTGTTTTTGTGTTTGTAAATGCCGTTTTTGTGAATTTTTTCTATGGTATTGGCAGAATTCTGCTTTATAGAACCTGAGGTGTTTAAAGTACTTTAACACTCTCACACACCTTACACGTAACTTACTTTAACAAATTGAAAGTGTATTATTGCCTGTTAGGCTGGTGTCGCGCAACGCTAAACTGTCTGGTTTCAAGTGTATTAAATTCCAAAAAAGATAGAAAAAAAGTGAAGTGATACTCGAAAATTTTGTTTGAAAATTGACAGCAATTTACGGAAATTTTAAGAAAGAAAAAAAAAAACGGAAACATTTAACGAGTTTTTTGGTGTTAAACACTTTGATAAATTTTTTTATTGCTGGTAGAAGATTTTGTAATTCAAGTGAGGTAATAGAAATTGTGTTTAACAAAGAAAATGAAATTTAATACATAATAAAAACAACAAATTTAAATTGTGAAAATAAATAAAAAAATTAAATATCGGGAAAAATTAAAAAAAAAAAACAAAATTAGAAAAAGTGTTTCAATACAAAAAAAAATAAATATTTTTAATTGAAGAAACAAAAATTTAACTCCAAAAACAAATTTAGTTTTATTTAAATAGATATTTGTAAAAATTGGCATCGATATTAAATTTCAATTATAGAAAAAAGAATAATAAATGTGCCAATTAATAAAATTTTTACAAAAATGTAAACAAAATTAAACAATCATTCAAATAATTTAAATCTTAAATTATTTAAACCCCTCCAATAACAATTTGTATGTTTGAGATTACAAAAAAAAAATAAAAAGTAAAATAACTAAAAATATCCCCAAAAAATATTTTTATTTAAAAAAAATTCTGCAAAAGTTTCAAATCCTACCACCGATTTTAAGTTTAAACTACAAAAAATATTCAGAAATCCTATAATCAACGCTTTCAAAAAATTGTTGTGAATTCTTAATAGTGAAAATAAAATTATAAAAATATTATAAGAAAATTTAAAAAAAAAAAATATTACAAAAAATATAATAAAAAATTTATGAAAAATAATTAAAAAAAAAAGAAAATTTATAATATTATAATAAAAAAATTAAAAAAATATCAAAAAAAATAAGTGTAGTCAATATTTAACCCTTAAAATATTTTAAAACGATTTAAATTCTTTAAATTCCTTTAAAAAAAATATTTTTTTTTTTATATAAAAAAAAATATTGAATTTGTAATTTTGTGTGTGTGTTTGTGCCCCACTCCTTAAAAAGCAACAAAAAAAAAACATCAATTAATTTATATATTATTACTTATACGTAACGCTTAAATATTATAATTTACAAAAAAATGCCTCAATTTTGGATAATCATTTTATGTCTAGGATTATTTGCTTTTCAGTCAATAGGTAAGTTTAAGAACTAATTAACTTATAAATAATTAAATATTTAATTACCTTTTATTGTTTGAAAAACTTTTAATATTCAAGTGGTGGTTGAATAGTTTATTTGTGTTTATACATATTAGGCAGGAGTACTCAATGCTCGGTTGTAACATAACTCTCCGTTAAATTTAAATTTTTTATACAAATTTTGACATAAGGCTCCGTTAAATCGACAGTTAGTTGATAACTAGACATTGAGTATTCCAGCATTTTTCTGTAATTGTTTTTCTGAGGAAATCCATGGGAAATTTAACTGACGGATCACAGATTTTGTTTATTTTTGGTTATTTGGCAGAGCTTTGTAAATGATTAAAAACCATATTTTTAACATGATAATGTTTTTAGGCTGGTGTCTAATTTTAAAAAAGTTGCAAGACGCCACCTCAGTTTGACTATATGACCAATTATTTTTATTTATTCTTTCTATTAATTTACAACTCATTTTTAGTAATTTTAACCTAACCGAGAACTGGTAATAATGACCGTCATCTCGTTGTAGCGAAAAAAACCAAGGGTTCTAGTGGGAATCGAACCAACGATCCCCACGTTCAAAGGCTAGCACGCTACCAACTAGCCTACGAGGTCCAACTAGCCTACGAGTTTGACTATATAAGCTAACAATTAACGAAAAAGAAAACAAGAATTACTATTTTCATTTTCTTAAAACCAAAAATTTTAATAACTTGGGTTTGTTCCTTGGATAATAATTCACCTCGTAGTGAATAAAACCGTTTTTCACCAGCTGGTGAATAAAAAGTAACATAATTATTTTTCAACAAAAAAAATTTTTTTTTTTCATCAAATTTTTTTTTATGAAAAATTTTTTTTCATCAAATTTTTTTTTTCATCAATTTTTTTTCCATCATTTTTTTTTATTAAATTTTTTTTTTTATCAAATTTTTTTTTCATCAATTTTTTTTTCATCAAATTTTTTTCATCAAAATTTTTTTTCATCAAATTTTTTTTTTTCATCAATTTTTGTTTAATAAAATTTTTTTTCATCAAACTTTTTTTCATAATTTTTTTCAATCTTTTTTTTTGATCAAATGTTTTTTTCATCAAATTTTTTTTTCATTAATTTTTTTTTATAAAATTTTTTTTTCATCAAAATTTTTTTTCATACATTTTTTTTATCGTATATTTTTCATCAATTTTTGTCTTCAAATTTTTTTATAAAATTTTTTATCAAATATTTTATTATAAATTAAACAATTTCTCGGCAAAAAATTTTTTTTCATCAATTTTTTTTACATCAAACTTTTTTTTTTCATCATTTTTTTTTTCATCATTTTTTTTTTTCAATCAATTTTTTTTTATCAAATTTTTTTTTCACCATTTTTTTTTTTCATTAATTTTTTTTTATCAAATTTTTTTTTTCATCAAAATTTTTTTTCATAAATTTTTTTTAACATATGTTTTTCATCAATTTTTGTCATCAAATTTTTTTATAAAATTTTATATCAAGTTTTTTATTATAAATTGTTTTCTCGGCAAAAACAAATTTTTTTTCATCAATTTTTTTTACATCAAAAAATTTTTTTTTTCATCAAAAACTTTTTTTCATCAAAATTTTTTTTCACCAAAAATTTTGGATTCATTAATTTTTTTTAACATAATTTTGTTTTTCGTGAAAAAAGTCTAACAAAGGAAGTCTCCCTGGTGTCACCTTTCGATCTTCATGAAATTTGGATTTGTTGTTAAGATCGAAAATTAATTTTTAGGATTTACAGCTATTTATACAAAATTAATATAGGCATGTGTGTTATCAGATTTAAGGTATTAAAAATACCTATCTCGTGGTGCTAACAACTGGCCAAAGAAATTGATATTGTTCGACTTATTAACAAAAATGTCCTAAAATTTTGGTATTTTACTTAATATGACGAAAAGTTGTGCATGTTTTGACACGTTCTTAGCACACGTAGATAGGTTTTTCAAAGACCTTTCATTTGGTATGTAACATGACTACGTTTCTTTGCATAATATTGGAGATAAACGAAAAAAAAAACTGAAAAATGGCCTTGTCTTCCCCCTCCTTTTTCCCCTAAATATGAATTTGGGCCGCTAAAAAAAAAAAAACCAATTCCATAAAGATCCGCGGGTGACACTAGGGAAACTTTTCTTGTAAGTCTAAGCTTTTCGCATAAAAATTTATCATTTGCTTATCAAATGTACATAAAACAAGTGAGAGTGTTATATTCTTTGGTGCCGAATATTTTATACTCTCCAAAATGTAAAAACCCGTTTTTTCACTTATTTTTGCACTCACTTACGAAATGTACAGCTATTTTGGTTTTTTAATGGGGTCCTCGACTGATATTTCAATTCTTTTTGCATGGAATAGCAAAGTAATATAACATTATTTTTTCTAAAAAAAATTTTGCTTTGGCAAGTACACCCAAATCTTCCGCAAAACATTATCATGATTCAATGTTTTGGGCAAGAGTACAAAATTCGCAGGCATTTTTTTATGTTTTATTTTGGATCAATACTTTGGAAGATATGGGCGTTTAAAAAAGTGCTTTTTTGACAATATTGACTTTTAGCCAGATCTTTAGCATTTTTGTGCTCGGAAACCTTAAGTCGTACGAAAAAACTAACATAAACAATATTGTTTATAAAATCATGAAGATTAAAAATTTATAAAAAAAATTGAAAGCGATATTTGAATGTCCTTTTTTGCTGGGAAAGACAAGTTTAGAATGTCTTTTTAACGCTATTTAAATTTCAGAGAGATGTTTTTTCGTAATGTTGAGCAATGTATTTTCAAATTTTGTTAGCGAAATTTTTGATTTTGTTAAAAATTTTGGCAAAAAACTTTGAATTTTGATAACACTGTGCAACAAGAAAAATGAGCCTCAATGGCTTCAACGCCACATGAAAGTAGACCATCAAGTGAACAAAATCACCAAAGGGTTTTGCAAAGTCAGTTCGGATTTCTTTTTTATAGCCCACTGAAGTTCTTATATTTTTATCAAAGACGTTTGGAAAACGTCAAAGATACTATAATAAAAACACATCTGAGCTTCAAAATATGTTTTGATGTTTTCAGTGAAATTTTATGGCGGTTCTTTTCTTAGAACATTTTAACCCTCTAACTGCCATTTTAAGGGGTCATTTTAGTCCTTTTTCAAAAACTAAACACAGAAGTCTAATAAGACGTCCATTTAGAGGGTTAAAATGTTCTACAAATGTTTTCCTCATAAAATTTCACTAGGGGTTGTCGAATGGTAAAAGTTTGTGCGACATGCGCAAAGTGCTTGAAAAGGGTCAAGTATAAATAATCAATGTTTGTTATTTGTTTTACCAAAGCAGTGCTAAATAATATAGACAAAAAAAGTGCAAATATACTTGTGAGCTAAAAATGATGTTCTGATGTGTTTTAAAAAATTTTATGATGATTCTTTTCTTTGACCAAATTAACCCTCTAGCTTCCGTTTTAAAGGGTAATTTTTGTCCTTTTTTAAAAGAAATACAAAAAAGCCTATAAAAAAGGTTAGAGGGTTAAAATGTTTTACAAATATTTTCTGCATCAAATTTTACTAGGGCACGTCTAAGACAGAAAGTTCGCCCAGCATATAGAAAATTCTTAAAAATTTTAAAGTATTTAATTTTTTTTTTATTTTTTTTCGGCCCGAAATATAAAAAAAAAACAAGTAAAAAAGTTAAATTCGACTTTGTCCAATGTATTGATACCCTTCACAATGTAAAAAAGTTTATTTGCAAAAAAAAAATAAAATTTAAAAAAAAAAATCCGCGAAAAAAAATTTTTGATAAAAAAAAAATTCGACGCAAATGTTTTTTTTTTTTTTTTAAATATGTTTGTACTTGTTTAAATACCACTCGGTGATCAATTCTGTTCACATGTGTCAACCAGCAGCCGAATTAAAGCATTTTGTGTTTTTAGGTTATGTTGAATGTACCTCAATTTTCGAGGTATTTTTATATTTTCGTTCATAACTTTTGAACCGCTGAACCGATTTCGCTCAAATGCAATACCAAACTACTTTTTTTTTTTATTTCGGCCAAAAAAAAAAAAATAATAAAAGCATTTTCTATATGCTGGGCGAACTTTCTGTCTTAGATGTGCCCTAGTAAAATTTGATGCAGAAAATATTTGTAAAACATTTTAACCCACTAACTGCTTTTTTTATAGACTTTTTTGTATTTCTTTTAAAAAAGGACAAAAATGACCCTTTAAAATGGGAGCTAGAGGGTTAATTTGGTCAAAGAAAAGAATCATCATAAAATTTTATAAAACACATCACAACATCATTTTTAGCTCAAAAGTATATTTGCACTGTTTTTTGTCGATATTTTTTAACACTGCTTTGGTAAAAAAAAATAACAAACATTGATTATTTATACTTGACCCTTTTTAAGCACTTTGCGCATGTCGCACAAACTTTTACCATTTGACAACCCCTAGTGAAATTTTATGAGGAAAATATTTTTAGAACATTTTAACCCTCTAAATGAACGTTTTATTAGACTTCTGTGTTTAGTTTTTGAAAAAGGACTAAAATGACCCCTTTAAATGGCAGTTAAAGGGTTAAAATGTTCTAAGAAAAGAACCGCCATGAAATTTCACTGAAGACGTCAAAACATATTTTGAAGCTCAGATGTGTTCTTATTATAATATTTTTGACGTTTTCCAAACGCCTTTGATAAAAAAATGAAAACTTCAGTGGGCTATAAAAAAGAAATCCGAACTGACTTTGCAAAACCCTTTGGTGATTTTGTTCACTTGATGGTCTACTTTTATATGGCGTTGAAGGCATTGAGGCTCAATGCGATGACCCAAAATTTGTTGCACAGTGTAATTTATTGCTCGACAACACGAAAAAACACCTCCCTGAAATTTTAACAGCATTTTAAACCTTAATAAAAAATTTTGGTTTTGGAAATCCATGGTGTTCTTAACAGGAGAAAAGGACTTCCAATATTATTTAAAATTTTTAAAATTTTTTTTTTTTTTTTTCTAAATTTTAAATCTCCATAATTTTATAAACAAATTGTAACTGAAAGTTTTTTCCAACAACTTACGGTTTTCGAGTAAAAAAACACAACAGAACTGCCTAAATCCAATTATTTAATTTTTGCCAAAATTTTGAAAAAAAAAAATCAAATATTTAGCTCTCTAACAAACTTTAAAAATGTATTGCTCAACTACTTATACGAGAAAACACCTTTCTGAAATTTTAATAGCGTTAAAATGACATTCAAAAATTTAATACAAAAATTTGTTTTTGGAAATGCGTGGAAAAAGGACATTTAAACATAATTTTCAAAACTTTTTTTGTAGAAATTAAAAAAAAAAAATTTACATTAGAGTGTCCCTTATTTTGGAAATGTTGGAAATGTTGAGACGGTACCCCCTCATTTTTTTCCTTTTGACTAAAAAATAACTCAGGAAAAATTTTACGCCCCTACGACCACGCCTTCCCTACGCGACGGGGCCGTAAAGAGCGGGGCCTTACAAATCATTTTTCCATACAAAGCAAAAATTTTTTTTTTGATTTTAAATTTTTTTGCATGACATTTTTTTTTTTTTACCAAATCAAATTTTTCAAAATTTTTTTGGTGGAAATTTTTCAAAAATCTTCATTTTGAACGAAGGGTGCCACGACTTGAAATAATCGAATTTGGCTCAAATTAGGTTTAAATAAGAGTTCGTTTCACAATGAAGAAAAATGCCACTTAAAGGGCGGATTACTCAATGCCGATTTAACGAAGCCTTATGAGCAAGTCAATGGGAAATTCAACAGACGTATCACCGATTTTGTTAATTTTTGGTTATTTGATACTTCGTAAATGATTAAAAAACCATTTTGGATTAATACTTTGAAAGATATGAGCGATTAAAACGCGCTTTTATGACAATATTTTTTATAATTTTTTATCATTTTTGTGCTCGGAAACCGTAGGTCATACGAAAAAACTTATAAAAAACAATATATGTACATTAGAGTGTCCCTTATTTTGGAAATGTTGGAAATGTTGAGACGGTACCCCTAATTTTTTTCCTTTTGACTAAAAAATAACTCAGGAAAAATTTTACGCCCCTACGACCACGCCTTCCCTACGCGACGGGCCTTAAAGAACGGGGCCTTAAAAATCATTTTTCCATACAAACCAAAAAATTTTTTTCTGATTTTTAATTTTTTTGTTATTAATTATAATATTACTTGGTTAGCTTATTCACGACAAAAAATTTGATTTTGGTGGGATGAGGCTTTCAGTTCTAAAAAATTTTTCGAAAAAAAAAAATTTAGAGCTTTGGGGGTCCTACAGTAAAAATTTTTTTAAATTTTTTTTTTTTTTAGTTTTGACAAACCATTACCAAAGTTTTGCTGGGGTACTGCCAAAATCGTTGTTTGTTCATAGCTTTGTCATTTGATGTCCGATCGTTATAAAATAAATATGGATGGAAAGTTGCCAGCGAGCAGTAAATTTAACCCATAACTCGTTTTAAGCCCTGAGGACATCCTTGTCTTATGAGTGTTAATATCTCAGCTTTTTACTCAACTAAATGCTTTTTATTTTCCCATTAAATCATTGCACTAAAAAAAGTCATGAATAGCAGTTGTTTTCTATGTTCAAGATTTTTTTTACAAAAAATCTCAAAATATTTTTTTAACCATTTCATAGAGCTTGAGACAAACTTTCATTGAAATATAATTTGCGCCAAATCCGATCATTTTAATCCGTGACACACTTCGTATAAAGTTTTGGATTTTTGGAAAATTTCCACAAAAAAAAATTTGAAAAAAAAAAAAATAAATAAAAAAAAATGGGGTGCTCAACAAGAATATCAAGAAATTTCTTGAACCGGTCAAAAGGTTCTCCATTGAAATGTGCAAAAAAAATGCCCAAAATAACGTTTCTTTCCTACTTTCAAGAAATTAAAATTATCTAAATTATCTAAATTTTTTTCGTGAGGATGTTTATTCCCTTAACCTTTTTTCGGAAACACAATTAATAACTTCTGAAACACTACTAATAATTTCTAAAATACAACTGATAATTTCTGAATTACATTTGATGATTTCCAAAAACTTTTGAAAAACACATACCAGTTCTGGTTGGCACACCGACGATAAAATTGATAACTTCTGAAAAGCAATTGATAACACTAATTTACAACTAAACTGCGCACTAACCGCAACTAGTGTTTTTGTATGTAATATGGACAGCTAAACTCAAAAATATCATTGAAAAAATTTGCACGAATACGATTTTTTTAGCGTTTTTTAGAGGTACTTTCACCATTTTTCTTATATTTTGAGTTATGTACCTCCTATCAACTCGTGATAAAATTTAAATTAAATTTAACCCCCCTATTCTAGAAAAAATTGTCATTATAACAATTTGTTATAGAATTTTGTATTGTGATTTCTGGCGATATTAACAATTTTTGTTGATAAAAAAATATGTAAGTACATAAATACAATTTGGCAAAGCCTTTGTCATGAAAAATGTTTTGCAAAATTCGCTAATTGTGGAGATACTTACATAGAAAATGTGTCTTGTTATAATTTTGTCATTTGTTATAGATGACAATTTCCTTAGAATAGGGGGGTAAACCTTAACATCCTGCTGGAGACCATTGAACACATTCTGTGTCACTGCCCGGCTTTTGCACGAACTCGACTATCAATTATAGGAATTTCACAGTTCGAGACTTTGGAGGAAATTACGAGGACATACCTGAAAACTTTAAAACAATTCGCAATGAAGGTCAATGTATTTAGTTTACATCGATAAGAGGAAAAGTTTTGTGGTATAGCTATGGACCAATTGGTCTATGCGGAGTGCCCTCTGGCACCGCCACCCTAACCTAACCTATCCTGCTGGTTCAAGGAGCAAGGAACCAACCAAAAAAAAACGTTAACTATGTTAAACAAATTTAGTTGAAACTTCCTTCTATGACTTAAAAAATGTTTATTGATACAATATCCAACATTTTCACCTTTCACCACTTAGAAGCACCTTGTTTCGACACCCGTATGCTCATCAGAGTGTCCACACCTAAAAAAAAAAAATAAAAAATTTGGTGAAATTGTGTATTTTCGAAAAATCATTTTTTGTGTTAAATACGTCAAAATCGAAGCTGAAAAAAATATTTCCGTGAATTTTCAGAATGTTTAAAACAAAAAAAAAAAATGTTACAAAAAGACTTTGATAAAATTTTGATCTCCAGGTGCCTTGTTGATTGGCAAGGGTTTCTTCACATAGTTCAGGTAAATGTAACCTATAAACAAAGTCGTAGAACAGAAGTTGTTTAGAATTGCGAGTTTTATAATATATATTTTTTTCGGCTTAAGAAAAAATTCAGGATATTAAGGTTTAATCAAATTTCTAACAAATCCTACACACATTATTTTGCAATTAGATCATAAGCAGGGAAACCAAAAATATGCTCTAAAAAACACGTTTTATGCGCTTAAAAAATGCTCTTAAAAGCGGAAAATATGCTCTAAAAACAGTAAAAATATGCTCTTAAAAAAATTATGTATCCTTTTTTGAGGTGTTTTTTTTTACAATTTGTTAGAGAATAGACCCAAAAAATACCGTTATGTGGGGTAGTTAGAGGGTTAATATGTTCTACAAAAATATTTGCATTAATACACCCTACACTCAGATCTAAAGAAAACAGTTTCACATACCGCATGAACAGGCCAAAGGGCAATCAGTCGTCAAAACAACATAATTTTGGAAAATCCCACAAAAATTAAAAAATTTTAAAAATAAGTGTTGTTTTAAAAAAAATTGGAAAAAATGCTCTAAAAATTTAAAAAAATTCTCTAAAAATTAAAAAAAAATGCTCTAAAAATGATAAAAAATGCCCTAAAAATTTAAAAAAATGCTCTAGAAAGTGAAAAAATGCTCTAAAGACTGAAAATATGCTCTAAAAATATGCTCTTATGCTAAAATATGCGCTTAAACATAAAATATGCTTAAATATGCTCTTAAGGCTAAAAAATGCAAAAATATGCTCTAACAAATCGATGCCAGATTTCTTAAAATCTTCTGAAACGGATAAATACCTTATCCATTTATCAATACAATGCGCAGGAAAAAACATGATACTGCATATTTTTGGTTTCCCTGATCATAAGTTTACGCGCGATAGACTAGCGAATTATAAAAATGCGTTTTTTGATTACAATTTTTTTTCTTCAAAAATAAAAATCGTTGTAAACTAACAAGCTTTTTTTACTTATCTTAAAAGTCTGAACCTTTACAGAGATAACAAAGTGGGTTTCATAAAAATCTACACTCAAAAAAGTATGTCGGTAAAATCTACTACAAAAGACAGTTGTTTTGACTACATTTTGTTGTTGAAAAGGCGTCCACTACACATTACGGTAAAAACAACTGAATATGTTGTTGTTTTTAACCATTGATTTTCAACTACAAAATGTAGTAAAAACTACTACAAAAGACGGTATACAGTTGTTTTTATACACTTGCCTGAAATTTTATTTTAAAAATTTTTTAAACGTTTAAGGGATTGATTTTTATTTATTTAAAAAGCAATACATTTCAGTTGGTTGTATAGAATTTCGACATGGAATTAAAATTTCTTGGTGTATTTATCTGGAATTATAGAAGAAAAAAATTATATTAATAAAATGTTAAACGAAATAAATTGATTGTATTTACCTTTGTTTTTTTAATAGTTCATTTCAAATTTTCACCGCAACTGATCAAAATTTGTCTGGAATAAAAAAAAAACGAAATGCTTTGGCAAAATTGATTTATAAAAAAAAAGAATTAATTTGCAATGTTTCAAAAAAGTATGTACCTGTTCTGTTGTGTATAAAAAGAAAAGAAAGATGGCGCGCTCATAAGAAAACAAGACACTGCATACATTGTATTTTGTTTTTTTCCGATTGGTTTTTATACACGTTTATGTGAGCGCTATATTATACACACTTGTTATCTCATTTATCCACTTATTTTCTTTCGCTCAAGAATATTTTTCCAAAAACATATTTTTTGTTATAATTAAATTTAATAAATTGTAATTTAATTTATTTAGATATTATTTATTTGGTATAAAAATAATTCCTTCCGCATCCCGCACGACCAACTCGTTCGACACATTCGTTCGCAATAAAAATTTCTAGAAAAAAAACGAGTTTTTAGAAAAAAACTAAAAACAACTAGGTACATAAATCAACTATTACTACAGTGTAGTATATTTTTTGTATTTATTTTTTGAAACTACTACAAAAAAAAGTTGTTTGAGATTTTTTCACACAAAAACGACCGAAATCGTAGTTAAAAACAACAGCTACTACTTACTACACAAACAACCGTCATGTAGTAACTGCAATAATTTTCTGAGTGTAGGGCAAACACCAAAGCTATTAAGAATTTTATGAAACTGCGAGTAAAATTTCCTTTATTTTTTATTTTTTTTTTATATTCCCGGTAAAAAATAAGAATATATGTATACTTTTATGAGGCACCAAATGTCCCGCTACAGAAAAACATGTGTCCCGTGAATTTCTGAATAGGTTGTATGAATAGTCCTATATGGAACTAAGATAATTGCGTTTTTGGTTTTTAAATTTTTCGAAAACAGGGCTTAGGAGGCGTGGTCAAATATTGGAAAAATTGTAAAATTTGTGTCGAGTTGCCTTGTTTAAATATTTATTAAATTAAAACGGAATACACCACAATCTCAAAATTTTTTTTTATTTTTTGATAATCTAAATATTTTGAAGTTTTTTTTTCAAAATTTTTTTTTTTTTAAATTATGCAGTTTCATTAAGTTGTTGTTCTTTTTGTTTACAAGAGAGTACGTGAAATATTTACAGTATCAACTGGAAATTATTTAAAATATTACTTGACATTTTTGAAATATAATTTGTATACCCGAGTAAAAAAGTTCCTATATAATTGTATATAATTTTATAAACATCATATATGATTAAATAGAATTATATAGAATTTGATGCGAAAAATGAGTCGATAAAACTATATAAAATTTGATCAATGTTTCATATATTTTGATAAATTTTTTATATAATTTTATGCGAAATTTGGACCCCTATTTTTATATAATAATAGCAAAATTATATAATTAGATATAATTATATAAAAATATATAAAATTGTATAAAACTGCATAAAACTATATAAAGTTACATAGAATTATATATAATTATATATAATTAAAACAAAATTTTTTGATTTATATAAAACTTGATATAATTTTATATAACTTTATAAAATTATATATTGTTTTATATAATTTGATATAGTTGTATATAATTATATCTGATCATATAAATTTGCTTTTGTTATATAAAAATAGGGGTCCAAATTTCGCATAAAATTATATAAAAAATTTATCAAAACACAAGTAACATTGATAAAATTTTATATGGTTTTATCGACTCATTTTTCGCATCAAATTCTATATAATTCTATTTAATCATATATGATGTTTATAAAATTATATACAATTATATAGGAACTTTTTTACTCGGGTAGTGTTATCCGGGATCCATGAAAAAATATATCGTCGAACTGTATTCAATAAATGCCAACTCGAAAAAGCTTACTGTTCAGGAGAGCTAAAAAACTAGTTATTTCGCATATTATTGTAACAAAATACAATGTACCTTCCATAAGATGGTTTAAATATTCTAAATAATATTTACATGCATCAAAAATTTCATATTTTGCACTTGTTTGCGTATTTTTCAGAGTTGGCATTTATTACTATGACAAAAAACATATATTTTTTTAGAGTTGGCATATTTTGTCGGAAAATAAAAAAAAATTTTTTTTGAAAAATTTTTATAATTTTTTTTTTTTGGTTTTTGTTATCCTTAGTAAGGTAATTGCAAAAACTAAAAAAAAAAAAATTAAAATCTTTCCATATTTTTAAATTTACTAGCTCCGAAAGCCTTTTAATCTCAGGGTGATCAACTTTGGCACTCTGTAACTCACGCTGTATTGTAATAGGGTCACTCCAAACTAGCTATTTTGAGAGCTTATATCATTGAATTTATTTTCCCCACGCATAATGTTTCAATCTGATAAATAGTTTGAAAGTTACATAAATATAAGAAATTTTTTTTTCAAACACTATTTACCGATATTTTTAAAATGGCAATATCTCGAGAACCAGTCATTAGATATCAAAATCTTTGCAAGATTCGTGTTCAGCATGGCAAATGCAATAAGAAATGTGATCTAATTTTTTGAAAAAAAAAATTTGAAAAATTTTTGGAAATTTACAATGGGAGTTGGCATTTATTTTCACCAATAAAATATGTACTTTGAGTTAGCAGAACCACAAAAATGGATGTAAAACGACAACAAATTATTTTTTTGCTCTGAAATTTTTATGACAGATAGGTATTACATAGGGGAGCTATTTGCCATCGGAAACTCATTTCGGTCAAATTTGAGTTGGCATATTTTGAATATAGGTTCACGATATTTAAATCGAATAAGAAATTCTGCCGTTATCAATGTTTATACTCAACCCATCGCAATGAGTTACCCCATAACATTTTTTCACAACCCACCCTAACGAATATAAATATTTGTTAATTTTTTAGTTAATTTAAAATTTCGGAGCTCGGATATTATATTTTGTATTACAACGCATTTACATGAAAAAAAAAACTTGAAAGTTTTTTTTAAATATATTCTACAAAAAATTTAAAAATAGAAAAAAAAAATTCATAGAGTGAATGAAAACAAAACAGAAAAGTTAATTCATTGTCAGTTTTTTGTGTCTTGTGTATATTTTTTTTTTTATTTTTCATTTTTATCAAGCAAATAATCGAAACGAATTGCATGAATTATTCATAAAGTAAATGAAAAACTTGGTCTTTTAGTTGAATAATAGAGTATATAGATGTGAGAAAAAACCCGTATTAAATTGATATAATACATACAACGTACATTACTGTTAACTGTATCGCATCGGAACGTACGGTATATTAAATTGTCCATTCAGGACATCAACTACCATGTGAATTGTATACTGGCATTAGTACTTGTTTTAACAGTTGATGGTTGATGATGAGGATGCTGATGGTTTTATATGCACGTTCCATTATTTTAGTTTGTTTTTGTTAGTTTCAAAATATTTTACAGATCCAAGTAATAAGTTTTTTTTTTTTATCGAGAAAAAGAAGAACAATAATACCTTTTGATGAGTTGTTATAGAATTTGTGTTTGAATACAATTAAGAATGCTTTTTTCCACTACGTTAAACACAGACAAAATTGAAAACGAATTTCAATCACCAAAAACTCGGTTTCAATTAACTTTTTAATTGAAACTCCTCCGATGAAGAAAATTTTTATATCAATCAATTTTTCAACCAAAAACTTTTTCGATTTTGATTACAAATTTAATCAATTTTTTATTTAAAGTCAATCAAGATAATTGATTTAACAAATTAATTGTGAGCTTATGAAAAAATTATGAAGAAATTATTATGTGTTTTTCAAAATTTAAACAAACTCAAACAATTTAAATAATCAGTAACAAAGTATTATATAAAATTACAGAGATGGGACCTTATAAATACAGGAGTACCACAATCTGTAATTTTGGCAATTGGGCAAAATCGAATCTAAGACATTATAGCGATGTTCGTCTGTCGATCCGTCACTTTAAACCACACAAATTGATGAAAAATAATTATATTAAAATTTGAATTTTGGTGAAAAAAAATTTGAGGAATAAAAAAATTTATGAAAAAAAAAAAAAAAAAAAATTATGAAAAAAAAAAATGTTTCATAAAAACAAAAATTTTTGATGAAAGAAGAAAATAATGAAAAAGGAAAAAGATGTTGATAAAATAAAAAAAAAAAACTTTAGTGTCATAAAAAAAAAATTGATATAAAAAAAATAAATAAAAAAATATTTTTTGATAAAAAAAAAAATTATGAAAAATAAATTTATTCAAATTTAAATTTTGATGAAAAAAAGCTTTTATGAAAAAGAAAATTTAATAAAAGAAGAAAATGATGAAAAAGGAAATAAAAGATGAAATAAAAAACCGTAATACAACAAAAAAAAATATTAATGCAAAAAAAAAGTCATGAAAAAGAAAAATTAATAAAAAAAATAAAATGAAGACAAAAAATGTTGTTTGATGAAAAAAAATCTGAAAAAAAAGTTTTGCTGAAAAAAACAGGGACGGAAAATAACCGTTACATTTTAATAAAAATCAGTATGCAAAGTGTGGGAAAACTAGTTAATTACTGAACAAGAAATGTCTTGAAAGTCAATTATATAAAAAATAAACAAAATTTTGCAAAGATTTTTAAAAGTTAATTTTTATTTTTTAATTGGAAATTTCAATTATTTTTTTGATTTATATTTTCAACTTGTTAATAAAAGTTATTGTATTGATTTTTTTTAACGGTTCCAAAATTAACTATTTGGAATTTATTAAAAATAAAAGTTGTTAACCCAGTTGGCAACGTCCTCGAGCCATCCTCAGTGACGGAGCGGTGACATGTCAGAGTCACACCTGACATCTTTATGTACTGGGTTGATGAAAGTTTTATATAAATTTTCAAAATGTCCTCACTCAAAGTCATCAGTGGTCAGGGCTGACCTTCTGGGGACATGTCACCTAAGACTTCTTTGGGGAAATGTCTGACGTAGGTCATGCGAAAATATAAAAAAATTTCGTATTTCCTTTAGTTTTTACTTTTATCCATTTTCCTTTATAAATTATCTTTCTCATATTTAGAAAAAACTTTTCGCCTTTTTTAGTCCCAACTGGATTTGAACCTGGAACCTCCAGTTTATTAGTCCCACACCTAACTACTTGTTCCAAACTTTATTTTTAAAATTGTTTGTCTATTTATTACTTTTATTCTACTTGTTAGATTTTGATTTTATTTTAATTAAATCGATAATATTGCCATCATTTTCTTGAAAATTTAAGCGTTACCCAGATTTAAAATTCTAATTTAATATATAATATACTAGCTTACCATCCCGGTACTTCGTTACCGGTTGCATGGAATACCGGATAATAGAAGGATCAGAATTGCTCTACCGATTTCAAGAAAATTCCCCTACGTAGTCTTTGTTTTATTTACTTGTGCACGTTTAAGTCTTTCATAAAATAATATTTCAATAAAAAATTTAAACAATAAAATTTTAATAATTTTCGAACCCTAATATCGGGATTTTGGATTTGGAGTGAATATATATTTCAGTGAATAAAGAAATTGTACTAAAAATGAGTTTGAGTGAAACAACATTAGAGAGAAAAAAATGGAGTAAAAAAAGTAAAATACGAAAAATTTGAGTAAAAAGTACCATTCCATATTATTCCCTGCTCTATTCCATTTCGTTCCCCGTTCTAAAAGTTTAAATTTTAAAATATGTCCTTTTCTTGGGTGTTATTTCTGGGGCTTTGAGTTTAAAAGTTAGATAGGTAACCATAACCATTTGCCCCCTTTTCCCCTTAAAATTAATTTTCACAAAACTGTTTTTTTTTGTGCTAGGTGAACCTTTATTTAAAATATCAAGTTTCTGAACTAATATTTCAAGAATTATAAGAATAATCATAATTTACACTTTTTCATTATTATAAGAACAAAAAAAAGTACCAAAAGCACACTTTCTTACTCCCGTTATAAACGGAATTTCCAAAAAGTACCTCTTCCAGAATTTTTGTTTCTTCACCGAAGGATCCTCTTTTCCATATTTCAATTTCCTAGGATCATTATTTTACCAAATATTTAAAGTACAAAGAGGATTTTACATTCCTAATTATAAATTTCTCGTCAAAAATATACGTCAAAAAATATCAAAGTACGAAATATACACTTTTTTAGCCTTTTTACCCCGCTAAGAAGCGGAAAAACGTATTTTTCACAGAATGTTTTTTACATTACAAATTTTAAGATTCTAGGAAATAGAAAAAGTTTCTATAAATATAATTTTAGCAAATAAAAAAGTATCAAAAATTGTACTTCCGGTACTTTTAACAAAATTTACTTTTTATAAAGGGTACTTTTAATGAGAGGTACTTTTTATAAAAGGTACTTTTTATAAAAGGTACTTTTTATAAAAGGTACTTTTTATAAAAGGTACTTTTTATAAAAGGTACTTTTTATAAAAGGTACATTTTATAAAAGGTACTTTTTATAAAAGGTACTTTTTATAAAAGGTACTTTTTATAAAAGGTACTTTTTATAAAAGGTACTTTTTATAAAAGGTACTTTTTATAAAAGGTACTTTTTATTAAAGGTACTTTTTATAAAAGGTACTTTTTATAAAAGGTACTTTTTGTTAAAGGTACTTTTTATAAAATATAATAGTTTCTAGTACTATTATTACTTTTTATAAAAGGTACTTTTTATAAAAGGTACTTTTTATAAAAGGTACTTTTTATAAAAGGTACTTTTTATAAAAGGTACTTTTTATAAAAGGTACTTTTTATAAAAGGTACTTTTTATAAAAGGCACTTTTTATAAAAGGTACTTTTTATAAAAGGTACTTTTTGTAAAAGGTTTTTTTATAAAAGGTACTTTTTGTAAAAGGTACTTTTTATAAAAGGTACTTTTTTTAAAAGGTACTTTTTATAAAAGGTACTTTTTATAAAAGGTACTTTTTATAAAAGGTACTTTTTATAAAAGGTACTTTTTATAAAAGGTACTTTTTATAAAAGGTAGCTTTTATAAAAGGTACTTTTTATAAAAGGAACTTTTTATAAAGGATACTTTTTATAAAAGGTACTTTTTATAAAAGGTTCTTTTTATAAAAGGTACTTTTTATAAAAGGTACTTTTTATAAAAGGTACTTTTTATAAAAGGTACTTTTTATAAAAGGTACTTTTTATAAAAGGTACTTTTTATAAAAGGTACTTTTTATAAAAGGTACTTTTTATAAAAGGTACTTTTTATAAAAGGTACTTTTTATAAAAGGTACTTTTTATACAAGGTACTTTTTATAAACGGTACAGAATTTTCAGAAAGTACTTGTTTCAGAATGTTTTATTTCACTAAAGGATCCTACATTCCAAATTTGAAGTTTGAATGAACATAATTTCAGTATATAAAAAAAAGTACCAAAAGTACACTTATTTCACCCATTTTACCCCCTTGAATCAACATTGGCAAAAACCCAGACTTAGTGAATCCTTTTTCCGGGAGGTGAACCTACATTGCAAATTTCAAGTTTCTAGTACTATTATTTAAGGAAATATAAAAGGTACCAAAAGTACAGTTTTTGACCCTTTTTACCCCCTTAGAATCATCATTGGCAAAAATCAAGCCCTAGTCGATCTATATTCCGGGAGTTGAACATACAGTCCAAATTTTAAGTTTTTGTGACCATTTTTTAAGAAAATTTAAAAGGTACCAATAGTACAGTTTTTTACCCTTTTTACCCCCTTAGAATCAACATTGGCAAAAATCCAGCCTTACTGGATCTATATTCCAGGATGTGAACATACAAACCAAATTTCAAGTCTCAATGACCATTATTTCAGGAGATATAAAAAGTACCAAAAGTACAGGTTTTTACCCATTTCACCCCCTTAGAATCAACACTGGCTAAAATCCGGCCTTAGTGTGTCTATGTTCTGGGAGGTGAATATACAGTCCAAATTTCAAGTCTCTATGACCATTATTTCAGGAGATATAAAAAGTGCCAAAAGTACAGTTTTTTACCCTTTTTACCCCCTTAGAATCAACACTGGCAAAAATCCAGCCTTAGTGGATCTATATTCCGGGAGGTGAACCTACAGTCCAAATTTCAAGTCTCTAGCTTCAGCGGTTTGGGCTGGGCGATGATGAATCAGTCAATAAGTCAGTCAGTCAGTCAGTCAGTCAGTCAGTCACATTACTCTTTTATATATATAGATATGTATATATTCTGAAGACATTTCCTTATAGACGTCTTAAAGGAATTTTCCACACTCTTAAAGCAAACATTCAGTGCTGACAATGTTAGGACATGTCATCAAGGATTACCTATGATTTGTCAGAACCTGAAGACATTTCCTCAAGGAATCACTGTGGAAATTTCCTCAGTGACACATTTTCCAACTGGGAAGTTCCCAGTTGGCAAAATAAAATCACACCTGACATACTGCTGACTCTCCCTTTATGAAATCGCTGACATTTTCATACAATTTTTCAAAATGTCATCAATGACATGTCAGCAGTGTCCACCAGTATCGGTGGCTACTAACAATTCGTTTAAACAACCGCTGACTAACTGCTGACATATAATTGATGACATTTTGAAAAATTGTATGAAGATGTCAGCAATTTTATAAAGGGAGAGTCAGCAGTATATCAGGTGTGATTTTTTTTTGCCGACTGGGTTAATTGAATTTCTATTTTTTTGTATTTTGATCAAAGAAAAGAACTTTTTTTTATAAGTAAAACAATTATAAGCGATCAATTTAAAAGAAATAGTTGGGAAAATAAAATCAATAAAAGATAATAAACATTAAAAATTAGCCTTATCGTGCGTAAAGACATTTTAAAACCATTATCCGGAGATGATCTTTGAAAAAAATGACGATTGCCGTTAAAGATACAATTTTGGGGAAAATTATAAATGCGATTTTTGTCTAAAAATTCTGATCAGAATATAATGTTTTAGGATTTTAAAATATTTCTTCATAATCATTACAAAAAAAACGAAGTTTCTGGAAATGATCTTTGACAAAAGTAACGATGGACATTAAAGAGCTGATTTTGCTAAAAATTATTAAAAATTTAAAAATGCGATTTTTATTCTAAATTTATAATCAGAATCTGTGGACCAAAATCGCATATTTTAGAATTTAAAAATATTTTTCTATAATCTTTACAAGATCTGAAATAGCTAATTTTGGGGAAAAGATGGAAAAATTTAAATCGCGATTTTGGTACAAAAATGCTGATTAGAATCTGTGGACCAAATATTGAAGCTTTATCATTATTAATAGACATTCAAACGAAGCATCCAGAAATAATCTTTAAAAGTGACGATGACCATTTTTCAATAAAGCTAATTTGGGAAAACGATGAAAAATATTAATCGCGATTTTGGTCCTAAAATGCTGATCAGAATCTGTTGCTAAAATCGCATGTTTTAGGATCTTAAGTATTTTTCCATAATCTTCAGAAGATTTTCTAAATTTTGAGCGATATTTTTGGTCAAACCCCTAATTTCATTGAACTCTTAGCGATATTTTGCAAGCATTGTGGACCAAAATATTTGTTCAATTAAGTACGCGAAATTCCCTTAATTTCAAGCCAAATTTAACAAAAAAATCATATGAATATTGGTGAAGACCATAATTTTATTGAACTTTTAGCGCTGTTTACATTTTTATCACACAATCCTCTTTTTGTGGCCATCGTCACTTTTCTCAAGGACTTGTTCCGGATGCTTCAAAATGTATATTGATGTTAAACAAATGCTGTTTTAGACATTTTCATGTTTGTTAAAATTTTATTTATTTTATAGTCAAATAAATTTGTTTATTTGATTTTGTTATTTATTTTGATTTTTATTTTTGATTATTAAATAACCGTTATTATATTTCAAATAATAAAAATCAAAATGTTGATTGAATACAAGGTAGATTTATATAAGGTAATATTTTAGGGACGTAAATGAAAACAATTTTCTTTCAAAATCATTTTAGTCGGCAAAAACGACTTAAATGTTCAGTGCACACTAGGGTGCTCCAAAAAAATGAAGTTGTTAAATATTGGCCGTAACTCCCCCTAGAAATATGCATTTGGGTGTAAAAATATGTTTTGCAAAATTATAGGGTAATCGGATGTGGGTAAGGCGTGCCGCATCGGCCCTGAAGTTTGAAAAACGGATTACAAGGGGAAAATATGACTTTTTTGTAATTTTCTCAATTTTTTGGATATTTTGAATAAAATTTGAATTCAAATGGTCACTGAATTTTGATTAAGAGTTAATTGTCTATCAAATAAGGTATTAGAAATTAAAATCGGTTGAAAATCAGCCAAGTTATTACAACTTCCCCAGGCAACTAACGTGTGTCAGGCCACTTAATCAAAGAATTCTAGCCCCATTTTTGAAATTTATTGAAATTATCTACTGTAAAAACATTTTTTTATTCTTTAGGTCCCAATGTACCATGAAGATAAATATTTTTCATTTTGCGTTTTGCTAACTTGTTTTAAATTAATGCTAAAGGGGTCTGAATTTTTCAAGACTATTTTCAAATCTCCAATTTTAAATTTTTATTTTTTTTGTTAAAGAAATTTTAAAAATTCGACTATTGGAGTTTAAGGATTTGTTAAGCACATATAAAGGAATAAAAACCCCAAAAATTGTAGGGTTTGCTGTTTTCATTTGGGATTTGCAGTGATTTAATTTTGGCGGATTTCGGGAAAGTAGAGATTTTTGGCCATTTTTTAGCTTTTATTTTTTTTTTTTGGTTTTTTTTACAAACTTCATATGTTTTGGACCGAATTATATCAACACGAGATAGAATACTTCAATTCGCAAAATTAGGGCGAAATGGAGATACAAAAAATTGCCCCTGTTAAGGGTCAAAGGTCAAATTTTAGAAAATTTTTAATTTTTAAACATTAACAGATTTTCTGAGTGGAAATATATGAAACTACTTGATGTCATTGTAAAAGGTCTTAACATATGTCTTTTTGTTTAAATTCAGAATATTAACCCTTTAGTGCTGGTGGGGCCTATTCGACCCTTTGATCAAAATGCACTTACATTATCTCAATTAAATTAAAAAAATTATAGGCCCCAACAGCACTTAAGGGTTAAATAACTAAATTTTAATTATTTGCCATTTAGTTTAGACCAATTAAAATAACATCAAGTAGATTCAGCAAAATCCACCCAGCAAATTTGTTAATGTTTAAAAATTCAAAATTTTCTCAAACTTGACCTTTGACCCTTAACAGGGGCAATTTTTTATATCTCAATTTCGCCCTAATTTTGCGAATTGAAGTATTCTATCTCGTGTTGATATAATTCGGTCCAAAACAAATGAAGTTTGTAAAAAAAACCAAAAAAAAAAAAAAAAAGCTAAAAAAGGGCCAAAAATCACTACTTTCCCGAAATCCGCCAAAATTAAATCACTGTAAATCCCAAATGAAAACAGCAAACCCTACAATTTTTGGGGTTTTTATTCCTTTATATGTGCTAAACAAATCCTTAAACTCCAATAGTCGAATTTTTAAAATTTCTTTAACAAAAAAAATAAAAATTTAAAATTGGAGATTTGAAAATAGTGTTGAAAAATTCAGACCACTTTAGCATTTATTTAAAACAAGTTAGCAAAACGCAAAATGAAAAATATTTATCTTCTTAGTACATTGGGACTTGAAGAATAAAAAAATGTTTTTACAGTAGATAATTTCAATAAATTTCAAAAATGGGGCTAGAATTCCTTGATTAAGTGTCCTGACACACGTTAGTTGCCTGGGGAAGTTGTAATAACTTGGCTGATTTTCAACCGATTTTAATTTTTAATACCTTATTTGATAGACAATTAACTCTTAATCAAAATTCAGTGACCATTTGAATTCAAACTTTACTCAAAATATCAAAAAAATTTAGAAAATGACAAAAAAGTCATATTTTCCCCTTGTAATCCGTTTTTCAAACTTCAGGCACGCCTTACCCACATCCGATTACCCTATAATTTTGCAAAACATATTTTTACACCCAAATGCATATTTCTAGGGGGAGTTACGGCCAATATTTAACAACTTCATTTTTTTGGAGCACCCTAGTGCATACATTAACCAATTTAAACGCTTTTTTTAATTTTTAAAATTTTAGAAAACAACTTAATTATAAAAAAATATTGAAATTCAAACGAAATTCTTTTATTTTCCACGACAAAAATTAAAAAAAATTAAAATATTTTTAAGCATATAAAGTGTACACCATTTACAGATGTAATTCGAAAAAGATCAATTGTAATTCGAAGATTCTATTTGTAATTCGAAGATTCCATTTGTAATTCGAAGATTCCATTTGTAATTCGAAGATTCCATTTGTAATTCGAATACTCCAATTGTAATTCGAAGATTCCATTTGTTATTCGAAGATTCCAATTGTAATTCGAAAAAGATCAATTGTAATTCGTAAAAGATCAATTGTAATTCGAAAAAGATCAATTGTAATTCGAAAAAGATCAATTGTAATTCGTAAAAGATCAATTGTAATTCGAAAAAGATCAATTGTAATTCGTAAAAGATCAATTGTAATTCGTAAAAGATCAATTGTAATTCGAAGATTCCAATTGTAATTCGTAAAAGATCAATTGTAATTCGAAAAAGATCAATTGTAATTCGAAGATTCCAATTGTAATTCGTAAAAGATCAATTGTAATTCGAAAAAGATCAATTGTAATTCGAAAAAGATCAATTGTAATTCGTAAAAGATCAATTGTAATTCGTAAAAGATCAATTGTAATTCGAAAAAGATCAATTGTAATTCGTAAAAGATCAATTGTAATTCGAAAAAGATCAATTGTAATTCGAAAAAGATCAATTGTAATTCGTAAAAGATCAATTGTAATTCGAAAAAGATCAATTGTAATTCGAAAAAGATCAATTGTAATTCGAAAAAGATCAATTGTAATTCGTAAAAGATCAATTGTAATTCGTAAAAGATCAATTGTAATTCGAAAAAGATCAATTGTAATTCGAAAAAGATCAATTGTAATTCGAAAAAGATCAATTGTAATTCGTAAAAGATCAATTGTAATTCGTAAAAGATCAATTGTAATTCGAAAAAGATCAATTGTAATTCGAAAAAGATCAATTGTAATTCGTAAAAGATCAATTGTAATTCGTAAAAGATCAATTGTAATTCGAAGATTCCATTTGTAATTCGAAGATTCCATTTGTAATTCGAAGATTCCAATTGTAATTCGAAAAGCAACGAGTATAAAATCGTTTCTTACGCCTTTAAATACATTGTTTTTTTTTTTTTTATTTACTCGTTGGTTTTCGAATTACAATTGGAATCTTCGAATTACAAATGGAATCTTCGAATTACAATTGGAGTATTCGAATTACAAATGGAATCTTCGAATTACAAATGGAATCTTCGAATTACAAATGGAATCTTCGAATTACAAATAGAATCTTCGAATTACAATTGATCTTTTTCGAATTACATCTGTAAATGGTGTAGTGTAAACTCAAGTCATTTATCCCGAACAAAATATTTTTATTTCGTTTTGAAAATTCGTAAATATTATTGTTTTCAAATTTGTCAAAAAACTTACTATGGAGGAAAAGTGAGGTTATTGGGTCTTACCTTGTATAAATCTACCTTGATTTAATATTTTTATTTTTAAAATAAAAATCGTCAACAAACTGATTGATTTTTGTTGAAATTTAAAAGTTTTAAATTGTTCAAAAGTTAGTAATTTTTTTAATAAAAAATTGTAACCGTTATGTCCCTGAAAAAAAAATTATGGAAAATAATTATATTACGTTTTATTGACCATCTTTTTGTTTCCACAGTAGGTGAACTATTATATAAGTTACAAACCCTTTTTGGTTTTAAAAAAATTAAGACAGTAATTCTTTTTTTAGTCGTTAACTTTCATAATCCAACTGATGTGGTTCTCTGAGTCGAACAATGTCTCAAAGTCTGAGAGTTTTGTATATAGGAAAAATTTTCGTAGAGTCTGATACTTTTTCTATCTAAAAAATTTTTCCTCATCTCAGAATTTTTCTTTACCTAAAATGTTTTAAAAACTGAGAATTTTGTTATACTTAGTAGAAATGTATGATAATCTAAGAAGCTTTTTCTATAAGAAAATTGAGTCAATTTCTATGATTTCTTTAAAAAAAAAAAAATAACTGCGAATTCTCTTGTTTGATAATGTTTTTCTAAAGATTTGGGTGTAAAGTATTTTTTTTATAAAAAATAATGTTATATTTATTTGCCATTCCAAAAACGAATTGAAATATCGGAAAATAATACTTAAGTGCAAAAAAGTTTTTTTACATTTTGTAGAGTATAGAAGATTCTTCCCCGAAGAATTTAAAACTCTCATTAGTTTTTTAAACATTTGTTAAACAAATAGAACTTTTTTATGTCAAAAGTTTAGACTTTGTGGAAAAGTAGGTTTGGAAAAATAGAACATTTTTTCGTGAAAAACAAAATTATTATAAAAAAAAAATTATTAACAACAAAATTTTGGTAAAAAAAATTATTGATGAAAAAAAGTTTTTGATAAAGAAAAAAAAAATTTTGATGAAATAAAAATTTCTTTTATGAAAAAAAATTTTGATAAAAAAAATTCTTAGAAAAAAAGTTTTTGATGAAAAAACAAATTTTAATGAAAAAATATAATTAAAAAATTATAAAAAAAATTAATGAAAAAAGAAAAAAAAAAATTGATGAAGAAATTTTTTTTTTTTTTTGAAAAATAATTACACTGTGCTACAAATGACCAAAAATAAAATATGCAGGGGTTCTCATATGAAAATTCGGAGTCCATAGAGTACTGATATACTCATAGTTTTTGTGGTTCACTTCGTTAAGTACGTTTTTTATTGCCAAATGTGTTGAAAAATGGCAATTCTTAAATTAAAATTTTAAAAAATTATTACTTTGTTAGTTTGCAACCGATTTTCGATTTTATGGATTTTTTTGAAAGGTATAAGTCTTACGTTTTAAACAAAACAAAAATATTAAAAATCGATCAAGAATTGGCTGAGCTACGATCGCTTAAGTAAAAAAAAATCCAATTTTTGAAAAATTTGTCATATTCTTTATACTCTAAGTTGAAAGTGCATCATTAAACAATTTTTTTATTATTTTTGTATAAAAGTATAGTAAAGTGGCTTTCCAAAACACTAAAAAATATAACAATCGGTTAAAAAATGAATGAGTTATGCTAAGTTTTGTGATAGGACATTTTTAATTTTTTTCAGAAATGCTTGTAATTCAGGTATTATTCATAAATCTTATTGCTAGTAGTAATTTTATGTGCCTAAGTATATAAACAAGAGATGTTAACATAATTAGATTTGTGCGTGATTGACACATGATCACAAGTGAGCGTGATTGAAAATCAATTTTACTCACGTGGTTGTGAGTGAGTGGAATAAAAAAACGGGCGTGTCAGTTGCTTCTAAATCCCATTTATAATGTTTTAGTTTTGTTTGAAAAATATGAGTGTTACTTCTTAAGAAAAAAAAAAATTGAGAATAGATTGAAAATAGGCTCGTTTAAGTAAAAAATATTTTTTGAAAAGTTATACCTGCAACATTTTTATGACATAAAAAGTTGTGCGTTTGCAAACATTTTTGGAACGAAATTGGTAAAATTGTGGGATCATTTGATGGAAATTTTACCCATTTATAAATAAACGTATGAGGCATTCCACACCAAATATCCATCATGTATCATATTGTATGAATAGCCCTATATGGAGCTAAGAAATTGCGTTTTTGGTTTTTAAATTTTTCAAAAACTTGACTTACAATTAGGAGGTCAAATATTGGAAAAATGGTCAAATTTGTGTTGAGTTACCTTGTTTAAATATTTATTAAATTAAAACGGAATGCACCACAATCTCAAACATCGATTAATTTTTTTTTTTTTTGGAAAATTTTCAAAACCCGTTCTGAAATTTTGCATTTTTAAAAAAAGTCAATTAATCAAAAATCCGGCCACTTTTTTTTAAGTTTAGATGTTTGTCTATCCACACAAATAAGTTCAGACATATGAGGCATTCCACACCAAATGTCCCGCTACAGAAAAACATGTGTCCCGTAAATTTCTGAATAGGTTGTTTGGATAGCCCTATATGTAACTAAGAAAATTGCGTTTTTGGTTTTTCAAATTTTCGAAAACTGGGCTTAGGAGGCGTGGTCAAATATTGAAAAAATGGTAAAATTTGTGGCGAGTTGCCTTGATTAAATATTTATCACATTAAAACGGAATGCACCACAATTTCAAAAATTTACGTTATTATATAGTTTTGTATGGGCTATCGATTAAAATTTTTTTTTTGGAAAATTTTCAGAACCCGTTCTGAAATTTTCCATTTTTTAAAAAAGTCAATTTATCAAAAATCCGGCCACTTTTTTTTTCTTTTTTATTTATTTTTTTAAAAGTTTAGATGTTTGTCCATCCACACAAAAAAAATCAGAAACACGTTCATCTTTTTTTTCGAGAAAATCGCATTTGAAGTTTAAATTTCATAACAATTTTGTTATTTGCTTGAAAAAAAAAAGTGGCCGGATTTTTGATAAATTGACTTTTTTAAAAAATGGAAAATTTCAGAACGGGTTCTGAAAATTTTCCAAAAAAAAATTTTTTAATCGATAGCCCATACAAAACTATATAAGAACGTACATTTTTGACATTGTGGTGCATTCCGTTTTAATGTGATAAATATTTAATCAAGGCAACTCGCCACAAATTGTACCATTTTTTCAATATTTGACCACGCCTCCTAAGCCCAGTTTTCGAAAATTTGAAAAACCAAAAACGCAATTTTCTTAGTTACATATAGGGCTATCCAAACTACCTATTCAGAAATTTACGGGACACATGTTTTTTTTCACTGGACATTTGGTGTGGAATGCCTCATATGTTTTTTTGAGAAAATCGCATTTGAATATTAATTTTCATAACAATTTTGTAATTTGCTTGCATTTTCTTGTTTCAACGTAGCGAATGAGTATTAAATATTTGCATTAGTCATACGCTACGTTAACCAAGCAAGTTACTAAATTGTCATGAAATTCAAAATTCAAATGCGATCTCGAAAATAACGAACTAGACAAACTAGAGATGGGAACATGAGCAAATAAGAGCGTGAGCGTGACTGAATTCAATTTTACTCACGTGATTGTAAGTAAAAAAAATATGGGTGTTACTTCTTAAAAAAAAAAAATTGAGAATAGATTGAAAATAGGCTCGTTTAAGTAAAAAATATTTTTTGAAAAGTTATTCCTGCAACATTTTTATGACAGAAAAAGTTGTGCGTTTGCAAACATTTTTGGAACGAAATTGGTAAAATTGTGGGATCATTTGATGGAAATTTTACCCATTTATAAATAAACATATGAGGCATTCCATACCAAATATCCATCATGTATCATATTGTATGAATAGCCCTATATGGAGCGAAGAAATTGCGTTTTTGGTTTTTAAATTTTTCAAAAACTTGACTTACAATTAGGAGGTCAAATATTGGAAAAATGGTCAAATTTGTGTTGAGTTACCTTGTTTAAATATTTATTAAATTAAAACGGAATGCACCACAATCTCAAACATCGATTAATTTTTTATTTTTTTTGGAAAATTTTCAAAACCCGTTCTGAAATTTTGCATTTTTAAAAAAAGTCAATTAATCAAAAATCCGGCCACTTTTTTTTAAGTTTAGATGTTTGTCTATCCACACAAATAAGTTCAGACATATGTTTTTTTGAGAAAATCGCATTTGAATATTAATTTTCATAACAATTTTGTAATTTGCTTGCATTTTCTTGTTTCAACGTTGCGAATGAGTATTAAATATTTGCATTAGTCATACGCTACGTTAACCAAGCAAGTTACTAAATTGTCATGAAATTCAAATGCGATCTCGAAAATAACGAACTAGACAAACTAGAGATGGGAACATGAGCAGATAAGAGCGTGAGCGTGACTGAATTCAATTTTACTCACGTGATTGTGAGTGAGTGTTAGTAAGATTGTTGCGTGAAAGAGTGTGCGTGAGTTGATTTTTTTGCGTGAGTTTGCGTGATTTATTTTTTCTTCATAATTCCTTTCATTCCAAAAAAAGCAACAAAAAAAATGTAAAATTTTGCTTAACTTCAGATTTCGTCCAGAAAAAATCAAAACAAATGTAAAATTTTAGATTTTGCTGAAAATTTTAAAAGATTTTTGAAACTTAAGTTTTTGAAATTTTTTTTAGTATAAATAAGAATATCTTGAGTGTGAGCCAACGTTAGCGTGAGTGACTCTTGCGTCGGCGCTCGTGAGTGTGAGTTGTATTAAATTTACCCACGTGATTGTGAGTGAGTGATAGTAGAAAAATTATGCTCGTGATTGAGTGAAAGTTAAAATTCACTCACGGGACCATCTCTTAGACAAACATCTAATCTTTAAAAAAAAAATTTTCAAAAAAAAAAAAAAAAAAAAAAACAAAGTGGCCGGATTTTTTATAAATTGACTTTTTTTAAAAATGGAAAATTTCAGAACGGGTTCTGAAAATTTTTTTATTCCACTCACACTTTTTTCCTCCACTCACAGTGACACTCACTCACAACGATGTGAGTAAAATTGATTTTCAGTCACGCTCACTTGTGATCATGTGTCAATCATGCACAAATCTAATTATGTTACCATCTCTTGTTTATATGCATAGGCACATACAATTACTACTAGCAATAAGATTTATGAATAATACCTGAATTACAAGCATTTCTGAAAAAAACTAAAAATGTCCTATCACAAAACTTAGCACAACTCATTCGTTTTTTAACCGATTGTTATGTTTTTTGGTGTTTTGGAAAGCCACTTTACTATACTTTTATACAAAAAAAAATGTTTAATGATGCACTTTCAACTTAGAGTATGAAGATCGATTTTTAATATTTTTGTTTTGTTTAAAACGTAAGACTTATACCTTTCAAAAAAATCCATAAAATTGAAAATCGGTTGCAAACTAACGAAGTAATAATTTTTTAAAATTGTAATTTAAGAATTGCCGTTTTTCAACACATTTGACAATAAAAAACGTACTTAACGAAGTGATCCAGAAAAACTATGAGTATATCAGTACTCTATGGACTCCAACCAAACCGAATTTTCATATGAGAACCCCTGCATATTTTTGGTGTAGCACAGTGTTATGTTATGTTAATTATGTTTTATTCAACAGCTGTTGAAAACGGTTTTATTCACCAGCAGGTGAATTATTATCCAAATCGAAGTTACAAACCGTTTTGGTTTTAAGAAAATGAAAACAGTAATTCTTATTTTCTTTTTTGTTAGTCGGTAGATTTTACAGCATCAGTTTTATAATAAGAAACCAGCCTAAAAACATTATCATGTAAAAAAAAACTATTTTTATTTTTCCCCCATTTTTTGCAAACAATAGTGAAAATTAAAATTCTGTGAGTGAAAAAGTTTTTTTATATGAAAAAATAAGTCAAAGACACTCAATGAATATATTTTTGTGGTCAACACAATTTAATTCCAAAACCACAAATTAATGAAAATATCCTAAAAATTTTGGAGGTGTATTTAAACTGTCACTTGTTACTACGTAACTAATAGCGCTAAAATTATTTTGACCAATTATACAAACCTCTTTTCCAAAAATAAATATTTTTGTTATTTCTTGAAAAGCAATATTTAGTAAGGGATTTAATATCGGCACGATATAACGTTTTAGTGGCAAAACAGATGCAAAATAATATATTTTCCATTAAATATTAAAATTTTCTCACAATACGTATGAGTGATATTAACAATACAACAATAAACTTCCCATAGCAACACTTATACGTCATGTGGTACTTCACTGTAACAGCATAAAATTTTTGCATTATTTAGTAAGTATTCACTTGCATACTTCTACTAAATTCCACTTTACACATACAGGCATATAAGTTAAAAAAAATTATAAAACAAATTTATGTAGTCATGTATGTAATTGAAACTTTTGTAAATAGAAAGTTTTCGTGTTTAATTGTAAATACCATAATAAACAAGCACTTAACTTTCTTCATTTAACATGCACTTGATTTTAAAACGAATGAAATTCTGCAAAATTTTCATGCAAACAAATGCAACAAAAAACACACAATCAAGAGAACAAAAAAATACAAACAAAAACTAAAACGTCAATACTTAAGTGTAATGCACATTTACAATACAAATGAATTTCATTTAAGAAATATATATGTATAAAAAAAAATAACATTAAATGTTTAAATAAAATTTTCTATTTCATCATAAATTTCATAGACGCACTATGTTCTCTATTTATACAATGTAAGATCTAAAGCTCATGAAATAAATGAATAAATGTATGTATGTCTGAATGTCTGTATGAATGAATTTCAGTCTGTATACAATTTTTTTTTTTTAATAAAGATGAATTCAACATGTATTTTTATACATACAATAACGTCAATTGCATGTAAAATGCTTTGAATCAAAATACCACCACAACCAAAAAATACTACAACATTCTAAATGTACACTCAAAATGATAATTCTGTTAGATTTCAGAAAAAATTTGCTAATTTAACAGAGAATACCATACATTTTCAGTTACAAATAAAACTTGGTTAAATTATGGATAAATTTTTACATGAAATTTTGCTCAAATCTGTATTTTGGCAGAAAACTCTGTTTAAAGATCATGTAAAAAAAGTTAAATTTACCGATTATATTGATACTCTATACAATGTAATAAAAAAATTATTGCAAAAAACTTTATTTGAAAAATAAATTTGGTAAATAAAATGTCTGAAAATTCGATTAGAGTATTATTCTAGCTCGAGGCCTAAAAATATTTCTATTTATGATATTGTCATAATAGAGTAATTTATTGCTTTAAAAAAGTTTCTCATCTCATAGTATATCTGTACTGATCAGTTTCAGCACCACTAAGGGATCGTCAACAGATTATAGGGAATCATTGTTAGTAAATCAAATATCAATCAAGACATAATATTTCATATATTGCACAAGTTAAATGTGAAATACTATTATGAAGGTCCAAAATCTGTTTTCCTATAAAAATAACTCTTTTAAAGCAAAAATTGTATATACTAATCCACCACCGGCGAATAATAATACATTTGTTGTTGTTATTTTACAATAACAACAGTACCTTACCAAACAATAGTGTTGGTAGGATAAGTCGTACAAAACTTCGTGTTAAATGTTGTTTTATATTTTTAGGCCCAACAAAATATTTTTGGGCCTCGAGCTAGAATAATACTCTAATCGAATATATACATATGAGGCACTCCACACCAAATGTCCAGCGGAAAAAATATGTGTACCGTTAACTTCTGAATATGTTGTATGGATAGCCCTATATGGATCTTAGAAAATTGCGTTTTTGGTTTTTCAATTTTTCAAAAACTGGGCTTAGGAGACGTGGTCAAATATTGGAAAAATGGTCAAATTTGTGGCGAGTTGCCTTGATTACATATTTATCACATTAAAACGGAATGCACCACAATCTCAAAAATTTACATTCTTATATAGTTTTGTATGGGCTATCGATTATTTTTTTTTTTTTTTTTTGAAAATTTTCAGTACCCGTTTTGAAATTTTCCATTTTTTAAAAAAGTCAATTTATCAAAAATCCGGCCACTTTTTTTTATTAATTTTTTTTTTTTTTTAATAAGTTTAGATGTTTGTCCATCCACACAAAAAAAAAAACAGAAACAAGTTCTAAGTTTTTTTCGAGAAAATCGCATTTGAATTTTAAATTTCATAACAATTTTGTAATTTGCTTGTATTTTCCAGCGTTTAAATTACTACGAAGAAAGTAGCTAAAACAACCAAAATTGACGATATGTGTAGTTTTAAAAACAAACAATATGTAAATCATTCAATTGCTATAACTACTAATACTTGCACATTTCTGTTTTTGTAGCGAAAGCTTACGATTGTTTTTAAAAATGAATAAGTATCAAAAAAAACAAAAACATTAGAATTGTGTAGCCTACAAGTAGCCTACAAATTATTTTTGGTAGCCTACCTGTAGCCTACAAATTATTTTTGGTAGCCTACCTGTAGCCTACAAATTATTTTTGGTAGCCTACAAATATTGTTTTTGTAGCCTACAAAGAGAAAATTTAATAAAACTATAACACACACACACACTTATCTTGTTTAACATAACTGTTTTATTTTAATGTGTATAAAGAATAGGATTGGATTGTTTTAATGTTAAATTATAATTCAACTTCTCAAAAAAAAACTTTGGCAAACATTGTTGTGGTGTTCCCTTGTCATTAAAAGTAGAGATGGGCACATGAGCAGATTAGAACGTGATTCACGCGTGACCACGCTTGAGTGTGACTAAATTCAATTTTACTCACGCACGTGTGAGTGGAGTGTGCGTGAGTAAGATTTTTGCGTGAGTGTGCGTGAGTCGATTTTTTAAGTTACGCTGAACTTTAAATTTTGTTGAAAATTTTAAAAGATTTTTAAAATTTTAGTTTTTAAATTTTTTTTGTATGAATAAGAGTTTCGTGAGTGTGAGTCAACGAGAGTGTGAGTGAAGCTTGAGTGAGTGCACGTGAGTGTGAGTTGTATTAAATTTACTCACGTGATTGTGAGTGTGAGTAGAAAAAATTTGCTCGTGAGTGAGTGTGCGTGATTCAAAAATTCCTGTCGTGGGCGTGAGTGAGTGTGAGTAAAAAATCACTCACGCGCCCATATGGGTATCTCTAATTAAAACCATGTTTTGAGTATTTTTCAACACGTGAATTTTCGAAATACCCAATGTAGAGATGGGTGCGTGAGTGGATTTTGACTCACACTCATTCAAGCTCACGCAAAAATAATCGAATCACTCACGCAATTTTTTTTACTCACGCTCACTCACTATTCACGTGAGCAATAAAAATCTTACTCACGCCAGATTCAATCACGCTCACGCGTAAGTCACACAAAATCTACTCACGCAATAAAATTTTCTTACCAAAAAAAAAACTACAAAAAATAAAAAAATTGGGCTAATCTAAAAATCTTATCACGCAAACTCACGCAAAAAATAAATGACTCACTCACTCAAATTTTTTTTAGCTCACATTCACTCACAATCACGTGATTTAAATGAAAATCACTCACGCGTGATTCACGTGAATCACGCAAATCACGTGACCAGCGCCCATCTCTAACCCAATGTTAATGTCACGGTTTTTCTCATAACTTCTGAGCGTCTAGACCGATAATATTAAAATCGCGTACATATTCGAAAATATCGAAAAATTCGACAAAATTCAAAATTTTTCTATATTTTTTTGACCAAAATTGAAAGAATTTTATTAAAAATTATTATTATTCTTTTTTCGATGTTGTATTCATTTTACACCATCTTAACGAAATTTTTAATATGATCACGTTTTTATATTGCAACATTTGTTTACAATGTGATACTGTAGTAATACTGTAGTAATACTACTGTAGTAATACTGTAGTAATACTACTGTAGTAATACTGTAGTAATACTGTAGCCTACAAATATACTACTGTAGTATATTTGTAGCCTACAAATATACTACTGTAGTATATTTGTAGGCTACAACAATAAAATTTGTTTTCCGCTACTGCTCTGTTTGGAGTTTTTATTTTTTTCATGTTGTTGTAGTTTAAGCAAACACAAAAAAGAAAAGTAAACAAAAGCTATAACTTATAATATTGAAATTGTTTGAAGTGATATGAAAAGCAAAAGCAAAAAAACGGGTAGCTAACATAGCCTTTTAAACGCTGGTATTTTCTTGTTTTTACGTTGCGAATGAGTAATATTAATTGCATAAATATTTCTCATACGCTCTGTTGCAACAACTAAACTAACTAAGGCTATAAAGGAAAATAGTCAATTAAAACTTCACTGAAGGTTATAAACCTTATTAAAGGAGATAAGAACAAAATAATCAAATCTAGTGATCAGCCTCGAAAATCCATTTTTGTATAAAATTTTTCAATAAATAACTTTGATTAAAATTTAAACCTTAACGGAAGGACCTAAAGCGAAAATACCCAAATTTTGCGATCAGAACAATTTTTGTATTTAGCATCAAATTTTTTTGGATGAAATTTCCCATCAGGCGATTGTAATGGGTTTTGCTTATTCGTTGGTGTGCAAAATTTGTGGCTTGTGACACGGTGGCAAACCGGCTACTCGACGGCATTGGAGAGGTTCTTTACCACTGCACACTTAAGCCCCATACATAAACATTCGTGTCACTAATGTTAAAGAAAAGATAAAGTAAGAAGAAGAAGGAAAAGAAGCACATAGAGATCATACCAATATGCAACGAACAGAATCCTTCAGACATACGCCCCATCATACACTCTATAAACCCCCTACGATTATTTGTATTCTTTTTTCTATTACAGACAGACTATATATCCCTACATTCAATCTAACTCTATTCGCATACATACTTTCAGTCATTCACCCCCCGCATTCACTCTAAAAAAAAATGTCCAGTCCGTGTGAGCTAACCCTCCCCTCCTGCGATAACTGCAGCCTGTGAATTGCCTAAGCTCGATATTTGTTTTCAGCAATTCCCTTAACACAAAAAAAATGTGTCTGTCCGACCGTCTGTTTGTTAGCACATGTCTTGCCGAAAGAACTCACAGTACCCTACACTTCCATCCCCACAATGTTTATGTGACTTAGCAGATCATGTTTTGATTAAGCCAAGCTTGAAAAAAAAATCAACAACATTTTGTTTAGTTGAAAACAACATCAAAAAAAAATTCAAGACATTGATATTTTATTCAAAAACAATTTCATTATATGATGTCTGTAAATATGTATATGTATTTCTAAACCTATTATTTTTTTTAAATTAATCTTATTATAATAAAAAAATTCATTATTTTATTTTTTTATGATGAAAAGTTAAGCATTTTGATTTAACTCAATATAAAAAAAATGAGATATACTTGTTTCAAAATAACGTCGTTTTTTAAATTGCAATGACGAAAGATATGACGAAGAAAAGAAAGACAAAAATAGAAATTTTTGTGAAATAAATATGAATATTATTTTTTTTTTTTTTTTAGTTTGTTTTGATTTTTGTTTGTTTTGGGTTTTAGATTTTACTAATTTTATTTTATTGACATTATTTTTGTAAAAAAAATTGAAGAAGAATTTTGTAAAAAAAAACAGGCAATTAATAATAAATGTTATGAAAAAGAAAACGTTGTAAATTTTATTTTTTTTTTTCTTTTTTTTATAAAAAAAAAATAAAAACAAATGTGAATATAAAAAGCAATAAGAAACAAAAATTTTAGACTTACCGATACGTTGATATTGGCGCCAGCATCGACGATCGTGTGTGATAGAGCAGGACCTATATAGCAATCAAATGTTGCTACCTTTTTTTTTCTAAATTTTACTTTTGATTACTACTTCTATATTCACTTTAATTAATTTTATTTAACTAATATTTTCTTTTTTTTTCACATAAATTGGCAAATATTATTAATTCCTTTTTCCGATGTCTATAATTCTTTTTCTTTTTAGTTTAAATAAATTACAATTGAAAACTTTTTTTTTTTTTTTCTCAAAAAAATCACAAAAATAACCGTTAACTTTAATTTTAACAATTTTTTTTTTTTCTAGAGATTTTGCTGTTTTGTTTTACACTTGCTGATATTTATTTTTATACTTTTTTTTTCTTTTCTTGGTCACTGTATGAAATTTAATTTATAACAATTTAAAAAAAAATACTTTATTTATTTAATACCTTTCTAAATTATTTTATTTTGGCACACCCGAATATTATCGCTTTAACTTTTCACCATTTAATTTTTACTATGCTTCTTTTACGACTAAATGTTCACTGTTTCTTTTCTAATTCCTTTGACATTTACTAAACCTATACCCCTTCTACTCTTTCTCGGTTTTTGATCCTCTCAGTTGAGTAGCTCTCTGAATTTGACAGTTAAGGCAAATATTTCTATTTCTTTTTTTACAAAGTTCCTTAACTTGATTCCGAAAATTCTCTTATCGTTAAATGTCAATCCAAAAATCATCTCAGCAAAGAAACATATGGCATAAGGGAAAGTGATTACTTTGAGGCCCCTTGGAAATATTTCCTAATGACAAGGCACCTGCAATAATGGTTACACAAAGAAAGGGGAAAATGGATATATAATGTGTAATGACGAGAAAAAAATATGTGCTTTACCTCATAAAAATAAATGTTCTAACAAAATAGAAAATTATCAGCAGCGGTAAAACAAAATCCAATCGTATATCTAAAACGAATAAATATATTTTTTCTGGTAATTCATTGAATTTTTTTTTCCTTTTTTAATATATTACGAACCTTATTTAAAATTTCAATATTCAGAATTTTTTTTTTTCTGGTAAATTTTTCTTATAACATATATAACATATATGTACAAATTTCAAGAAAGTAAACGTTACTTTTTTTGTTTTTGTAAAGAAAACGTTATTTTATTTTTTTCTGTAAAAAAAAAAATTGAACTGACTTCGACTTTATGCAATTTCACTTCACAAAGATGACTTTGAATATGATTTTTCTGTTTTACTAATTAAACATTATACCTCTTTTTTAATATAATGAAAGCCGATTGCTTAAACAATCTCTCACTGATTGTTAAAACACGAAACATAACATACTATCCACATATTAAAATATATCCTAAATCCCTAGATATACTAAAATATATAGTATATGTTTAGGATACGGATATAAAAAGTTAGAGAAGATACAGGCGTACGTTACACGATATTAACCAAATCTGGTAATCAACATTGAGATTTTCAAAAAAATTTCGATTTCAATTTAAACCTTAACTAAGGGAGCTAGAGCAAAAATAGGCAAATCTGGCAATATGAATAAAAAATCTGTGTAGCTAAAGAATATAAACCGAAAATAGTCAAATCAGCATCAAAAATTTGTTGTTCTTTAAAAATTTTCACAAAAAAAAAAAAAAAACAAAAATCTAATGGAGATGCATCCAAAATAGCTAAATCTGGTAATCAGAATTAATTTTTTTTTTTAGAAATAGAACGAAAATACCCCAATCTGATGATCAGCAGCAAATATTTTAATTGCATCCTAACTAAAAGATATAGAGCAAAACTAGCCATATCTAGTGATCGGCATCAATAACACAGTTTGACAAAATTTGAACTTTTTCAATTTGCCTGCCCTTAGGCAACTGAATAATATGGAGCTGATTCCGAATCTGTTTTCCAATTTGTTCCATCAGCTCTCGTTCGCGAGAAAATCGCTGGTAAAGAATCAAAAAAGCGCGATTTTTACCAACTTTGCTAGGAAACTAATGCTAACACTAATTTTAGAGCCTTAGTTGAAAACTAAGGCGAACAAACTTAACTATATTGGATGCGAGGATTCCAAAACTGGTATTAACTTTTTTCTGTCCGATTTAGTTTTCGAGTTATATCAAGCAAGCAATTTGTGGTAATTTGTTTTCGGGAATGGTTCTAAGTAAGGTCAAAATGAGTTCACAAACCCATTGCAAATGTCTGAAGTTGCTAAGCCAATGCTAATTAAAAGATATAATTTTTTTAAATACATAATAAAAAAAATATTTTAATTTGTTGCTTTACAACTCGAAAACTAAAGACTGCACGATTAAACTAAAAGCATTTTTGAAATCTGCGTGCCTTATTTAGTCTAAATCTTGTCCTCAAACTCCTTCAACGTCATAAACGTGCTCAGATTTAAAAAGGGCATGAATGAAAATTTTTTTAATTTTATTTTAGCGATATCTCAAAAAACTAAACATGACACAAACGAGAAAGATCATTTTTGGAATCAGCATACTCAACATACCTTAAATCGCCATTCACTTTTTGGATGCAAGACCAGTGTTGTTAAATATGGACTTACAAACATGCCAAAAATAGCCGGTTTTCAATGTTTCCTTAGGCCATATCTCAAAAACTAGAGCTGACCCAAAAAAAAAAAAACGGTAGCCAGATTTGAAATCAGCGTACCCCAATTACTCAAAATTAGATATCAGAACCGGGGGGAAAAAAGTGTTGCCCTGTGTAATCCATCAATGTATGAAATTAAAAAAAAATTAAGTCCAATTGAAACCATAACTAAAGTAGAGAGTGTAAAAATAGCTTAATATTGAGTTAAAACACCTCAATTCAACCGAAAAAGTAGAATTTTTGACCTTACCCCTTTCGAATTTGATGAAACTTGGAATATAGTTGGGTCCTTACAAAAAAATCATAGTGCCAAAATTTTGGACTTCTGGTAGTTTTTCTTCCCGAGATATGGGGTCTTGAAAATTGGAAAAATCGTATATATTTGACAAAAGTGTTCTGACATTAATAAAGATAACTCGAAAAGTAATAACAATACAGGTCTCAGTGAGGTTGCAAATAATTGGTAATGAGACAGACTTTAAAATGGCGTTCCCCAAGATTTTTTTTTAAAAAGGTCAAAGGTTATTGATTTTAACATTAATTTTTGGAGAGCTATATCTCAAAAAACGATATTTTTCAAAATTTTGGAAAAAATATATGTTATTAAGGGTCACCTGTACTACTTAAGTTTAAATTTTCAGGATGGAGACTTCATTTTCATTGAACTTTTATTATTAAAAGAAACATAGTAACAGGAAAGAAAAAGCGGTGTAATTTCCCTTAGAAAAAAAAATATTTTTTTTTGTCTCTGAGATTATGGTACCAAGGCTCACTTTTCTGAATTTTTTTGACGTGCTGAGTCCATATATGACCTTTGAACTGGGGTATCGCTATTAGTTTTCGAGATATCTGCACATAAATGTGTGAAAATTGCTAAAATGCTATTGCTGTGTTTTTTTGAACATTTAGGTGCATATATCTTGAAAAGTAATAGCGATAGGCCAGTTCAAAGGTCATATTTAGACTCAGCACGTCAAAAACATTCAGAAAAACTAATTTTGGTACCAGAATTTCAAAGAGAAAAAAAAATATATATTTTTTTTTCAAGGGAAATTACACCGCTTTTTCTTTCCTGTCACAATTTTTCTATTAATATAAAAAGTTCCAATGAAGACTCCATCCTGAAAATTTAAACTTAAGTAGTATAGTTGATTCTTAGCAACATATATTTTTTTTATTTTATATTTTTGGCCTTTGACCTTTTTCAAAAAAAATCTTGGGAATGCTATTTTAAAGGCTGTCTCATTATCTATTATTTTCAACCTGACTGAGACCTGTATTGTTATTACTAGGGTATTCAATTAATCGAGGTTTTGGTTTAATCGGTTAATCGAGCAAATAATTAATCGGGGTTGAGATTTAATCGGTTAATAATCGGTTAAATTTGAATTATTCGGTTAACCGAATAATATCAATTTAAAATTTAAATTGAATATAAAACCACGAATTGTATATAATTTTAAGAACTTCATTAATAAGAAATCTATACCCGCTATGTCGAAGCTTAAAATACCCCCTATAATGTTACCCCAAATAAAGAATTTTTGTATGGCACCCTGAAAAATTTTCCCAATCTAAATTGGGCCCAATTCAATGGAAAAAAATGTCAAAAAAAAACAAGGCAATTTTTATAAAAAGGAAAAACTGACCCAAATTGCTGCCGGACTTTGATGCACCCCTAAAGGAGTTTCGAATTCGGAACTAAAAATATCAACAAAAAAATTTTTGGTTTCCAAATTTGTTTTCTTTTATTTTATTGCAATGATTTCATCGGTCAATATCTCCGTGATTTTAAAAGATATCTAAAGGATTCCAAAAGTATTTGTCACATCACAAAATATTTCGCGGTTTTATAGGGTCCTGAACATTGCGAATATCTGAGTTTATTCACACTCTATTCAAAATGATTTCTGTTTCCTACTATATATTGGGTAAATTTACACAAATTGCGAAATTCTACTTAAAGTTATTGAAAATTTACACAATTTATAGCAGTAAATTATTTGAATTTGTTTAAATTTACTCAATTTATAGTTGGAAACTGTACTCACTTTTTTAGAGTGCAGTATTGTAAATCTAAATCCTAAATATCTTAAAATAGATCAGTTCTAAGGCCAGATTCGGATTACGCGCATGAAAAACTTTTAGAAAAATCTATTGTGCTGGAAATGTATAACAAATTTGCTAGGGTCAACAAGTATTATTTTTTTTTTAAGCCGAAGTAAATTTTTAAGGCCTCGATAAAATATTTTCTTGACGAGAATTTTACACATTGATAAAAGAGAGTTTGATTACTTTCTTATAGCTAAACTTCTTTAAGCAGAACCGTAATTTGCAGAACATTAAACAGCAAAAAATAACCAAAACTTAAAAAAAAGAAATTTCGGTTAATCGGTTAATCGACACAAATTAATCGGTTTATTTGTTATTTGAAAATTGGCAATTTTAAATTATTCGAACAGTTAATCGACCAAAATTAATCGGTTAACCGATTAACGGTTAATCGATTGAATACCCTAGTTATTACTCTTCGAGTTATCTTTAATTATCTCAAAACACTTTTGTCAAATATATACGATTCTGTTAATTATCAAGACCGCATATATCGAATACTGGAATGACCAGAAGCCTGAAAAATTGGCAAAATCTCTTTTTTATTAAAGTAAACCCCAGTACTTAATTTCATTAAATTTGGAGGGGGTGCGGTCAACTCCTCGGTTGAAATGAGGTGATTTAGCTCTATTTTGAAAACTTAAATTTCAATTTTAGCCCTAAGCACAGTACTCTGTTTTCACTTAAACTTTAATCGCCTCAAATCGCAATAAAACATTTATGAATCAAGAACTTTTGACAATTATAAGAAAGAAATGATCATAACAATGCTGAAATGTCACTTTTCATGGCAATTTAAATTGTGAAAACTTTTTTAACAATTTTCCCATAATTCCTTGCGTTGCCAAATTTTTTCTCGCGAAATCGAACAGAGTACCATGCTTAAACCTTAACTAACAAGGGAAGTATCTCAACCCTTATAAACCGATTTGCCTGAATCTTAAAATATATGTATACAAAAAGACGATTTTAAGGTTGGAGTGTCTCGGCTTATCGGCCATATCAGTGTTTTAAACATTTGTTGTCCCCTTATGAAACAATGTGGACCTCCGGGAAAATTTCGACAATTCCCGAACTAACAGAAATATCGTCTAGAGCAAAAATACGTGTCGACATAAATTTAATAAAGATTATTTCGCATTCATATGGATATCATAGGTCCATGTTTACTCATAAATACCCCCCAAAATTTACACATTTTCATGAAAAAAAGTATTTAACGAAGCCGAATTTTTTTAAGGTTATGCCACCGTTGGATAGGCATTAAAAAACCTTTCTTCTCATATGCAAACATCATATAGTAGTTTCTTAGAAAAAAAGGCCAAAAAATCCAAAAAACGGGTTATTGCCATTTTTTAACCATTTTTAGAACCCCAATCTTGAAACTGTCTCTTTTATATATATTTAAAGTTTCATGCAAATTTTGAACCAAAAGGTTTGAGATACTTCCCTTGTAACTAAATAGAAATATAGTAAAATAAATTACAGATAAAGTTTATTATCTCATTAATTTTTATTAAAAAACAAAACTTGTTTTATTTGACCTTTGAAATATTACATTTTGAGTAGGGGTTTTTTAGCTCGAGGTAATTTTTTCTTTACTAATTACAAAGTAGAGTTTGCAAATAATCGAGATATTTGATAATCGCGATTACGATTAAAAAAATTGCCGTTAATCGCGATTATCGATTAATCGAATTTTTTAAATAATTTGAGTTGCAATAGCTTTAAAAAAATCTTTTGAAATTTACATTTTAGAATGTACAAAAACAAAATGTCTGCGGGGTCGTGTCGGAATACCTGCCGATGGCCAGTGAAGAGCAAATTGTGAGAAAATTTGTTTAAAAATTTTACAAGACATCATTAGTCGGCTACCAGCGGTCAAAGTATGAAAAAGATTAAGTTTTTTGACAAAATTTCATTCAATGTCTAAATTTTTTGACCAAATCCGACCAAAGCCTTTTGAGTATATTTTAGAAACAAATCTTTTTAAAATTTACTCAGATCAGAATTTAAAGTTTACTTTAAATTTGAGTTACTATAACGAGAAAAGGAAAGAAAAATCGCAAACATAAAATTCTGTCATTAATTGTTTGTAGTTTATTTAAAAAGTTTTTAAAGGAAAAAAAATTGTTTAACGTTCAGTTTTTTTAAATGACTATTTCTGTTCTTTGTTTCAAAAAAAAAAACAATATAAAGAATAAAGACTTTCATTAGCATTCAATTTTTAATGTCATTTATTATTGTTTTGTAAGTAAAAATAAATGATTCGTCTTTAATTCTTAATGATTTGTGTACGTTATTTTTTAAATTGTTGGCATTTTTTATGGAGAAATCATTAGTTTTTACCTACTTGTGTAGCTTATTTTTTTGCAGAAAAAAAAATAAAAAAATTATTTATAGCCATATAAAAACATGTTTGTATCAAGTGACTTTGGCACGATGGGTAGAGTGTCTGGCCAGAATGTAATTGATTGCGGGATCGATTCCCCAACATTTTTGTTCAAATTTTTTAAAAAATTCCATAGAAAAATTGTTAAAATATCCTACGAAATCATTAATTTTTAATGTTTTCGTAGGTATTTTTTTTTTAATTTGTTGGTAAAAATAACACAACAATCATTAATTTTTAATGTTTTCGTAGGTTATTTTTTCGAATTTTTTGGTAAAAATAATTAGTAAAAATAATTAGTAAAAGTTATTTTTAATGTTCAATGTTATTTATTTTAGAAAATACAGAACAGTAAAAAATAAATGTTGATGTTTGTTAAAACAAATGAATAATTACTGGGATGGTTTTCAATTGTTTTATCACTTGTTTTAAATGTGTTTTTCATTTGTTTTTGCCTACAAAATATTTTGAGTGTGGGCAAACCCCTCAAAATTTCCCGTTCCAGATAATCGGTTCCAGATTCTACTTAACATTGTAGAGTCAATCAGCCTTACCATAGAAAAATAAAATATATTTAAAATCAGCTTTGAAATTTATTTCCATACAATTTGTTTTTGTTTTTAAAATCGACTTTCAAAAAATATATTGAAAATTTGAAATTTAAAATAAAACGTTTGTTAAAACAGACTTTTTGTTTTCTTGTGGTAAGGGCTATTGATTTTTGTTTGAAATTGTCCCGAAAGTAATCGTTTTTTAGACAAATTTAGTTTTTTTGAAAAATAATTTAAAATAGAAACTTAAAAATGGGTTTAAAAAAATTTTGGAACTGATTTAAATTTGTTATAAAAACAGTGTGTTTTATAGAAAAATTTTAATCGTAATCGCATGATTTTTTTTGTCGATTACGATTACGATTAATTTTCACGATTAATCGCGATTACGATTTTAATCCTTTTGCAATCACTAATTACAAAGTGTAGTTTGACAGAAATCTCTGCAAAATATCTTTCGAATTGAGACTAAAGTCATTTCCAGAGCCTTTTACAAATTTAAAATTTTGAGTGTACGTACAACAAAAACTTAAAAATAGAAAATTTCAATTGCGATAAAGAAGAAGATGAAGTACATACTAGATAAATACACATATAAAGCATAGATTCAAAATGAACACTGTAACATACCACATGTTACACATCACGTTGTATTCATTACAAATTCCTACTACGACTTATTTTTTTCCTTTTTATTTTTTTTTTTGGTTTGGTTTCTATAGAAATAAAAAAAAACTCCACATATAAGGCATTCCTGTGCAAATGATCCACTCATTGTAAAAGTTCTTTGAAAAAGACGAGAACACAATTTAGGTTCCCCAAACAAATATTTTAAATTGTAATTTACACGGTGCCCTGGAGAGGATTTAAATAAAATTTTGGTGTTACTCCAATTTTTAAGCGGATTATGTTTTTTGACTATAAAAGAAAGAAAATGAGCCAAAAAAGAAAAAAAAGTACTAGGCGCTTTTTTTTTGGCGGGCAAAAAAAGAATTACAAAAAACGAAAAAAGAATTTATTCTTTCAAATGCATTAACATTATTTTATACAGATGAAAATTCATCGCATATTCACTTATCAGTGAGATTAAAATATAGTTGTGACTTATTTTTTCAGACATGAGACATAAAATAATAATTTCACTATTTAGTGAGACTATATCAAATTTCTTCTTTAATTTAATAAAAATTTTAACTTTAGCCGTTACTTCACATTTAATATTGATCCTGTTTCTAGATTTTGAAGGGGAGAAGTTACCCCAACAATACAAACAAATTTTACAAAGGAGTTTTGGTGAAATAAACAAAATTAAAAAATTATATTTAGTGCATCCACAAGATTGACAACAAAGAAATAGTCCCAACTACTTTCTGCATCTCTTTTCAAAGTATTTATATTGTTTTACTCTTCCTTAGGCACTGCAAACACATTTTGCAATGGTTTTTTCTATCGTTTTCTGTTTTTTTTTTTAGTTTTGAAAAAACATATTTAACAAAAAAGAATAAATTCTTTTAAAATGATATGACTCACTAATGTCTAAAGTGAGGCATCGTTGGGTTTTGCTGTCCGTCTAGGTAGTACACTGAAAACATTTAAGATTTTACATTTTTAAATAATTTACAAGGATATATTTCATTTTGTTTCAATTAATAGTGAAATTATTCTTTTAAGTCTCATATCTGGCAAAATTAGTTATATATATATTTAAATCTCACCGATAAGTAAATATACGATGAATTTTTATGCGTATAAACAAATTTTAACGCATTTGAAAGAAAAAATTATTTTTTGTTTTTTGAAATTCTTCTTTTTGCCCGCCAGAAAAAAAGCGCCTAGTACTTTTTTTTCTTTTCTGGCTCATTTTCTTTCTTTTATCGTCTAAAAACATAATCCACTTAAAAATTTTAGTAACACCAAAATTTTATTTAAATCCTATCCAGGGCACCGTGTTTAATAATAACTACATACATTTAAAAAATATTGTACTTAAAATATTATGTCATTAACTGTTTGTAGTTCAGTTGAAAAGCTTTACGTTTTGTCGTTTTTAAAAGAAAAAATATTTGTTCAATGTTCAGTTTTCTTAAATGACTATTTATTTTATTTGTTTCAAAAATAACAACATAATAAATAAATATTTTCATTAGCATTAAATATTTAAAGTCATTGATTTTTGTTCTGTAAGTAAAAATAAGTGATTCTTCTTTAATTTTTTGTGATTTGTTTACGTTATTTTTTTTTTTAAAGTTGGCATTATTTAAGGAAATATCATTAGTTTTTACCTACTTGTGTTAGTTATTTTTTTGTAGACGTAAAATTAAAAAAAATATTTATAAAAATATAAAAACTTGTTTGTATCAAGAGACTTTGGCACGATGCACAGAGGGTTGAAATGTACCAAAAGTGAGGATTAATTCAAAAGCTGAACTTTATCCTACACATTCGTGTGTGGTACAGGGTGAAAGGTAATTAAATTCTACATCACTATTTGCCAAAAACTTTTGTTTTGAGTAAATTACTCTATCGACTGTGAGCTGTCAAAGTCAAATAATTTTTCAAAAATTTTCGTGCCGTGCCTAAAACTGAAAATTGAGATATTTTGGGTGCTGATAATTCTTATTAAGCGTTCTAAAAGTAATTTTATTAAAATGGAACCATCAACTTCAGGTATTTGGCTACATAATTGCATTAATGTTTTTTAGATAAATGTTTTGCAAATATTTTGATAGTTTATCTCACATTTCACCCTCTAGGAGCGGCAGCAACAGATTTCATTAAAAAAAAAAATTATATGGGGACCACCTTAAGGGTTAAATGTACAGGGTAGGTATATTCTAAGAAAATGTTTGGGTTAAAAACATATTGGGGGTCGGTCACACATTCGACATCTCTAGGGGCACCCTTGGGGCAGTTAGAGCTGTATGAGCAGATTTTATTAAAATGACATTTTGTATGGGAGCCCCATTATTGAGTGGAGATACGGTATAAGTATGTTCCAAAAAAAATGTTGGGGGGTAAAATTTAATGGGGGTCGGCCTTAGTGGAAACCACTCTAAGATACACCATGGGAGCGGTAGGAGCTAATTTCATAAAACAAATTTATAAAAAATAAAAATAAATTGTATGTGGACCACCTTAAGGGTTAAAGATAGAGGGTAGGTATATTCTAAAAAAATGTTGGGGTTGACAAAATATTGGGGGTCGGTTACACATTTGCATTTCTAGGGGCATCCTTGGAGCAGTTAGAGCTGTAGGAGCAGATTTTTTAAAAATGGCATTTTGTATGGGAGCCCCATTATCGAGTGGAGATACGGTATAAGTATGTTCCAAAAAAATGTTGGGAAGTTAAAATTAATGGGGGTCGGTCTTATTGATTAATACTCTAAGACGCACCCTGGGAGCGCACTATAGGGAATTTTCTGGTATTTTCTGGCCAAAACTCCAAAAGTTGGGATATTGCCTCAAAATTTGGCAAGTTTATTTGGCGGTAAGTTTTAAGGCTCTGTATAAAAAATTGGCATAATCTGGCCTAATAAATCGTGTTTTTAATGCAATTTTGTAATATAATTTTGTCAATAATTTTTACATCCACGCCCACAAAAGGGGGCGGGCAAAAAATTAATTTTCCTAGTGCCTTTGGTCCAAGTGCTGGGCTTTGAACTTCTTCTGGCGTATTTTTTTTAATTTTTAAGCAAATTTACAAAAAAAATGTAAAATATGGGATTTTGCGTAGCTAGACTGAGTTGTTTAAGGGGGAGCTTTTTTTCACATGTTCCAATTTTGCCCATTTATGAACTTGAACATCGTAAGACTATAAGACATATTCGTGCCAAACATCAGGTGGCTAGCTCTTTTGGTTTGGACAGCATCGTGCATTCCCCAGACAGTCAGACCGACAGACGGTCGGACGGACATCACTAAATATCTTTTCCCCATGGAGCCGCATGGCTTAGCGGATGAATACATCTTACTCACAAAGAGTTTCCCAATACCTCATAGAGATATGGGAGTATGCAATTATATGCAAAAAAAGTGGCAGTCCACAAATATATTTGGTTTAAAAAAGAAAAAAATTAATTAAATAGAAAAATTAAAAAAATATATAAATCAACATTTTAAACCTGTACTTTGTACAAAATATATTTATTTGCTCTATTGATAATTGAAATTAATTTCAAAAGATTTTAATACAGGATTTTAAGTACCTTAATTTTGTAATAAGTTATGTTCTCCAAAATTAAAAAAAAAAATAATAAAAAATTAAATTTTGTTTTTGACGCCTCCGTACTAGCGGTAAAAGAGTTTGGTGTACAAAAATATGTGTGCTAGCTTACTTTTATATAGTTTACTGTATAATGGCACCCGAAAAAAGTTTTTTTGAACACATCAAAAATGGACTTTTGGCCAACAATTCCTTATAAATTCCCTATAGTGGAGCGGTAGGAGCTGATTTCATAAAATTAATTTAAAAAAAATAAAAAACAATTGTATGGGGACCACCTTAAGGGTTAAAGATAGAGGGTAGGTATATTCTTTTTTTTCTTCTTTTTTAATAAAAAATATTTTCTATAATTTTTTTTTCTGTAAAACATTTTTTTTTTACTAAATAATGTATAGTTAGTCTAAAAAAATATAAATATTAATAATAAAGGGCTTTTCTGAATTAATCCCCAGTTTACATATGTTTCAACCCACTGTGCGATGGGTAGAGTGTCTGGCCTAAATGTAGTTGATTGCGAGATCGATTCGCCAAAATTTTATTAAATTTTTATTACGAAATCATTAATTTTTAATGTTTTCGTAGGTATTTTTTTTTTTTAATTTATTGACAAAAATAACACAACAATCATAAATTTTTAATTTTTTCGTATGTTATTTTTTTCAAATTTGTTGGAAAAAAAAATAAATTTGACGTTATTTTTTAATGTTCAATGTTAGTTTTTTTAGAAAATTTTATGAACAGTAAAAAATAAATGCTGATGTTTGTTAAAACAAATGAATAATTACTGGGATGGTTTTAAAGTGTTTTATCACTTGTTTTAAATGCACTCAAAATAATAACTCTGTTAAATACTCTGTAAAATGACTGTAATCTCAATTCGATAGATATTTGACAAAGTTATCTGCCGAAATACAGATTTTAAGAAAATACTTAGTGACCGAAAATCAAAATTTTATCTGTAATTTTACTTTGTAATCTTTATTTAATATAGATTTTAGAAAAATACATTGCTTTTTTTCTCGTAACCAAAATACTAAATTTCATCTGTAATTTTAATACCGCTCTGTACTACAAGCGGTTTTCACCCTTGATAGAAAACAAAAAAGAATCGGAGAAATGAAGAAAACAAAAAAATGTTTGACAGAAGTACATGTATTTTGTTGTATCTGTCAAACATTTTCTTGTTCAAAGGTGATAACCGCTACAGTTTTCAAATAAAAATCTCTTCAAAAAACTTCCAAATATTTTAATCCCTCTTTAAAAAGCGTCTTAAATTACAAAAAAAGCTGGTAAATTTTACGAGGATGTCGTGTAAAATTGGAGGTACTCTTGCACTTTAGGAAGGACAAATTGATCTGGAATCAAATAGTGACCGTTGTGTAAAAGCTTTATCAAGCGCATTAAAAAGATATATAAGGAAGTCAAAGAATTTTAAACGATTTCCCTTTTATAAAAGTGTTTATTGGAATGAGCCTGCTCAAATGTGGAACTGAAAATAAGAAGTTTATGAAAAAAAAAAAAAAAAAAAACGTGAGAGCATCTAGCGAGTTTATAAATAATTTCTACAAAGTTAAACATTCGCATGCGAAACATTTCAGCGGGCGCATTTAAATGATGCCATTTCTCTTTATTTTGTGTCAAGTTATTACTTATCCATGCTTCTTGGTACAATTCTGGTCGATTTCATAAACAGTAGCGGTGTTCTATAACTCTCGAATCGAAAGATTTCTCACATGGAACATGAAAAACGAAACAGAAACATCGTGAATCGGCACAAAACCTGACTTTTCGCATTCGACTGTTTCTGTATTTTTGTTATGCGGAAACTTTCTGTCAATTATGATTTTTTTCAAAATTATTGGAAAGATGCGAGAAAAACTGTTTCTGTAAACCAATTGATCGAAAACTTTTGAAGTTGAAGTGTCAAAATCACTCACATTTAAAAATGGTGCGATATTTCGTAAATTAAACAACTATTGAGTTATATAAAATAAAAAACAATAATTTTTTCAAGAAAATACTATCAACTAATATTATTAATGACATACTACACATTATTTTCATTAAGTTAATTTATTATTTCATTTTTGTATGCCAATGTTACGAGTGCTGTTTAAAAAAAAAAACGTGAAATTGTGTTTTTTTTGTTGTGATTTTTATTTTTTTCTCGCCTTATTTACCTTTTTGACAGCTAATTTGGAATATTCCAATAAAAATGCTGCCGTTTTCGCATTGATATACAGAAACAACTTTTTTTCCAGAATCGAGAAACGATGGAATTTTTTGTTTCATACTTTTCGCATAACTTACAGAACACCCCCACAGTTTACAGATAATTCTGTAAATTTACAGTTTTTATTTATCGAAATCATTTTACAGAGTTTTCTTCGTAAAATAACAAAAAATCTTTCTGGTTGGAAATCTATGGTATTTTCTGCTGGCTTAGCAGAGTATCTTTGTATTTTAACAGATTGATTATTTTGAGTGTGTGTTTTTCATTTGTTTATGCCTACAAAATATTTTGAGTGTAGATTTACAAGAAAAGATAAAAAATTATTCGAAGTAATTACACAGTGCAACATCCAAAATCGCAATGTGATGAAACCAAAAGGGCAACATTTCATCCCACTCCGATTTGGAAAGTTCGACAAATAAAAAAAAAATCACTTAATTTTTAACGTTTAAAAATTAAAATCGACTTTTTGAAAAAGTACGAAACTTCCGATTTTTTTTTTAAACCAACAATTCTATATTTAATTCGAGATGTAATCGCGTTCCATTTTTTGATTTTGATTTATTTAACATGGTGCTCGGAAAAAATTAAGTTGTTAGAAATTGACCATAACTACAGCTAGATATATTTATTTGGGTGTAGAATTACATATTACAAAATTTTTGGATAATCCGACATGGGTAAGGCGTGCCGCATTGGCCGTGAAGTTTAAAAACAAATTACACGGGGAAAAAATGTCTTTTTTTTTATTAATTTTCTCAATTTTTTCTATAATAAATATTCGATTAGGATTTTATTCTAGCTCGAGGCCCAAAAATATTTCTATAATTTTAGTTAAGTTTAAACTCAAACGGTTATAAAATTGTAATTTGGAATAAAATTCCTCTCAAATAAGATACTAATAACTAAAATCGGTTGAAAATCAGCCAAATTATTACAACTTCCCAAGGCATCGAACAAGCGGCAGGCCCCTTGATTAAGGAGACGATTCCCATTTGTGAAATTTTAAAATGTTTTAGGATTTAATAAGTGCATTTTGAATTAATTTTGATTTTTTTCCAAAAATTTTTATTATTTTTTCGGATTACAATTGTTAATTTATCATAGAAAAAATATAGAATAAAATATTCCAAATTTGTTTGTTGTTAAAATACTTTTTTTAAACAAAATAAGATTAATCAGAAAATAAATTCATTTATTGAAAAACACAGCATTTGTTGTCTATTTGCGTTAGTAAGCACAACTTTGCAATGATTTTGAAATTGATTTCAAAAACATGACAGTTTTTTCTGTAGCGGAACAGTTAGTGTGAAATATGGTCATATTAGAAAAGCAACAGTATCTTACAGAAATATTAAAACTATGCCTGCGAATTTTGTACTCTTGCCCAAAACATTAAATCATAATAATGTTTTGCTGAAGATTTGGGTGTACTTCCCAAAGCAAATTTTTTTTTGAAAAAATAATGTTATATTCATTTGCCATTCCTTGTAAATTTGTTAAAGAAATTAAACATTTTTAAGTCAGAAGCTTAAACTTACAAGACAGGTCATACACAGGAGACTCACCGATTGTTACCTGTTTTTTATAGCTGCCCAATTTCACATTTAGCGGGTCAAAGGGGAGAGGGAAAAACATGATTTTTTTTAGTTTTTTTAGGATTTTTCCCATTTCTTCAAAAGAAACTATATGAAAATTTTATACAGGTCGAAATATTTTTTGTAGGCCTATCCAATGGTGTATTGGTCGTGTCCAAATTCAGCTTCGTTAAGTTCGTATTGTCAAAAATGGGAAATCGTTGGGGTAGTTTATATGGAGATGTATCTCTATCAAAATTAAGCTGACCCGTATTTTTCGTTTGCGAAATTCTTGCTAGGCTTTTATACGGATTTCCCGAAAGCCCATATTTTTTCATAAGGTTGAACCCTTGAGATTGGGAAGCTAAAAAACAGGTAACTCTTATTATTTCCCCCTCATTCCCATATTCAAGTTTTAGGACCTTCCTTGTTAGTAAAAAAGTAGTTTTGGTAAAAAAAAATGAGAAAAACAGGAAAAACCATTTTTGATGAAAAAAAAATTTTTGATGAAGAAAACAAATTTGTGATGAAAAGAAAAATTGTTTATGAACATTTTTTTTTGATAAAAAAAATATTAAAAAAAAAAATAATGAAAAAAAATTATGAAAAAAAATAATTCACCAGCAGGTGAATTATTATCCAAGTTACAAATCGAAGTTGCAAACCTTTTTAGTTTTAAGAAAATCAAAACAGAAATTCTTATTTACTTTTTTTCAGACGGTAGTCATGCATCATTTTTAAAATCAGACATCAGTTTAAAAATATTATCATGTTAAAAAACACAGATTACTTAAGAAAATTTTGATGAACAACAAACATATTTGGATAATTTTTTTTTTTGGATGAAAAAATGAACAAAAAAAATTTTGATAAAAATTTTAGATGAAAAAAAAATTTAATAAAAAAAGTTTTCGAAAAAAAAATTGTTGATGAAAAAAAATTATGAAAAAACAAATTGACGAAAAAAAAAAATTTGGGTTAAAAAAAATTTTTAGAATGAAAAAAAAATGTTGATAAAAAAAATTATGCAAAAAAAACACCTGGTGAAAAAAATTTTATTCACCGGTATGTGAGTTATTATCCAAGTTACAAACCTTTTTTGTTCCAGTCTAAAAAATAGTATCATGTTACAAAAATTATCTGTATCAATAAGTTTCTATCTAAAAAGCGGAATATGCAAAAATTACATATTTTCCGTATTCTTTTGCAAGTTTTTCCATGTTAAAAAAAAGTATATACATATACGTCTTATGTGCCGGCTTTTTTATTTATAATTTTTTAATTATATGATTGTGGTCCTATATTCAACATATATACGAGTATTCTACCGTGAAGCCTTTTTGATATGTCATAACTGCACATAGGCCTTTTTGAAGACCAAATATGTTTTGAATAGAATAAAAATCTTCTTTTTATACCACACCATTGCGCATAAGTAGGGTTGCCATCCGTCCTCTTTTCCCCGGACACCGTCCTCTTTTTTAGGGCGTCCGGGGCAGTCCTACTTCTTTTTTAGAAAGTGTCCGGGGTTGTCCTACTTTTTGCACTTTTCCCCATAATTATTTTTTTTTTTACTTTTAAACTTTTGAATTTTTTTCGTCGCCATATTTTCGCTTATCAGCAGTTATGTCAACTTTTTGAGAACAAATCGCACAAAAATTAAAAAAAAACGCTTCAAATTAATTATATTTCGAGTAAAAATTCACTCTAGGTCGTTTGAATATAACTACGTTAGCATCAATTCTTATCAGCTGTTGTGTGTCTAAAAGTTTGCTAAACTTTAAAAGTTTGCTGTCCGAAAAAAGATTTTTATATCAAAAAATATATTATTTTTGAGTAGGTTTTTTTCTAGCTCGAGGTCATTATTTCCTTTACTTATTAAAACTATGATATTCTCATATAATAATTTTCAAGAAAATTATATTTCTGTTTTAAATTTATTTATGTTGGTAATTTTTTGCAAGACTTAATCGACACGAGTTTCGGGATTTGTCAGATCCCATTGTCAAGATTATTAAGCAATAATAAAAACCCTATACTACAAGTAGCAAAGGATATTTAATGACAATCGTTAATGATCAAACTAAAATAAAAATACGTATTCGACTCTATTCCCATTGGGAATTAGAAGACGAAAATTGTACCATCGTAGTAAGGTCACGATCATCAGCTAATTAACCAACAAATATTAAAAACAGACAAATCCCGAAACACGTGTCGATAAAGTCTTGCAAAAAATGACCAACATAAATAAATTTAAAACAAAAAAACAACTTTCTTGAAAATTATTATATGAGAATATCATAGTTTTAATTAGTGGGGAAATAATGACCGCGAGCTAGAAAAAAAAATACTCAAAATATAATATTTTAAAGGTCGAGTACAACAATTTTTATTTTTTAATAAAAATTAATCAGAATTTGAACATTTTGATAATTTTTAAATAAAAATGAGCATTTCTGAAATACAATTGAATTATCTAAAATTCCAATTGAATTTATTTAAATTCAAAAGTATTTTTCTTAAAATCATTGAGAAAATTTTGAAATGGAAATGTTTAAAATACAAATGGAATTTTCTGAAAACCATTTAGAAAATTTTTAATTACAAATAGAAAATTCTGATATACAATTGAAATTTTTTGAATTATAATTGGACATTTTTTTAAATTAACCAAACATTTTTGAATAAAAATGAATATTTCTGAAACATAATTGAAAATTTCTCATATATATTTGGAAAAATAGTTAAAAATTTTTGAAATATAACACCGCTCAACAAATCGAAGGTTTTTGGCTCCGGTTTGAAGTTTGATATAAAATTTTTGAAGATTTTGACTCGCTGATTCCAAATTCGTGCTCCAAATTTTTCCATCACGTCTAGCGTCTGCGAAAAAACGCGATTTTTGCCTTTTTTGAAAGCCTGCACAGCAGCCGCTGGGTGGAATAAAAATCAGGTATAAAGCGTGAGAGTAGAATTGAACTATGATCTCAAAAATATGATCAAAAAAATTTCAAGTTGTTGCACTATTATTTGCCAAACATGCATTTTAAAAAAACACTGTCAAAAAAATTAGAAAAAGCACCATTTTTAAAAGGCTCTAATACAATAACCAGATGATCAATTTTACAGTGATGAGCTCAAAATTTAGGCAAAAGTTCATTCTTTCTTATAGACTTTTAAACCCATTAAATATATCTTCCGGTGTATGCGAAAAATAACACAGAAATCTTAAATTTGTAAAATATTTATTTTTTTTTAGTTTTTCTTTGAAAAATATCAAAAAAAAACTAAGGTATCTACCTTACCTTTTTTACAAAAATGGTAATTTTAACAGTATCATTTTAAAACGCAAGTAAAGCCCAACCAAACGTAATAATTTGAAAAAAAATGTGTTCTATGTTGGAGACCATAGACAAATTATACTTTTGCGCTTTATACCAAATTTGTATTCCACTGAATGGCTGCTGTGCAGGCTTTCAAATAATGCAAAAATCGTCATTTTCGCATTTTCAACCGTGAATAACTAAAAATCTGGACGTGATGGGAAAATTTGGAGAACAGATTTGGAATCAGGAGATCAAAGTCTACTAAAATTGATCATCAGAATTCAAACCGGAAATGAGTGTTGAGCGGTGTAATCGGTATTTTCTGAAATAAAATTGGAAGATTTTCTTTTATGTATTTTTGTGATTTTTTTAGTGGAAATGAAAATTGTTTCCTTAAAAAAATGCAGTTTTTTTGCATATTGTTTCGCGCAGTTTACTTTTTTTAAATTAATTTATTAAAAAAAATTGTCCTCTTTTTTGGGTCAAATGTCCTCTTTTTTTGAGGTTGGCGTCCTCTTTTTCTCAAAAAGGAAATGGCAACCCTACGCATAGGGGACAAATTTTGAATTTTGTTAAATTTTTCTTTTTTTAATTTTTATACAAAATTTTTTGTTGACAATAAAAATGATACGAACATTTTTTCTAATTATCGCTTAAAAGAAACATGATTTCACTGCATTTTAAGAGCACTTTTTCAGTGCTATCAACTAGCGCTCTAAACTGTGACATCATCTTAAGGAATCATGCATAAATTCAGGTGGTTTGGATAGGCTCCTTGACTCCTCTTTAAAATCTGCTGGTACTTCAACAACATTTCTGCTGTCCAGTGTATTTAAACTTGTTTATAATATTATAGTTTTTATGATAATCCTAATATTTTGGTTAGCCAGTATATAAACTAACCTATGTCTTTCAACACGACAATTCTTTACAGAAAAAGAAAATCTAAATTCAAATGGCAAATAATGCATTTTTTAAGCAATGCCAAGTTTTCCAACACAAATAAATGTTGAACTTAAATTCTAAAATCATTTTAGCTATATAAGTTTGTTATTCCGTTTGAAGCACACTAAAATATGGATTTAGGGATGGTCTTCCTAGACATTACCTTGTTGCTATTCACCTTAACATTTTTTGTTACTTCGTTTTTAAGAGTTTGTTTAAATTGTTTTAGAACTGCTATAAAGTTTTGATAAAATACTACACTCAAAAAAAACCATTAACTTAACCCTTCTGCACTCCTTGGGTCAATTTGACCCAATTTTGGTTTTCAAACGCAAAATTTGTCCCTTTAGTTATAAGATATCAACGTGAAACTTTAATTTATCCATTACAGGGACGAAAATTATGGTTTTAAAAGAAAATAATAAAATTTAAATTTTTCCTCCCCCCTCCACATTTAAAAACACGATTTACACACATTTAATATCCTTTGGGTCAATATGACCCAACAAGAGATAATGCAAGTTTAGTTCTACTCTACCATTTTTTTTCTTCTGAATATAATTCAATTGGGTTCATTTTCATTCAGAATGATGAGATCAATAATTTTGTCGGTCAAAGAATCAATAAAATTGCTTGCATTGAATAGTTTTTCATTCTAAATTTTATTATTCTCGTTAATTATATTTTTATTTAAATTTTATTATTCTCGTACTGTGGGTGGGATTTTGAGAAACCCGCAAAGGTCCCGCCAACCCCAAAAAAGGGTGAGGTAACAAACCCAGAAAACTAACGGCCAATAGCAATTTTCTTTACGCTCTCGCAGGTCATGACGAGCATGACCAATCACCACTTGGTAAATTATCTGGAGTCCGATTCACTCTTGTTTCGTAGAGTCGTTCTACAGGGGACTTGTTAGCATGATCTCACGACAATCTCCGAGTGGGGTCTTGCAAATAGGATCGATTTTAATGCTCGTAAGGCCCAATGTTATGTGTTGACCCTCAGACGGCTTGTGGAATCAGCATCATCTGTATCCATGGGTGGCGTAGCTATTGAGGAATCAGAAACTCTTGAAGATCTAGGCATGAAATGTGATGTTCGTTGGAACAAACATGTTTTTCAAGTGTCGAAAGAAGCATTCAAGTGTCTTGATTTCCTAAAACGGTGCAAGAATTTCTTCACTCCGTCTGATCTCACTATTTATGCCGCCTATATCCGACCGAAAATGGAATACAACTCGCATATCTAGGCAGGTGCTTCAAGGTCTATCTGAGCAGGTGCAAAGGAGTGCGTTGAAGCTCATCAATGACAGTAGGGTATCCAGCTCTATTGACTCATTGGAGCATAGTCGGAATGAGTGTTGTGCGTCATTGTTATATAGATATAACCACGGTAAGTGTTCAGCTGAGATGGTCGCCTTTCCAGCAGATCACATCCTTTCGTTGTCTACTGTCCAATGTCTTGCACAACGAATTACAGAAAAAATTCGTTTCTCATCAGTCAAACTAGCCCTATGTGGAATTAAATCCCTGCAGAAGTCTACCCAGTCAGCTACACTCAAAAAAAAATACCTTGTAAAATTACAAGAAAATTTTTTTACTTTTTTAGCTACCTCCTATTTTACAAGAATTCCTAGTAATTTTACAAGCTTTTAACCAATAATTTTGTAATTTTACAAGGTTTTCACCAATAAAATTGTAAATTTTAAAATTTTTGGACACGATAAAATTTACAAGGAGATTTCGTAACTTTACTAGATTTTTTGCTAATTCCTATTTTACGAGAATTTTTAGTAATTTTACAATATTTTACCAACTTTTTACCAATAAAATTGTAAATTTACAGTTTTTTGGCGCAATTAAAATTACAAGGAATTCTCGTGAATTTACTAGATTTTTTTTGGAAAATTTTTTTGGAAATTTGTAAAATTATAAAAAAACATTTTAAAATTTCAAAAAAAAAAAAATGTAAATTTTGATCCAAATTTGTTTGTTAAAAAACAAGTAAAACTGTCGAATATTGGTAAAATGGTAAAATTACGAGACTTTTCCTAGTAATTTGAAAAAGTTTTTTTTTTGTATGTGTATAATTTAAAAAAATTCAAATTAAATGTCCACAAACACTACTCCCTCATTCCTTCGCCTCATAACCCATTTTCTAATACCAACACAATGCATTGCATTAAGTGTTGGCTAAAAGTTAAAAAAGGTTGAATTTCAAATTTGATTTTATTTTTTTTAATAATTGCTCTGGAAGGGCTTATTTATTTTAGTTTTCATTATTTTTGATTATACTAAAACATGGAATTTTGTTTACATTTTAATGTTGGGTCATATTGACCCAAAGGATCATAGGATGGGCACATATACAAGGGATGCAGAAGGGTTAAACTTTGGAAAAATTTTCTTCAAAATAGTTTATAAATTTTCCCACAATTTAGTTAAATTTAACTAAAATTTTGAAAATTTTCCCAACTTTTAGGAAAAAATTTTAGTTCATGGACTGTTCAATAGGCAATAATTTTCCTTAAATGAAATTCCCAAATACATGGAAGAAATTCTTACCGACAAAGAAATTTTCCCTAAATAATTGAAAAAAAATCTTTATTTTTAAGCCATATATCTAAAAACAAAATTTAGTTCAAAAAATTCAGTTTTAGGACGTAATTTCCTACCAATTAGTTTATCATATTTATCTTCTTTAATTTGAGGAAGTTTTTTCCACAAGTTTAGTAAATTTTTCATAACTGGAAATTGTTTTGTTGATTCATGTTTTTTTTTCATGCTTGCTTGTAGTTCACATTTAGTTTATTATTTGTAGTATATGAAAAAGTGAGTTTGGTCTTGAATAACAAGTAATAAATTTAATGTTTACATTATTTTCTACACATGTATGTGTTAGGGAAAAAATAATATTTTAATCACAACAAAGGCCATAGCTTTGGCGTGTTTTCCCATAGTCTGGGAACAAACGTTAAAGACAAAGTCTTTGTTGTAATTTAACTTTAAAAACTAATGAAATTTATTACTTGACCATAAGAAACAAACGTTTTTTTATATTTTAAATAAAAAATGTACATAATGAGAATTCTGTGTGTATTCACATGCTATTCTATAAATAAACCAATAAAAATATGAAATTAACTAATTTTTAGGAAAAATGTCCTCATCAGAAATGTTTTTTTAACTAAAAAATGGGAAATTTTTTTCCACTTTTTAGTTCAAATTGGTCCTAATTTTTAAGAAAAATATGGACTAAAAAGTAGGAATACATGGCAATGGAGCTAAATCATTATCAATTTTCCTTGGATTTAGTTAATTTTCCCATTTTTTAGTTAGTTTTTTTTCTGAGTGTACACACAAAAACAAACAAATTTCAATTAAATCTATTGATCAACAAATTTTATGTGAGTCAATCATTTTTTTGATCAACATTTTTGTTATTTTCTTTTAACTATCGGCAACATATTGGAAAGCAAAAAAAATATTTTTTTTATAATTTTGTCATATATTTCCAATTCATTTGTGTAATTAATGATTATTTTAATTGACTTAAATAAAAAATAGATAAAATTTGTGGTCAAAATCAAAAAATGTTTAATTGGATAACAATTTAATTAGTCAGCTACAATTTGATGATTGATACAAAAATTTTTTTCGTCAAAGGAGTTTCAATTAAAAAGTTAATTGAAACCGCATTTTTCGTGATTGAAATTCTTTTTCAATTCTTTCTGTGTACTTTAAAGATTTTCGGAAATCAAGTGTGTTTTAATTTTTAAACATTAGTTATTTTTTCGACCGTTTAATTGTGCAATGAAAAAGATTTTCGGAAATTTTTCTTATCACATGAATTATTCATGGCACGACAGATGCTAAGCGCACTCACTGGAAACCCTTGGTCTAAAAATTGGTGTAGAAGCTTTAAACATAGTCCAAAATCTCTTAATTTAAAGCTTTTGTGCAGGGTATCAAAAGATTCGGTAAAACTAAACCTAATATATTTTTTTTTTGTTTTTTGTTTGAATATCTACATATTTTGTGGGTAATGCAACATGTTAGATGGTATTTTTCTTCATGTTATATTGTTCATTCAAAGCAGAAGAACAATTGGTTCAGTAGTGAATTGTAATTTAATGAACAATGCTAAGGAACAACAATCAATGTTGCCAAGAATGTAATGAAATTCAAAAAAGTGGTTTGGATCACTTTCAAACGTAGTAATTGTGAGAAGTCGCAAGGATAATAGGGGTTGGATAGCGTTGTATGCGATTTTTAAAAACAAAATTTGAATAATTTAATAATCTAATTTATTTAAAAATTTGAAAAAGGGGGTAACCCTCCAAAAAAAAAAAAACATTTTTTTTTCTGGGCACTCTACTAAGCACTTATATCAAAACGGGGAAAAAAGTTTAAATTTTTAAGCAGTACTCCTTTATCTGTCTGTCCGTCTTCCACTAAACAAGTGGAATATTATGAATCGTTTTAACAACAGTGAAAATTTTTCACTCTCACTGATGTTGTAAGATAAATTAACTCTTTTTCTTTGTTTTTATGTATTCAATTATTTGTTAGTCTTGTTTACAAGTTGTTCAACTTCAATTCATCTCATTTTTTCGAAAAAACCCCAAGAAAAATGAAAACAAAACTGTCTGCTAACATAAATACTTAAGTTAAACAAATTGTTTTGTTAATATTGTTGTTACAAGTTTTGTCTTACAATATTTCGTTGACATCCCAAATGAATTTCATTAATTTAAAAACCATTCATTTATCTATTTGAGTACTTGTTTATATTTTCTATTCTATTTAAATTACGCAGTAGAAAATAAATTTATAATGATTTTAAAATTTTTGTCATATTTAAGTTTTATGTAAAAGAAGGGAAAATGAAAACTTAATTTGGTAAGATATTTTAAATTTTACAACAAGGGAAGGGGTATTGTAATTTTACAACAAGGGAAGGGGTATTGTAGTTACAGAAATAGCGGAAAATAGCAAATTCGACATCACTTCGAAAAAAAGTCATTATTCGTGCTATCCTAATACACACCAATAGTTTAATGTTTAAAATTAATTCTCATTTATGAACATTTAATTTTTAATATAAAATAACTAAAAATTTATACCGGAAAATAAATTTTATAATAACAAAAAAAAATTTGAGTAAGCCAATCAGCAAATATAAATTATCTAGAAACTAATTACTATGGCTGATGAAACTTTTCAATTTTATACTACTAAAAATTTTATAACAAAATAGAACAAAAAAAAAACTACCAAAATTTATGCATGTAATTATCGTCTGGGGTGAAAATTATTCACCCCAATGAACAAGTCAATGAACATTTTAACACTGAACTGGCAAACACCTACACATACACACAGCTCGGCTATAATCAATACAATTTAATTATGAGTTTAAGCAAAAAAGAGGAAGAAAAAAATTGAAATCTTGTGCCACAAGATGCTAACAAAAATTTCATTTCACCTTAAGGAAGAAAAGTTTTAAATTACAAGTTTCATAAGGACCATGATGATGGGTGGGTTGTTTGTGGTTGGATGACGACAATGATGTTAGTGATGATCTTCAAAATCATAAAATTTGTTAAAGTGTGTGGGAGTGAGTGATGAAAATTAGATGGTTGTAAAAGATTGTTGGTATGAGCACAAACCCATACTACCTCACTGCTTGTAAAAGTTAAAGATTGTATTTCTTGCTACTGGTACTACAAAAAAAAATCATAAATAATGGAATAAATTGCAAAAAAATCAAATATTAAATTATGAAAAGTATAGATTACTTGTTAGGCAAAATGTTTTTTTTTTGATTTTAATTAATTTTGAAAGGAATAACTTAAAAAATTAATGTAAATTTAATGAAAAGGATTTTAAACAGTATGTAAGGGGGTCAACTTAAACTAAAGGAAATGTATTTAAAAAAATTGCCAAAAACGCAATGTACTATGTAAACGTCCCAACAAAACTTTGGTAATGGGTGGTTATTATGTAACCCATTACCAGGTAATGTATATCCCTTATTTGTAGCAATTTTTTAAGATGTCTTACCAAACATTTGTTCAACAACTTATTATTTCAAGGTGAAAAATAATGTTTTACTAATAGCTTGTTACGTAATGCATGATTATTGCAAAAATTGTCCTTCATATTTTTATTTCTAACAGGGACATAACGATTATACCCAATTAGAAATTTCGTTAAGACATCTCAAAGACTTCCTTATGACAATGTCAGTGTACCTGCTGACTGAAAAATCTCTGACCATACAAAAAACCTCATGACACCTCCTGACTTTTTCAAGTATTTTGTCAAAATTCCTCGCCGACAAGTATGCAGATAGTCAATAGTGCTGACTACATTATGACATGTACATAGTACGTCTGAGATCGTCCAAAAATTTAAAATTTATTAATCACGTCTTTTAATTTACACTACTTACTATTTTTATCTGTCTATTTCTTAAATTTAATTTTTTAAAACTTACTATTTTGATCTGCCTCACTTGGTCCGCGAACTCAGAACCTTCTGTTCACTGGTCTAGCACCTTACCCCTTTAGCCATACTTTGATAATAAATGTATTTATTTTTTTTATTATTTCTCAGAAATAATTAATATGGACTCAAACCGAAATAAATAAAAACTTCAGTTATAAAATATAAAAGTCCAACAATATATAAAACAGAATTAAAACTCAACTCATAAGGTACAATGCAATTTAGTAATATTTCTAAGAATTAGAAATACGAAATATAAATTCAAACCTAACGGACATTTTTCAAGACTTGAAAAGTCCTACTAAGGGTTGCAAATCTGAGAAAATCTACTACAGTGTAAGAAATTACAACTGTGTTGGAAAAAGTTAAAAAATAGATTCATTAAGTTCGTGCTAAACGTAACATATGGGTAATGAAATGTGATATAATTCCCGTTCGCTTTTTCACCTTAATGTACGTTTAAATAGCTGATCTTAATCTTACACACCTACAGTGACAATCGAAGAGTGCTGACGAAGGAAGGGTGGCTTCTTCCGAAAGCTGTCGACATCTCCACTTAGCCTGTGTTGTCAATTAATTTTTTCAGATTTTTTCATTGTACAACAAAAATAATTATTTCTCAGAAATAATTAATATGGACTCAAACCGAAATAAATAAAAACTTCAGTTATTAAATGTATTTATTTATAAACAAATTTAAATTAATTTATTATTTGAATTGTCCTGTTATATATATTTCGTCACCTGAATTGAAAAATGCTACAATATGAATTTTTCTTCCTCAAATATAACATTTTTTTTTAATATTTATTGGAATTTGGTTTCATCCTATTTAACAAGATTTTGTTAGAGTTATTTAAGCGTATCTTAGTTGTTTTTAATATTATTTATACAAAACAAAAAAAATATTTACAAAAAAAATATTGCAGGAGCCCTTTACAATTAAGGTGACGATATATTCAATTTATTTTGTTTTTGACAAATTTGAAAATATTTTGATTTCAAAATATATTTTATTACAAACAATTTTAAGTTGTGGTTGGCCTAGTTGTCTAGCAGGTTCGACAGCTTACGTGTTGTAGATTTTTGGCCTCGGTTCAATCCCCGGTCGCGGATTTTTTTTTTTATTTTTTTTTATTGTTTTAAGACTAATTCATTTTTATTTATTTAATTACAAAGAAAATTAAAAGAGCTTTAAAGGATTAAACAAAATTACATCGATTTTACATCGGAAAAAAAAATTTTAGTGATTGGTCGGATTTAAAGACATGATTTTTCTAAATTGATAAGACAACTTATACGACAAGTCAGTACATTTATAGAACTTGGGGAGCTCCGACAAAAATTATGACATGTCCTTAAGTTGTCTTTAGTAAAATGTATTCACTTGCTGACTTCTACCTGATGAATCATTACTGACATTGTCTTAAAGACAAAATTTCTAATTGGGTAATTTTTATAAAAAAAAAAAAATTACTAACTATTGAATACTTTTAAACTTTTAAATTTCAACAAAAATCAAACAGTTTGTTTACGATTTTAATTTTAAAAATTAAAATATTCAATCAACATTTTGATTTTTAATATCTACATCTATCTTCTTCTATATAAATAAAAATCAATTGTCGTTCGTTGGTAACAGCATCAGTTGAGAACGGCTGGACCGATTTGGACAATTTTTTTTTTTTAAATTTTCGTCATAGTCCAACTTAGGTTTTTACGTAAAGAAAATTTGGCCACGCCCACTTTTTTTGATTTCCCGAGTAAAAATAAACATATTTAACAATATATAACTTGATACAAACATAATAAATCATATATACTTATACATCGCGTGAGATATTTTCTAAATTTTTTAAATGCAGTCATATGTAGTTATATATAATTTAATCATGATTCGGATTAAAAGGTGTACGGATATCAACCGTAAAATTATATGAGGGTCAATACAAAATTTGTTTTTCTATATAATTTAACATAAAATTATATATGGCTTATGCTGTTCCATATAAAACTACATATGTTTCCAATTAACCAAAAATTTTCTAAGTTTTTTAGGCAAAGTATAAGAAACTTTTTAAAATGTTCCTAAACATTTCCTTGTTAGGGTTATGTATATCACCTATCTGGTTCGAAGCGTACCCAAACATTTTTTTGTTTTAGAAATTTAAATGTTTGGTGAATGTTTCGTTGACATGTGGTGTATCTCAACCCAAACCAAAAAACACCAGGATTTTATATGTTTTTATGCAATTAAATCTACACTCAGAGAAAAAGCTTCATCATATTGATGAAATGTCACATCAATATGATGAAATGTTACATCATTTTTCGTCCAATGTAACTTGTCATCAATATGATGAAGCGGTGTCATCAATAACATTTTTTATTTGAAAAATAAGAAAAAAAATATAAAAAATTTTTTTTTTGTTGTTATTTGATTTTATTTAATTTATTTTTATTAACTTACAATTGTTTGTTATTTTCTAATTTTTAAAAACTTACATCTTTTTTTCGTATCCACCAAGATTAGAACGCTGGACCTCCTGTTTGTTGGGCTTAGCCTCTAGCCACTGACCTACAGCATGACAATACATAATACCAATAAATAGCCGTTTTGTTTGTTGTGTGCTAATATTAACGCTTAAAGTTTTTGTGTAACTATGCTTTGCTAAAAGCAGTGAGAGGGAAAGAGAGGGATATTGTACATTCATAAAATGTTTCAGTCTTTACAAATTCCCATAAACAATCGTTTAAAAACATGTTTATATACATATTATACATTGTATATAACGAAAAATGTTGAGTCTTCACATTTACATTTTAGAAAACGTTATGTAACTAACAAGGGAAGTATCTCAACCCTTATGAACCGATTTGCCTGAAACTTAAAATATATATAAATGAGACGATTTTAAGGTTGGGGTGTCTCGGCTTATCGGCCATATCAGTGTTTAAAAATTTCGTTGTCCCCTTATGAAACAATGAGGACCTTCGGGAAAAATTCGATAACTCCCGAACTAACAGGAATATCGTCTAGAGCAAAAATACGTGTCGACTTAAATTTAATAAAGATTATTTCGTATTAATATGGATATCGTAGGTCTATGTCTTCATATAAATACCCCCCAATATTTGCACATTTTCATGAAAAAAATATTTAACGGAGCAGAATTTTTACGGGGTTATGCCACCGTTGGATAGGCATTAAAAAATCCTTTCTTCTCATATGGAAACATCATATAGTTTTTTTGAAAGAAATCGCTAAAAAATCCAAAAAACTATTTTTTCGCCAATTTTTGACCCATTTTTTGAACCCCTAAATCCCATATATGGCCGATAAGCCGAGACACCCCAACCTTAAAATGGTCTAATTTAAATATATTTTAAGTTTCAGGCAAATCGGTTCATAAGGGTTGAGATACTTCCCTTGTAAGTAGTGGTGCGAGATTTTTATCTATAGTTGGCTGAACTGGCTAAGGCGTCGATAATAAACACTGCAACTTGGGGACCGTGGGTTCATGTACCAGCCGGGGCAGGATTTTTTTTTAATTTTTTTTTTTTTTATTGTTTTTTTTTATTTTTTTATATTTTTTTAATATATTTATTTAATATTTTTATTTATTTTAATATTAATTTAATTATTTACAAAAAAACATTTGAAAGGCATATTGATGACACTTTTTGAAGACATGATGAAATGTGTCATCACTTGTTTTTTCAATTTGGATGACATGTTTCATCATATTGAAGAAATCTCTCATCAATATGATGAAATTTGTCATCAAAATTGATGACAGCAAGTGATGAAACCGTATCATCAATATGATGAAGCATTTTTCTTTGAGTGTAATTAGATCCACCAATATATGTCAATGTCTGGTCAAAACTCGGATGAAATCAAATCACATTTTATACAAGTTGATCTTTTTTAATGCAAAAACATCCACCATTATTCGGATCAAATTGCGTATAAATATATATTGTGTTACATATCATTATATATTGCATCATATAAAAATTTTTACTCGGGTTATCTAAAATTGGAAAACTGCTGCACCGATTTGGATAATTTTTTATTTAAATGTTCGTAGTAATCTAATTTAAGTTTTTACTTAAAGAAAAATCGACCACGCCCACTCTTACGCCCACTTTTTCAATTTATCTAAAATCTGAAAATAGCTGGACCGATTTGACTAAATTTTTTTTAAATGAATTTTCAATCATATCACCTCACCCACTTTGGCTAATTTTTGTTGAAATTTTTCATCATAATTCAACTAGGGTTTTTACGGATAGTAAAATTTCCCACGCCCACTTTTTTTATGTATCGAAAGAACTACAACGGCTAGACCGATTTGATTATAGTCCGCAAAAGATTCTTAAGGAAAGAAAAATTGTTTACGACTACTTTTACGCTCACTTTTCCCAACATATATATTTTAAATCATGGAATGGCTGGATCAACATATATATTTTAAATCATGGAATGGCTGGATCGACCCGAAAATATTTTTTAAAAATGTTCTGAAAAATGTCTATAAATTTGTTCATTTTCCACATCGACCCTCGTAACACATTCATTATTTTCCCAATCAGGACACTATTAAGCTTAAATTAAAGCTTGATAAATTACCTACATAACGTTTTTTTATAATACTTGTTTGATAATTATAACGTTTAGTTTTGCTAACTTTGTCTTTAACAAATTTCATCTACTATAAAAAAGTTTCCAATGTATTGTCGCCCACTGTATATATTTTAAATCATGGAATGACTGGATCAATTTGTCTATTTTTGTTTTTAATGTTCGTCATATTCCAACTAAGGTTTTTTTGGAAAGAACAATTTTCCATTTCTACGCCTACTTTTGAATGGTGGTACCGAATTGGTTTAGTTCAAATAAGGTTTTTACTTTAAGAAATGTTGTTTTCGATTTATATAAAAACTACTCTATAGAAGAATAAAATATAGAATAATAAAATACAAATAAAAATCAAATGTAGTTCGTTGGTAATCAGAACTGACCGATTTGGACAATATTTTTTTTTTTAAATGTTCGTCTTATTTTTTTTTTTTTAATGTCTGTCTTAGATTTTTTTGGAAAACAAATTAATCACTCCCACTTTTACACCTCCTGTTTTTGATATATCTAAAATCGGAGAACGGCTGGATCGATTTGACTAAACTTTTTTCGCCATAGTCCAACTTAGGTTTAAACGGAAATAAAAAATTTTCACGCCCACTTTTATTTCGATACATCTAAAACGGAAGAACGACAGGGCCGATTTGGCTATTTGTTGACGTTCGTGATAGCACAACTAAGGTTTTTACGGAATGAAAAATTGTCCACTCCCACTTTTTTCAATAAATCTAAAATCGGAGAACGAATGATTTGATAATTTTTTTCTTTAATGATCATTATAGTCTATGTAAGGATTTTACGGAAATAATAATTGTCCTCCCCCACTTCAAAGCCCACATTTTTCAATATCCTTAAAATTTGCAACACTTGAGAACGCCTGGACCGATTGAGAATCTGAGAATTTTTCTATTGAAAAAATGTCTCATAGTCTGAGAATCATTTTAAAGAAAATCTGCCTCAGAATCTAAAACTTTTTGCGTTGGAAAAATGTTTCAGAATCTGTTTTTCTATACGAAATTTTTTTTTAGAATCTGAATAATTTTCTTTAAGAAATGTCTCAGAATCTGAATAATTTTCTATAGAAAAAATGTCTTATAATTAAACAAGTAGAAAAGTTAAATTCGACTTTGCCGAATCTATAAGTACTCTCCACAATGTCTATTTAAAGGATAGTACATTTTTTAACGTCAAAAAAGTTAACAGTTTTGAATAGAAATATTTTATTTTGAGTACAAAACTATTTTTTTGTCATTTAAAAAAAAAAGAAAAATTACTAATTTTTTTTTGAGTGTAAAATTTTTTTCGAGTGTAATGTTTTTTTACTGTAAAAATATTTTTGAGTGAATGCGTACTTATGTACGTATGAACACAAGATAGCGTAATTTTTGTAAAAAAAAAATAATTTTTTTTTTAGTGTAAAATTTTTTCCGATTGTAATTTTTAAGTTACCAATGCTTTTTTAACTAAACAAGTTTAAAAAGCATTGATTTAAAGCTAAACAAGTTTTAAAAGCATCGTAATTTATCACTAATGCTCTTAAAACTTGTTTAACACGTGTCATTTTAGATAAAACCAATCTGCCAAGATTCAGCGGTCTCATTATTGCCTTTCGAAAGTTATCGTGTTTTTTATCTCGTAAATTCGCGAAAACCCCCTGCCGAAATTTACTCCTTTGCTCATAACTAGGGATGAGATTTCCATGCAAATGCATGTTTTTTTGTCGATAGTCTAAAAACGATATCGACCAATTATCTTTCCGAATCAAGAAATTTGCGTTAAAATGGCATCGATTTGTTTTTGCATATTTTTGCATATTCTGATGAAAATGCATATTTTTGCATATTTTGGTTTAAAATGCATATTTTGTGCATATTTCCAACTTTTTAGTGCATATTTTTGCATATTTTGGCATAAATTATCAAAAACACAAATTGAAATATTTTTGTTACAAAAACTGTTATAAATTTTAAAAAAATAATTCACAAAGTAAGAAAAATAATTTTTTCTCTTTAATTTTTATTTGTAGATTGTCTTAATTTCTAACAAACATCTTTCTTATTTAAAGTTTCAAATGTTACTATTTAAACCCGGCATTATTTTTTGATTTTTAAGAAGTTTTTCCTATGAAAACAAGATTTTTCTTGCACACTTTTAACTTTTTAGTGCATATTTTTAGGTTTTTTAGTGCATATTTTGAATTTTTTAGCACATATTTTAAGCGCATATTTTCGATTTTTTAGTGCATGAAAATCTCATCCCTACTCATAACTTTTGAACCACTCTACCAATTTGGCTGGATTGCAATACCAACCTGACCAGGCAAATGGCCAACATTTATACCAAACTTCAGTAGCCTCTGTAAAGTCTTTCAAAAGTTAGCGTGTTTTCTACGGACGGACAGATAGACAGACAGACGGACGGACATCGCTAGAAAAAAAAAAGTTTCAGAATATGAAAGTTTTTAAATGATTCAGAATCTGGTACTTTTTCTATATGAAACAAAATTTTTATAGAATTTAAATAATTTTTTATAGAAAAAATGTCTCAGAATCTGCGAATTATCCTACAGAAAAAATATCTCATAAATTTCTTTAGAAAAATACTATTTTAAATTCTATAGAAAAATGTCTTAAAATCTGAGACTTATTCCATTAAAAAAGTATCTCAGAGTCTGTGGCTTTTCTCATCTCAGAATCTAAGACATTTTCTATAGTTAAAATGTCTCAGAATCTGAGATTTTTCTGTAGGAAAAACGACTAAGAATCTGAGACGTTTTCTATAGGAAAAATGCCTCAGAATCTGAGACGTTTTCTATAGCAAAAAATCAGAGACTTTTTGCGTAGAAAAAAAATGTCTCAGAATCTAAGACTTTTTTTATAAAAAATGTTTTAATATCTAAAAATTTTTATAAAAAAAATCTCTCGGAAACTAAAACTATTTTAATGGAAAAAAGGTCTAAGAATCCGAGCATTTTTCTATAAGAAAAATGTGTTAGAATCTATTACTTTTGCTATAGCAAAAATTTCATAGAATCAAAGACGTTTTCGATCGGAAAAATGTCTCATAATCTGAAACTTTTCTGCAGAAAGAATGTCTGAGACTTTTTTGTTAGAAAAATGCCTTACAAGGGAAGTATCTCAACTATTATGAACCGATTTGCTTGAAACTTAAAATATATAAAAGACACAATTCTTGGCTTATTGGCCATATCAGGGATTCAAGGGAACAAAAAATGGATAAAAAAATGGCAAAAAATCGTATTTTAGATTTTTTCCCCATTTTTTTTCTTAGAAACTATATGATGGGTTTTTAATGCCTATCCGACTCTGGCATACTTGTAAGAATTTGGCTTCGTTAAATATTTTTTTTATAAAAATGTGCAAATTTCGGGGGGTATTCATGTGAAGACATATACTTACTATATCCATATGAATACGAAATAATCTTTATCTAATTTAAATCGACACTTGTTTTTGCTCTAGGCGATATTCCAGTTAGGGAGTCGTCGAAATTTCCCCTTGTTTCATAAGCGGACAACAAAATTTTTAAACACTGATATGACGGATTAGCCGAGACGCCCCAACCTTAAACTCGTCTCTTTTATATGAGTATATTTTAAGTTTCAGGCAAATCGGTTCATAAGGGTTGAGACATTTCCCTTGCTAGTCAACACCATATAATTTAGCACCGTCTGGGTTGTGCCCCATGAACTAAAAATATGGAGAAAGATAATCCAAAAGTGCAAAAAAACAAGCCTAATATATATGTTTTGTTTTAAATACAAATTCAGTAGTCACGTGTTTTGTTTTAGCGCCAAATATACCCTTTTAGGGGGTCGATTTTTACGTTTTATTCTGAAACAAGCATTCGCATATTTAGTAAAAAAATTAAAATTAATTAAAAAAAAGCAAAATGTGGTTACTTCTAATGACATCACAGTGTTAATGTAATTATCATTGAAATTTTGAGGTTACTAGTTACTCATATTTTGGCTAACCGCTTAAGTTAAATACTTGGTAAGCGGAGTTTTTGCTTGGATATTTTTAAAAGATCTACGTAGCGGTGCAAAAATCATGTCCAGAAATTTTAAACTGCTCGATGTTCAAAAACATATAAAAAAAATGTATGTTTTATCAAATAGCGTAAAAAAATGGTAAGACCTCCCCAGTATACAAAATATAAACTGATAATGGATAAATAAGCACGTTCAAACAATTTCATTTTAGATGAGTTGCCGTTGCTACTTCAGCTCCTGTTATTTTGATTGTGTTATTACATCGGCTTGTTGAATAATGTTATTGTCTCAATATACAATATATTTTGCTATGAGTATATTCATCTCATATATGCAGAGCCATCAACATCGTTATCGTTACTATATTATGTGAAGTATTAACAACATTTACGAAATCAATTTGAAGTCATTAAATAAAATGTGTTGCTTTTATTACAAAATACGTACTACGTACAAAATGAAAACGGAAGTAAAACAACACAAATTGAAATTGAGTTCCCTACAAAACAGTTCATACATTTATAAAAAATAACAATCAATATTATTTTTAATACAAAATTTTGGTGGGTTTGAGAAATTTGATTGGTTTTTAGTAGTTAAAGTTTTGCTTTGTTTTTGCTTGAAATTTAAGGTGAATGGTAAAAATCAATATATTTTTATATGTATGTGTTTCTAAATGTTGAAGTAAATGAAAAAATTAAGTATATAAATACACATCCAATTTAAAGCAATTTAATTTGAAATTCTAATTAACTAATGAATTTTTAAAATAATTTTTTAAAGTATGGGTAATAGATTTTTTTTTAATATTATACACTTAAAATAAAATCTCTGTCCAATCATTTTTGAGCCATATGAGAAAATCTGCTAAGACAACAGAAAAATCTTCTGACTTCAGCAGAAAATTCTGCTGATTTTACCGAAAATCGGGAAAAAAGTAAATTCAATTGAAAATTTCAAAAAGAAAAAAAAAATTTTAATTGTGTTTATATATTGTTGGACTGTATATTTTATTACTGAATTTTTTTTTTTTTTTTTATATTTAGTTCGGTTTGAGTCCATATTAATTATTTCTGAGAAATAATAATTGTTGTACAATGAGAAAATCTGAAAAAAAAAAAAAAATCAAGTGACAACACAGGCTAAGTGGAGATGTCGACAGCTTTCGGAAGATGCCACCCTTCCATCATCAGCACTCCTTCGATTGTCACACACTTAATGTGTGTCAGATTAAAATTAGCCATTTAAATGAAACTTTTTGAAGAAATTAAGAATTGGAATTACTCCTCTTTGTGTTGAATAACCCGTATTCACCATTAATTCGTGTTGTATTCATTTGGCAGAAACTTAATCCATCTTAACTTTTAACAGAGCTGTATTTTTCCCATTGTTAACCCTTAGTAGGACTTTTCAAGTCTTGAAAAATGTCCGTTATGTTTGAATTTTTTGTTTCATATTTCTAATTCTTAGAAATATTACTAAATAGTAATATTTAAAAAAAAAAAAAAAAAAAAAAAAAAAAAAAATCGATTTGTTTTTGCATATTTTTGCATATTTTGGTGAAAATGCATATTTTGATTTTAAATGCATAGTTTGTGCATATTTCGAACTTTTAAGTGCATATTTTGGCATAAATTAGCAAAAACACAAATTGAAATTTATTTTTTCCAAAAACTATTTAAAATTTTTAAAATTTATTTTGAAAACAAGAAAACATTTTTTTTTCTTTTTTAAGATTTTTTTAATTTCTAAAAAAAATCTTGCTTATATAAAGTTTTAAATGTTACTGTTTAAAACCGGCGTTATTTTTTTGCTTTTTAAGAAGTTTTTCCTATGAAAACAAGATTTTTATTGTACACATTTTTAGTTTTTAGTGAATATTTTAAGATTTTTTAGTGCATATTTTGAAATTTTTAACGCATATTTTCAATTTTTTAGTGCATGAAATTCTCATCCCTAGTGATCTATAACGAAGAAAATAAAAGATTTTTTTAAAAAATGTCCGTTGAAAAATGTCAAAGTTGCATGCATTTGAGTAAAAATGTATAAATTCAGTTTTTATACAAATACAGTTATGTTTGTATGTTTGTACATTCGGCTCAGCCAAAATGAACAACTGTTTTTGTATAAAACTGAATTTATGCATTTTTGTTCAAATGTTTGTAACTTCTACTCTTGTTTTCTTCGTAATAAATCAAACTTGAACTTTACATACAGAAATAAACTTTAAAACTTTTTTAACTGACAAGGGAAGTCTCCCTGGTGTCACCCTCCGATCTTCATGAAATTTGGATACACTCAAAAAATTATGTTAGTAAAATCAACTGAAAATGTCAGTTAAAGTAACTAATTTGTAAGTTGTTTTGGGGTCAACTACTTTTTCAGTTAAATCAACTAACAATGTTAGTTATTTGTTATAAGGGTTCAAGTTGAAAAAATGCAGAAGAAAAATTGAATTTCTAAAAATTATAGACATTTCTGGTATTTCCTATACCGGTTTCAAACACCCCAGTTAGTGTCATTATTCATCAGTAGGATTTTAAATGTCGGTTTGTCTTGTTAATGAAAACTGTTTTTTATATATGTGAATATTTATAGTTTCTACAGAATAAATTTTGACAGTTTCAAACACTACAATTCTATATATTATAGTTATTTTAACTGACAAAAAATAACTGACTTGTGTAGTAAAAACTACTTACATTTGTAGTCAAAACAACTAAAATGTAGTAAAAATAAAATAATCAATAAATAATTTTTTTTCAAAACATATAAAAAAAAAAAAAAAAAATATGAGGACCAAATTTTTTCCAAGTTTTTAAAAAAAAGTTGTGAAAAATAAAAAAAGCAAAATTTTTATTTTTTGGAAAAAAACTTTAAAAATTTTTCAGAGATAATAAGAATAAAATTAACCACTTTAAATAACTGTTACTACTTCACAGTACTTTTTTGTTAGTTGTTCAAGAAAACGACTTAAAATAACTAACAGAAATAGTTGTTTGATATTTTTTATACAAAAACAACTGACTTTGTAGTTGAAAACAACTAACTACTGTAAAATATACAAATAACTAACATGTAGTAACTTACATAATTTCCTGAGTGTATGTTGTTAAGAACGAAAATTAATTCGACATTTTTATGGGGGGTCGATTCTATGGGGAGAAATTGACCTTTTTCAGTTTTTTACGATTTACGCCTATGTAAACAAAATTAATATAGGCATGTGTGGTATCAGATTAAAGGTATTAGAAATACCTATCTCGTGGTACTAATAACGGGCCAAAGAAATTAATATTTTTCGACTTATTAACAAAAATGTCCTAAAATTTTGGTATTTTACTCAATATGACGAAAAGTTGTGCATGTTTGGACACGTTCTTAGCACACGTATATAGTTTTTCCAAAGACCTTTCATTTGGTATGTAACATGACTACACTCAAAATATTTTGTAGGCAAAAACAAATGAAAAACACACTTAAAACCAGTGAATAAACAATTGAAACCCATCCCAGTAATTATTCATTTGATTTAACAAACATCAACATTTATTTTTTATTGTTGACAAAATTTTCTAAAATAAATAACATTAAACATTAAAAAATTACGTTTTTTTTACTCTTTTTTACTAACAAATTCGAAAAAAATAACCAACGAAAACATTAAAAATTAATGATAATTCTGTTATTTTTACCAACAAATTTCAAAAAAAATAACCTACGAAAACAATAAATATTAATGATTTCGTAGGTAATTTTTTACAATTTTTTATTGAAATATTTTTTTCAAAATTTTTAATAAAATTTTTGGGGAATCGATCCCGCAATCAACTACATTCTGGCCCGACACTCTACCCATCGTGCCAAAGTCACTTGATACAAACATGTGTTTATATTTCTATAAATAATTTTTTGATTTTTTTTCTACAAAAAAATAACTGACTTGTGTAGGTAAAAACTAATGATATTTCATTTAAAAATACCAACAAATTAAAAAAAAATTACTTACACAAATCATTAAAAATCAAAAGAATAATCAGTAGTTTTTACTTACAGAACAAAAATAAATGACTTTAAAAATTAAATGTTACACTCAAAAAAATAAAACTGTAAAGTTAACAAAATTTTTTTTGTTAACTCGAGTTTACTGGCTTTTTAGCAAATTTTTAGTTAAAATCAGCGTTTTAACTACTTTTTCTAGTTAAGTTCAATTTACGAAAATACTAGTTTTTTACAAATTTTGAATTAATTTTTTTTGTTGACTTTAAAACTGAGTTTACGAATTTTTACTAATTAATTTGCAGATTTTTTGTAACATTTTTGTCAATTGAAAAATTTTAAACATTTCTTGTGTAGCCTCCTATGCAAATCTCATAAGTCCTACTTAAGCTGAACTTAATGCTGTGAAAAAAAAATAAAAAATAAGTGAAGTGTTAGTGTTTAAAACCAATATTTACCAAACTTAAAATTTTTTACAAAAAGTTTAGCTGAATTCAACTAATAAAAAATGTTACGAAATTTTCAGCTGAATTTTTAGTTAAAATTACTGTTTTTTTGCTACATTCATTCTACGAAAAGTTAACTAAATATTTTTTGTTAAATTAACTAGAAATTTAGTAGGTTCAAAATCAGGTGTTTTTTTAGTTAAATTTAACTAAATTTTTTGCTAACTTTACAGTTTTATTTTTTTGAGTGTAATGAAAGTCTTTATTATTTAGTGCGTTATTTTTGAAACAAAGGACTGAATTAGTCATTAATAAAAACTGAACATCAAACAAATGTTTTATCTTTTAAAAACGACTAAACGGAAAACTGTCTTTACAGAAACCATAATTTAAAAATAACGACTATAAGTCGCCCTAAGTGGCAATCAGTATCTTTGGAAAAATGGCAACACCTAACATTTGTGTCTAAAATATAGACCATGTCTGGCAATGTTTGCAAAAATAAGTACTTAGATCAGAATTGATGAAGGAGAGGAAGAAGAATAATGATTACTAAAAATAAGTTTGTTTACATATAATTACAATAACAAAGTCTTCTGTTAGAAAAAACAACAGCAACAACTACACTCGAATTGAAAAAATCAGATTTAGTTGATACTTGCTTAACAGCCTACTTGGCGTATCGGTCTAGGGTGATTGTACGTTACAAGCAGTTAATAGCAAATTATTACAGATGATGATGAGTTCAATCCTTGTCGGCTGCGATCTGTTAATAATTTTCTTGACATTAAAAGTTTTTCTGAAGATTATTATAACTGGATAATATGAAACTAGTAAGAAACAAACCAGGATGTCTAAATTTTTAGAAAAATTAAAAAAAAAATTTTCTTTCACACTTTTCTCAATTCAAAACCATATAACAAATCAAAAAATTATAATACATAATTATAATTAGAGCCTGAGCTCGACTGTCTTTACAGAAACCATAATTGGAAAACTTTTTAAATAAACTACAAACAGTTAATGACATAATTTTTTGAGTGTAGGGTTCTTTGCATAATATAGGAGATAAGCGAAAAAAACTGAAAAATGGCATTGTCTTCCCCCCTCTTTTTTACCCCCTAAATATGAATTTGGGCCGCTAAAAAAATTATGTGTCCCTTTATTTTTTTTTTTCTTATAAAATAAAACCAATTCCATAAAGATCCGCGGGTGACATTAGGGAGACTTACCTTGTGAGCAGCATTTACAATAGAATTTACTTTTTTTTCTAAATTTTGTTTAAATTAAAGCAAAGTCGATTTTTATAAATAGATTGCAAGGCGATAATTAGATTAAAAAATATTGAAAAGATGGATAAAATATTTAATTAGCTTTAGTTTAAAAGTTAAAAAAATCAAATCCTCCGATTTTATTTGGAGATATTGTAATTTATGGCAAACCAATTTTATAAATATGGAATTTGGCAATATCTTAAAAACTTTTCTAATTTTAAACTTTTTGACTTCATTTTCGGATTCAGCGTGCGATTTGATATGGAAAATGAATGTTAAATGTTATGAATCGAACATTTTTTTCAAAATTTGTAAACTGGTGTAAACTAATAAAACTAAAAATATATAAAACTGAATTTCTGTATTTTTACTCAAATGCATATAACGTTTAGAATTTTCAACTAATTTTTTTAAAATTCAACTAATAAAATAGAAAAACGAATTTATTTTTTTTCTTTATTAACTTTACAACGAAATATTAATTTTTGGCCAAATTTTGGTAAAATTGAAGCAAAATTGTCGATGCAATTCGATAATTCCTTGAAGAGGATTTTAACTGAAAAATTAAATTTTATTGATAAATTTCTGAGTCAATATAACAATGAGATTTTTTTTTCTGTGCTTGATTCACGACTTTTATATCAATGTCTTACGAATTTTTAAAACTTTTTTAGTTTGGTAGTTGGCAAATGTGCCAAACGTCAAAAAAATGCCAATTTGAATGTGGCATATTTTTCTTAAAATGCCCAACTCAAACCTTGTCTAAAAACAAAATGCCATTGTGCAAATAAAAAAAAATGTAAAAATGACAACAGCTGTGATTGTTTATGCTGAAATTTTGAACGCGGCAACAAAAACATTTATACAAAAAGAAAAATACAGATTTTTTGTGTTTATTTTAATATTGTGAATGTAAAAAGTTGTTAAAGTTATTTTGTGCAAATTATTAACAAAAAGTGCGCTCACGATATATAAAGAAAAAATGGTGGCAAATACTTGACGTTTAGTAAAATGGCAAATTTGCCAAATACCACACTAAAAATGGAAATTTAATCGTCACTGTGAAAACCCCAAATGATTTTTTAGAGTTTAATGGCAGCCCTAATCATCTTTTACTTATGATTTTAAGTAAAATAAACATTTTGTTGGAAAACATAATATAAGTTCATATAACAAACAATGACAAGAAAATTTAGATAAAACAAAGCAGGTGAAATCCTCATTACCGGAAGCACATTAGGTATGTTAGTGTTAAACACTTATTTGTTTAGTGTGTCAGGAGGTCTTTGTTTTAAATTTTTGTGTTGGCGTATCACAGCTTTATATTTGTGTAGGTGGTATAAATATTGTGTAAGTTTTCTTTTTTAGTGACACTAAAGATCTCTACAATATGGAACTGTTAGTTGAATTTTAAATGTTTCAGAAAATATTATAAAAATAAAAAAATATTTTGTGAGGATGTTTATTCTGGCTCGAGGTCATTATTTTCTTTACTAATTAAAACCATGATATTCTCATAGTATAATTTTCAAGAAAATTATTTTTTGTTTTAAATTTATTTATGTTGGTCATTTTTGCAAGACTTAATCGACACGTGTTTCGGAATTTGTCAAGATTCCATTGTCAAGATTATTTAGCAAAAATAGAAACGATATACTACAAAGTAGCAAACGAGTCGAATAAAACAATTTTTATTTATTAATAAAAATTAATCAGAATTTGAATAAAAAAATATATTGAGAAAAAAATCAAGAAAATGTAAGAAAATTTCGAAAAAAAAATTCTGAGAAAACACTGTGGAGCAAATTCAGGTTAGAAAAAGTTAGGTCACTTCTGAGAGTGAGGGGTAAAAATAGAGGCTAAATTAGAAGACCCGTATCGCGGCGTTTGTTGATATTACTTAGTTCGAAAAAACCATATAAACAATATGCTGAAAATCGGCATTTGAATGCAAAGTTTGAAGGTCGATTAAAAAAAAAATTCGAACTAACATAAACAAACGCTGCGATACTGGTCATCTAATTTAGCCTCTATTTTCACCCCTCACTCTCAGAATCGACCTAACTTTTGCTAACCTGAATTTGTTCCACAGTGAAATAAGACACATATTCTGAAAAATCTGAAAATTTACTTGGAGACCCATTATATTTGGCTTCAATTGCATCCAAGGCAGCGCTGACCGCTCTAATGGATTTGCCGATAATATCGATTTAAAATTGCTATTTTTCATTCAGTAGTTTAGTCTGTAAGATTTCGATATTTGCTTATTTTCGTTTTGTTGGTTTTAGCACTTCAATATAAAATTCTATCATCAGTCTGTTTATTTGAATATTAATAGAAATCGTATTTTGAGTATTTTTTACATTTTGTATTTAAATTTTAAAATGTTTTGATTCACAATTTTGTATTATTTTTTATCTTATTGCATACGAAATTCTAAAAACAAGAACACTTGTTATCTTTAAATAATAACAAAGAGTCCCTCACAAAAAATATGTATAGCAAGACTACAAAAATTTATATTAGTGCATATGCATAAGGGTGGCAGCAAAATTTCAACTTTGGATTTTTAACCTTGTCGGGTCGGACTATGTTGTCAAAACTAAAAAAAACAGGTAAGAGTGTTAAATTCGGCTGTGCCGGATCTTGAATACCCTCCAACGTTAAAAAAAAAAAAAGTGCAGGGGCGTTTTTTTGGTGGGGGGGGGGGCTTTTCGGGGGTCCTTGGGGACACTTTCTCTCTGGCCAAAAATGTTTACAAATTTAATTACTATGCTTTTTGTACAAAAGATATACAATTTCATCATTATATAAATTATTTCCTAATATCCACGCCCACAACTTTTTCAAGCATAAAAATGTTTCATTTGCTTGACAAAAATACAAAAAAAAACCTATAAAAAGTTACCCTTTTTCATTGGTTGGTTTACTTCGTCAAGGGGGAACTTTTTCCCCCCTGGTCCGATTTTGCCCATCTCTGAACTTAACCAGACTATGAACATAAGACATATTTATGCCAAATCTCAGGAGTCTAGCCCTTTTATTTTGGACTGTATCGTGTCTTCCACAGACGGACGGACGGACGGACAAACGGACATCGCTAGAATGTCTTAGAATCGATCACTGATCAATAATATATGGGGCATTCTATGTGAAATCGGACACTTTGAAAAACTTTTTTTTTAGATTTTCCCAATTTGTTTACAGTTTTTAGTACCCTTCGAAAAATCCTTCGTGGTAAATTTTCAGATTTTTTTGATGACCCGTTCAAAAGATATCGAATTTTTAAAAATTGGTAGTTTGTTTCTTTATTCAAACTTCTTTTAATCATAACTTCTTCAATAATGGTCCAAATTTCATTTTTTTTTTTTTAATTTTTGTTTTTTTACGTACTTTAAAAAAAAAAAAATCCCAAAAAATTCTTAAAAGCGCTCTAGTATGAGATTTTTAAGTTTAAAAATTTAAATCTCATTTTTGAAACTGTTTGTACTCTTCGATTTTTTTGAAATTTTTTTGTGTAAAACTTCTATCAATTCTACAAATTGTTTGCCCAGGAGGATTGTGGGATAACGATTATTACTATTTTTTAAAATTTTTTAAAAAAATTTTATTGTAATTTTCCAATCTTAAAATCATTTCTACTGCTCCAATGGTGCGTCATAGAGGGGTCCTTTTTAAGACCGACCCCCATTAATTTTTACGTCTTAACATTTCTTTGGAACAAACTAATACCCTATCTCCAATTTCTAAGGGGGTCCCACACAAAACGACATTTTTCAAAATTTGTTCCAACCGCTCTAACTGCTCTAATAGTGCCCTTAGAGCAACAAAATGTATGACCGACCCACCATATTTTTTTAGTCCAAACATTTTCTCTGAACACACCTACCCTCTATCTGTAATTGTTATGGCGGTCTCCATACAATTTTTTTTTTATTTTTTGTAAATTTGTTTTATTTAATCAGCTTTTACCGGTCCAATGGTGCGTCCGAGGGGGGTCATTAGTGAGACCGACCCCCATTTATTTTTACCCTACAACATTTTTTCAAAATATACCTACGCCCTATCTCAACACCCTAAGTAGGCTCCCATACAAAATTACATTTTTATAAAATTTGCTCCAACTGTTATTTGTATGGGAGTCTACTTAGGGAGTGGAGATAGAGCGTAGACATGTTTTGAAAAAATGTTGTAGGGTAAAAAAAAATTGGGGTCGGTCTCACTAATGACCCCTCTCGGACGCACCATTGGACCGGTAGAAGCTGATTAAATAAAACAAATTTACAAAAAATAAAAAAAATTGTATGGGGACCGCCTTAACAATTACAGATAGAGGGTAGGTGTGTTCAGAGAAAATGTTTGGACTAAAAAAATATTGTGGGTCGGTCATACATTTTGTTACTCTAAGGGCACTATTAGGGCAGTTAGAGCGGTTGGAACAAATTTTGAAAAATGTCGTTTTGTGTGGGAGCCCCCTTAGAAATTGGAGATAGGGTATTAGTTTGTTCCAAAGAAATGTTTAGACGTAAAAATTAATGGATCTAATTAATAGATCTAATTTTAGATCTAAAATTTGAAATTCCCGAGATTTTATATATTCACATATCTCGGTAAATACTGCCAACACGAGAAAAAGTCCAACGGCATTTTTGTAGCTCTTGACTCGTAGAAAACTTCCGCAAAATACCCGAAAGCCCTCCGATTAATAGTTTTTGAGTTATCCGATTTTTAAGATTCTCAAGACCCTATCAGGCCCCTTATTACCGTATCTCAAAACTAAGCGAGTTAGAGCGAAACGGACACAAGTTTTGGTTCAAAATCCATGGGGACCCTTAAAGGACCCAAAGGGGTCTCGAGTTAAATTGGGTCCGAACCCATGGGTCCAGGGTCTAGACCCAATCTATTTCTAAAATGTTAAGTATAATTTTTCCCATTTTCAAGTTAAAATTGGCTTAAAACTAAATAACTTTGTTTTCCTAATTTTTAGGAAAATTATGAACTAAAACCAAGAAAAAAATCTTTGAAGCCAAATCATTCCCTTTTTTTCTCAAAATTGAGTTAATTTTCCCAGATTTTAGTTCACTTTTTTTTTGAGTGTAATAAAACGATGAAAAAAGTAAAGATGATAGTACAGACAAGTACTACCTTCATACAGATACGTTATAACATGAATATTTATTAATTACACTTCTCCACAAAAATTAACTTTTTTGTGCCGACTTCTAGAAAACAACGTATTTTGACCACCTTAAAACGAATTTGTCATTATTAAAATTGTATAAAATCTCCTTTTCAAGATATAAAATTTTTTTGCGGTCCAGACGCTCGGAACCAACAAACTCTTAAATGCCCAATTTCTTTTAGCAAAAAAAAAATATTAGGATGACAAATAATTTCAAATAAATTGAGCTAATTATTGCTAAACCCACGTACAAACATCAATCCAAAATATAATACAAAAATTTTTGTGTGTAACATTTGTATGAAAACATGAAAACAAGAAATAAACAAAGAATCTAAATATTTTGTTTGTACTTTAATATAAATTCAGCAGATTGTAATGGCATTTCCTTTCAGTTGCACATGTCACAACATTCGGCATATAGCCAACTTTGAAAACTACAAACCAAAAACAAAAAAACACATTATTTCTGCATACAGGAAAACAAATTTAACTAAATACTTGCAACATTATAATATTTACAAATAGTTTTTTTCTTTTTAAAAATTTTTATTTCTTTATATTTGTTTATAGTATATAATTGCTTGTGACTGCCTTTTTATTTACATACTCTCATATACAAAACTGTTTAAACAAGTACGAGGACAGTAAACTACTAATGGCCAACATAAAGCCAGCCAGGGGGCAAATGTCTATCTCAATAGAAAAACCAGCCATACTACATAGAAAACCAAGATACTTCCGTGAAAAAGAATAAACAATAACATGTGTAAACATTTATATATGGGGCATTCCATGTGAAATCGGACACTTTGAAAAACTTTTTTTTTAGATTTTCCCAATTTGTTTACAGTTTTTAGTACCCTTCGAAAACACCTTCGTGGTAAATTTTCAGATTTTTTTGATGACCCGTTCAAAAGATATCGAATTTTTAAAAATTGGTAGTTTGTTCCTTTACTCAAACTTCTTTTAATCATAACTTCTTCAATAATGGTCCAAATTTCAAATTTTTTTTTTTCAAAATTTTTGTTTTTTTAAGTACTTTCTAAAAAAAAATCCCAAAAAATTCTTAAAAGCGCTCTAGTATGCGATTTTTAAGTTTTAAAATTTAAATCTCATTTTTGAAAATGTTTGTACTCTTCGATTTTTTTGAAATTTTTTTGTGTAAAACTTTGGCGCCATGAAATAACTCCCAATGAAATAAGTCCCAAGAAAAATAATGCAATAAGTCCCAAAAATTTCCATACGATTTGGGAGTTATTTCATAATGAAAAAACTCCCAAATCTGCGGGGATTATTTCATTTTTTTTGGAAGTTATTTCATTTTTAAGTTTGGGAGTTATTTCATTATGCAATAACTCCCAAACTATTTAAATGAAATAACTCCCAACAGTTTTAGAGTAAATTATGATAATAAAAATTTAACTTATTGAATTTTCAAGTTTCTTTAATTTTTCATTAAATATAATAAAAATTAGATATTTTCTTTATTTATTTTCAGGAAAAGTTAATTTATTACGGGAAAACTAAATGACCTCGAACTAGAATAAACTCTTTTTCAATGCTTTTTGAATTATCTTGTAAATAAATTCAGAAAACCATATACTCAGAAGTACATCAATGTCAATCAAAATCCAAAAAAAAAAATAATATGTTTGCTTTAAAGCGAAATGCGTGCTGCAAGTAATTGTGAAAAATTTCGAGTTCGTCTAACAATGGTTTTAATTTATGAAAATTAAGAGGTATTGTATGACAAACTGAAGATCCGCAACCGCACAGTGGGAAAAATTGCCAATCTAGCGGGAAATAATTCAAAATATAACTAACAGATTTTAACAAAGTTATAATGCAATTTTAAAGTGGAATAGTGACTGCGTTTTAATCCGTTGAGAACTTAAAGTTTAGTTAACCCATTAGGGAATTACACACTATCAAATGTTGACAATTTATTGGGCTCTCACAGTTAGTTGTTTATAATAGTAAACTTGTCATCGCCGTGTATCGGAAGGGGTAAGCCGTTACCTACCAAGTGTTTGATTTCTTTTAAAGGGTGCTATTAGGTATATTATGTATAAATTTCCATACGTTATCTGTTTTGCGAAGGCTCCCCCGTAACGAATTACATAAACAACATTTTTTTTAACTTGTTTAAATTTTTATGGAGCTACAGAAAAAACGCTGCCAGATGCTGCTTAATCTTTAATTATAGATTATTCTACATATAATGAAGTATTGCTATTCAAAAAATTAGCTGCGTAGGCCTGCGTAGCGATTTTTTAAAATTATTTTTGTAATTTTGGTCTTTCAATAATTATAATTCTAAACCTAGGCAGCGATGAACGCGACTCACGTATATGTTGAGAATCGCGAAGGATTGTTAGTAATTTGTTTTTAACATAGTAGAGCGTCGAAATCTTGAAAAAAGTTCATGCTGAATTAAAATTATTTTTGATTTTATGATTTTTAAATAACCGATTTAAGTCGCATTCAGTTGGTGAAAAAATTCTTAATAAAAATATTGTTATAAATAATAATAAATTTAATAATATCATTTGAATTAATTAATAAACTCTTTGGTTTTTTTAAATTTGTTTGACATGTCATTTCAACGGAGAGAGATATTTGAAGTTTGGCGTAAATGCGACAGTGCTTCTGATCGGAACTCAACAGTTATCAATTATATCTTATCAAACTTGGAAATAACATCTGCAACGAAAATGATAGCTATAAAAAACTAACTGTTAGTGTGCGAGATTTATGTAGTAAATTCAAATGTTGATGGGCCAGTATTTCTCGCAATTTATATAGTTTTGAAAATCATTACAATATATGGTTGAATGAAAATATAGATTTTCTAGTAGAAGACGAAGAATCAGGACCTTCACAACCTCGAGGGCGTCCTTTGAAGACTTTTTTGGAAACGACAGAAAAATCTAAGAGGAGTCGTGTTTCGGATCTTGTACAAAATAACATCAAGGAATAATTGTTGGTCGCTACGAAAGTAAGTCTGTACAAATCTGGAAAGAGAGATGCAGCCCAATTATTAGATGAAATTAAAAAAAACACCAAAAAGGGCTACAAAAATGAAAAAAGACGTATTTTACCCCTCTGAAGCACCGACATAATACACATCAGAAGAGGCAATGGCACTTTACATTGACAAAAGGTTAACTAATTATTCGTATATGCTTATGCAATCAGGTGCTAAGACTCCTATTTTAGTTATATGCTGGATGTAGGGTATATGCCCAAATGTTATCAGATTTCACTTACAATATTTGATAACCCCATTTACTTTTCAAAAAATATAAAATTCTTATTTTAAACATAATTTTTCACAGCTAACAGGTACAAAAAAAAAATACTCCTGAGGTAGTCGTATATAACACCTTTTGGGGCACCCTGTATTGAAAAACAGTTTCTTATTATTCATTATACAAAAAGCTCATATCCTTAGCTATAAAATCTCCAAGTATTGTTATCGGATCAGACCAATAGTTTAGAAGATATGATTTTTTTCCTGCCAGATTGGTGTTTTTTCCCACTGTGAACCGGTGTAATAAGAAGTTTTACGATCCTGTTGGTTTGGCGGGTATATTATATTATTTAAAGTCTAGGCGAAATGGACTTTCGGTCTTTTACAACTCACTCACTCTTTTGTTTATTTTGAAATATATGTTGTTGGAATACGATTATATGCTTGAAAAGATTTGAATGCGTATGGGTGTGAAGAAAGCGCCGCAGGCGAAAAATTTTTACAAGAGATTTTTCGCCTGCGGCGCTTTCTTCACACCCATACGCATTCAAATCTTTTCAAACAAATAATCGTTTTGTTACTACATTTATTATACAGAATCCTGGAAGCTCTAAAAGGCTTCCAGGAATCTGCTTTTAAGTTTTATGCGTGGATTGTTAACTGTTTTAACCAAGATGATTTTATATTTTTTTAATTTGAGTTCATATTTTTATGGAGTTTATTTCTGTTCTTCTCACAGCCGCCAGAGAGACCTGCGATAAGTCAGCTATTGCATGAAATATTATACTGATATCATTCAAATATTAAAAGAAATTTAATCAATGTGTCTGCATCCCAAAAAAGTTGAGAAGCGATTGTAGGCACTTCAGAGATTTGTTTTTTAAAGAGATACAATTAAAGTATTTTTGTGATTTAAACAGTTAAAAATTTAATATTAAAAAAAAATTGGGATTTATTTCATTTCTATTGGGAGTTATTTCGTTGGGACTTCTTTCATTTTTTGTTAGGGACTTATTTCATTTTTCTTGGGACTTATTTCATTTTTTTGGTTTGGGAGATATTTCATTTTATTTGGGATTTATTTCATTGGGAGTTATTTCATTGGGACTTATTTCATTGGGAGCTATTTCATGGCGCCTAAAACTTTTATCAATTCTACAAATTTTTTGCCCAGGAAGATCGTGGGATAACGATTATTACTATTTTTTAAAATTTTTTGAAAAAATTTTATTGTAATTTTCCATTCTTAAAATCATTTCTACTGCTTTAATGGTGCGTCATAGAGGAGTCCTTTATAAGACCGACCACCATTAATTTTTACGTCTTAACATTTCTTTGGAACAAACTAATACCCTATCTCCAATTTCTAAGGGGGCTCCCACACAAACACACATTTTTTAAAATTTGTTCCAACCGCTCTAACTGCCCTAATAGTGCCCTTAGAGCAACAAAATGTATGACCAACCCACAATATTTTTTTAGTCCAAACATTTTCTCTGAACACACCTACCCTCTATCTTTAACTGTTAAGGCGGTCCCCATACAATTTTTTTTATTTTTTGTAAATTTGTTTTATTTAATCAGCTTCTACCGGTCTAATGGCGCGTCCGAGAGGGGTCATTAGTGAGAGCGACCCCTATTTATTTTTACCCTACAACATTTTTTTAAAACATACATACGCCCTATCTCCACTCCCTAAGTAGGCTCCCATACAAATAACAGTTGGAGCAAATTTTATAAAAATGTAATTTTGTATGGGAGCCTACTTAGGGAGTAGAGATAGGGCGTAGGTCTGTTTTGAAAAAATGTTGTAGGGTAAAAATAAATGGGGATCGGTCTCAGTAATGACCCCTCTCGGACGCACCATTGGACCGGTAGAAGCTGATTAAATAAAACAAATTTACAAAAAATAAAAAAAATTGTATGGGGACCGCCTTAACAGTTAAAGATAGAGGGTAGGTGTATTCAGAGAAAATGTTTGAACTAAAAAAATATTGTGGGTCAGTCATACATTTTGTTGCTCTAAGGGCACTATTAGGGCAGTTAGAGCGGTTGGAACAAATTTTAAAAAATGTCGTTTTGTGTGGGAGCCCCCTTAGAAATTGGTGACAGGGTATTAGTTTGTTCCAAAGAAATGTTAAGACGTAAAAATTAATGGGGGTCGGTCTTATAAGGGACCCCTCTATGACGCACCATTGGAGCAGTAGAAATGATTTTAATATTGGAAAATTACAATAAAATTTTTTCAAAAAATTTTAAAATATAGTAATAATCGTTATCCCACAATCTTCCTGGGCAAAAAATTTGTAGAATTGATAGAAGTTTTACACAAAAAAATTTCAAAAAAATCGAAGAGTACAAACATTTTCAAAAATGAGATTTAAATTTTAAAACTTAAAAATCGCATACTAGAGCGCTTTTAAGAATTTTTTGGGATTTTTTTTTGGAAAGTACGTAAAAAAACAAAAATTTAGAAAAAAAAAATTTGAAATTTGGACCATTATTGAAGAAGTTATGATTAAAAGAAGTTTGAGTATAGGAACAAACTACCATTTTTTAAAAATTCGATATCTTTTGAACGGGTCATCAAAAAAATCTGAAAATTTACTACGAAGGAGTTTTCGAAGGGTACTAAAAACTGTAAACAAATTGGGAAAATCTAAAAAAAAAGTTTTTCAAAGTGTCCGATTTCACATGGAATGCCCCATATATAAACGAGGGTAGTTATGTTCAAAAGTCGTTAACATTTTTGTTAAAACCTAAAAAAAAAATCATCAAAATATATCGCTCATTTACTTGTAAAGTGTCATAACTCAAAATATTTGATTTTGCAGAAATCGAGCTAAAAGTTTACAACTGATAATGGTTTTTTATTGAAAAGGCCGGTACATTGAAAATGTAATAGTGGCATGTTATTTTCTCAAACAGTGAATTTAAGAGATATTAATACGAATTTTTGACACAATATAAAGCATAATATAACAAATAATTCGGCATCACTAACTCAAAAATTACGTTTTTTTAGTTATGACGTTATACTAGTAAATGAGCGATATGTACACCATTATATTATTTAAAATAATTTAAGACCATCACTTCTCAAACAACCATTGAACATACTACACTTATGACAAATGTATAAACCCTTCATATATGAAAAAATTTATAATTCAATGTTTTCATTCCACTTTTTTTTTTAATGCAAAATACATGTGTTTACATGTGTAGGTCATTGAAATTTTCCATTTATTTATGTATATGTGTTGAATAAAGTTTATATACGATTTAAAAAATATTTTCATTACATCATCTGTTTAATATATAAGCCGTTTTTTTAACCTGTTAAAATGTACATATTTTTTATTTTTCTGAATTTTATATTTTTAGATAATCTGCTTTAAATTGTATTTATTGCACTTGAAGCCATCATGACGGATAAGTGTTAATTTACTCATTCATACAAAACACTTTTATTCATATTACTCATACGTCATGATGTTTCAGTTATAAAGTTATTTTTTTATTTATATTATATCTACTCGTATTTTAATAATTATATTTATTTTTTTGATTGATAAATTGGTTCAATTTACGTCAGTATAGATATTGATATGCATCATTGAAAATATTTAAATGCAAATGTGGATTAAAAATGTTATTAAGTATTTAATTAAAATTCGGTGCGTGAACTTTTTTCCACAAAATTACCTAAAAACAAGTAGAAAAGATAAATTCGACTTTGCCGAATCTAAGAATACCCCAGCAAAACTTTGGTAATGAATAGAGATTATATAACACATTACCAGGTAATGTATATGAGGCACCAAATGTCTAGCGAAAAAAAAACACGTGTACCATAAACTTATGAATAGCTTGTATGGATAGCCCTGTATGGAACTTAGAAAATTGCGTTTTCGGTTTTTCAATTTTTCAAAAACTGGGCTTAGGAGGTGTGTTCAAATATTGGAAAAATGGTCAAATTTATGGCGAGTTGCCTTGATTAAATATTTATCACATTAAAACTGAATGCACCTTGAAAAATTTTCAGAACCCGTTCTGAAATTTTCAATTTGTTAAAAAAGTCAATTTATCAAAAATCCGGCCACTTTTTTTTCTTTTTTTTAATTTTTTTTTTAAAGTTTAGATGTTTGTCCATCCACACAAAAAAAAATCAGAAATTTATTGTTCGTTTTTTTTCGAGAAAATCGCATTTGAATTTTAAATTTCATAACAATTTTGTAATTTGCTTGTATTTTCTTGTTTTAATGTGTCGAATGAGTAATATTCATGCAATTAATATTACTCATTCGACACGATAAAACAAGAAAATACAAGCAAATTACAAAATTGTTATGAAATTTAAAATTCAAATGCGATTTTCTCGAAAAAAACGAAAAACGCATTTCTGATTTTTTTTGTGTGGATGGACAAACATCTGAACTTTAAAAAAAATGTAAAAAAAAGAAAAAAAGTGGCCGGATTTTTGATAAATTGACTTTTTTAACAAATGGAAAATTTCAGAACGGGTTCCGAAAATTTTTCAAGGAAAAAAAAATTTATTCGATAGCCCATACGAAACAATATAAGAATGTAAATTTTTAAGATTGTGGTGCATTCCGTTTTAATGTGATAAATATTTAATCAACGCAACTCGCCACAAATTTGATAATTTTTCCAATATTTGACCACGCCTCCTAAGCCCAGTTTTTGAAAAATTGAAAAACCGAAAAGGCAATTTTCTTAGTTCCATATAGGGCTATCCAAACAAGCTATTCAGAGGTTTATGGTACACGTGTTTTTTTTCGCTGGACATTTGGTGTGGAATGCCTCATATATATTTAAATCTCACTGATAAGTGAATATGTGATGAATTTACATCTGTATAAAAAAATGTTAATGCATTTGAAGGAATAAATTATTTTTTTCTCTTTGCAATTCTTTTTTTTGCCCGCCAAAAAAAAGCGCCAAGTACTTTTTTTCATTTTTGGCTCATTTTCCTTCTATTATAGTCTAAAAACATAATCCGCCTAAAAATTGGAGTAACACCAAAATTTTATTTAAAGCCTCTCCAGGGCACCGTGTATATAATTAAGGCATGCTGATTTCAATGGTGAAGTCCGTTTTTGAATCAGTGGAAATGAAAAAGATGTTATTAAAAAAGTAACGAAAAAAATAATTAAAGGCATTTAAGAAATCGCTTTCGGTGCGTGAGGTTTTTTCACCAAATTGAACTGAAATTATTTTTGATCATTAATACAATATTGCCCATAAGATAGACCCTTGGGAGAATGACGTCCAAAAAAAGTTATAACCCTAATATGAGGCATTCCACACCAAATGTCCCGCTACAGAAAAACATGTGTCCCGTAAATTTCTGAATAGGTTGTTTTGATAGCCCTATATGGAACTAAGAAAATTGCGTTTGTGGTTTTTCAAATTTTCAAAAACTGGGCTTAGGAGGCGTGGTCAAATATTGGACAAATGGTAAAATTTGTGGCGAGTTGCCTTGATTAAATATTTATCACATTAAAGGGGAATGCACCACAATCTCAAAAATTTACATTCTTATATAGTTTTGTATGGGCTATCGATTAATTATTTTTTTTTGGGAAAATTCTGAAATTTCCATTTTTCTGAAATTTTCCATATTGGGATTATGACCGAAGCGAATTCGGTCATAATCACCATAACGGTAGTGGGGACTATGACCGAAAAAAATTTGGACATAATCCCAATAAAAAATGGACATAATTCCCAGTTTTATGGGGACAATAACCATGTAAAAAGTGGACATAATCCCCATTACAGGAATTATGTCTACTATACTAATAAGTCATGATACCAATAATTATGTGATATTTTTTTTGTCTTAAAAGTTTTTCTGCGTAGCCGGCCTTCGGCCGGGCTTAGGGATTACAAACTCCATGCATTAAGCCCACCCTCTCCGCAAAATAAAGGGATTATGACCGAAATTGTATTGGACTTAGTCCCCATAATATGAATGGGGGTTATGACATTGGGATTATGACCGTTTTTGAAATGGTCATAGTCCCCACAACTAATATTGGGATTATGTCCGTAATGCATTGGGTCATAATCCCCATTTCCGTTATGGGGATAATGTCCGTGGGGATTATGTCCTGTTACCGTCTGAAACTGCTTCTTTAGACGAAATGTAGAAGAAATCTTAGTTATATTAATATTTTAAAA